>JARWKJ010000008.1:44042598-44155098 GCA_029959095.1 Rhinichthys osculus | reverse complement strand
ATGTGAACAATGTTTTGAGGTAACCGGCATAATTAACTCCAGGCCGTTGAATTATTAGATCATGCTAATAATGCTAATGCTAATGCTTTGCATCGTGACCGCGTTACCGGAATAATTCAAGAGGGACAGAACACACGCACAATAAACAAATGAATACATTTGCATGTAAAAACTAATAGTAATAAATATAAAAATGAAAATGAAAATGAAAACTTCCTTTATGACAATGCACATTAAAATATTGGCACCTGGGTGTGCAGTCTTTTACTAATAAAATAACAATAATAAATTATAAGATTTGTTGTATTTTGAACCCAATCTTTCTTTGTAAAAGGCTTTAAGTTAATCATACTGATATCAAAGTTAAGGATTCATTAGTTTGAATATTATACATGAAACCAAAAACTATAATAACATCTTAGTTAATAATTCAGTAGGCTACTTTACTTTATTTTAGATGACACTTTCGCTAGTGACAGTAATGTTTTGGTAGCGAGTGCGACTACATCACATTACCTCACATACTAAAACCCTACTAAAACATACTAATGATTTGCATAACTGTACAAACATTTTGTTTATTTCCCCCAAATAAATTATTATGTGTTCCCTTTTGTCACTACCAAAACAGTTCATGACAGTTCTGGTAGTGACAATTTAAGATACTTTTGGGTTTGGGACAGCCACCTCCCAATTGAAAGTAGCCAATAAATGATGGTTTTATATATATATTAAGCTTACTGATTATTGTGGGATTCAATAGATGATAGAAGGATCTTTGTAAATATCTAAAATATGAATACTTAAATGCTTTTTAAATGTGTTTTTTTTTGGTTGTGGGACAGCAGTTTGCACCAATTCTGTAGAATGGCCCAGATATATATGTACATTACAAAAACACATATAATATATATATATATATATATACTTCTGCACAGATTTGGCTTACACGAATTTCCCCAGCAAAGTGAGTAAAATAACACGCCAAAATGTGAGATCAAATCCTTGATTTACTGTGAGAAACACGTGTGAGAGCGTGAGAACAACGGCCTTATGCTCACACTGAGGTAAAGTTCAGCCGCAAAACGTTCACCCCTTCAGCTCAACTGGAAATATCACCACCTGACCACAAGCGGTGGTCAATGATTTCACTTTTCTAGCTTTAGTTAGTGTGTAATGTTGCTGTTTGAGCATAAACAACATCTGCAAAGTTACAACGCTCAAAGTTCAAAGCAAAAGGAGAGATTTGCTTTTAAAGAAATAGATTTTTAAGGACTACAACAAACAGCTGATCGGAGCTACACACACACACACACACACACACTCTCTCTCACTCACACACAAGCTCTTGAAGCTCCACCCTCTGAGAAGCAGCTCATTTGCATTTAAAGTGACACACACACAAAACCCTCAAAAAGGGACAACTTTAACATGCTATAAAAAATGATCTGTGGGGTATTTTGATCTAAAACTTCGCGCACACACACTCTGGGGACATCAGAGACTTATTTTACACGTGTAAAAGGGGTCATTATAGCACCCCTTTTACACGTTCACGAGATCTCCTCACACTCATGATAGCACATAGGGCGCCAGCGGCCCGGTGGTTGTTTAACACAGCGAGACCTCATCGCCTCACCTCTCGTGTGCCTCGGTCAGGGAGGCTCTGAGGGCCTGCAGGTACACGGACCGGTGGCGGGGCGTCTCCAGCTGGTGTCCATCAGTCCAGCAGTGGCTCCAGAAGACATCAGCGTCCACCGGGACCGCCCTGGACCGGCACGAGGACACCGGCCCGTCGGTCTCCAGCTCTCCGTCCCCCTGCCCCACACACAACTCACACTCCTCGTAGCTCTGGATGAAGAAGAGCTTGGGCTTGCCGGCCAGGCCGGGGCAGGAGCGCGAGCTGAAGAGTGTCCTGAGGGTGTCCAGGCTCAGTCCTGGGGCCAGCGGGTCGGTGGCCAGCAGGAGAGAGGAGCGGCTCCGGCTGATGATGCAGCAGATGAACACCCCCGCCGTGTGGAGCTCCTGCTGACGGGACACGGCCCTCAGCGTGGACTCCAGCTCGCGCGCGCTCAGCAGCCGGTGCAGCGTCACACTGAAGCGCAGCGCCAGGAACGCCTGCTCCAGCTCATCTGTGAGGGACACAGGGGTCAGTCGGGAATAACAGCTTTACTGGCAGTGATGGTTCAGTTAAGAACCTTTAATAACATTAATTCTACAAAAGGTTCTTTAAAGGTGTATTGTGTAATATTTAGGAGGTTCTGTTGACAGAAATGAAATATCATATACATAACTATGTTGTCAGCGGTATATAAAGAGCTTACTTAATGAACCGTTATGTTTTTATAAAGAAATATGAAGCAGCGCGACTGTTTTCAACACTGTCTGAGTGATTTCTGAAGGATCATGTGACACTGAAGACTGGAGTAATGATGGTGTGTGAGTGTTTCTCTCTCACCTCCTTCAGTGCCGACACAGTCTATGATTAAACACACTCCTCTGGGGTCCGTCATGCTGTACACCTCCTCCTGTTAGACATCAGACGACACACTCACATCATACACCTGACAACAACCCTTCAATCTCACACACACACTCACATCATACACCTGACAACAACCCTTCAATCTCACACACACTCACATCATACACCTGACAACGACCCTTTAATCTCACACACACTCACATCATACACCTGTCAACGACCCTTTAATCTCACACACACTCACATCATACACCTGACAACGACCCTTCAATCTCACACACACACACTCACATCATACACCTGACAACGACCCTTTAATCTCACACACACTCACATCATACACCTGACAACGACCCTTCAATCTCACACACACTCACATCATACACCTGACAACGACCCTTCAATCTCACACACACACACTCACATCATACACCTGACAACGACCCTTCAATCTCACACACACACACTCACATCATACACCTGACAACGACCCTTCAATCTCACACACACACACTCACATCATACACCTGACAACGACCCTTCAATCTCACACACACTCACATCATACACCTGACAACGACCCTTCAATCTCACACACACACACTCACATCATACACCTGACAACGACCCTTCAATCTCACACACACACACTCACATCATACACCTGACAACGACCCTTCAATCTCACACACACTCACAACATACACCTGACAACGACCCTTCAATCTCACACACACTCACATCATAAACCTGACAACGACCCTTCAATCTCACACACACTCACATCATACACCTGACAACGACCCTTCAATCTCACACACACTCACATCATACACCTGACAACAACCCTTCAATCTCACACACACACACTCACATCATACACCTGACAACGACCCTTCAATCTCACACACACTCACATCATACACCTGACAACGACCCTTCAATCTCACACACACTCACATCATACACCTGACAACGACCCTTCAATCTCACACACACTCACATCATACACCTGACAACGACCCTTCAATCTCACACACACTCACATCATACACCTGACAACGACCCTTCAATCTCACACACACTCACATCATACACCTGACAACGACCCTTCAATCTCACACACACTCACATCATAAACCTGACAACGACCCTTCAATCTCACACACACACACTCACATCATACACCTGACAACGACCCTTCAATCTCACACACACTCACATCATACACCTGACAACGACCCTTCAATCTCACACACACTCACAACATACACCTGACAACGACCCTTCAATCTCACACACACTCACATCATAAACCTGACAACGACCCTTCAATCTCACACACACTCACATCATACACCTGACAACGACCCTTCAATCTCACACACACTCACATCATACACCTGACAACGACCCTTCAATCTCACACACACTCACATCATACACCTGACAACGACCCTTCAATCTCACACACACACACTCACATCATACACCTGACAACGACCCTTCAATCTCACACACACTCACATCATACACCTGACAACGACCCTTCAATCTCACACACACTCACATCATACACCTGACAACGACCCTTCAATCTCACACACACTCACATCATAAACCTGACAACGACCCTTCAATCTCACACACACACACTCACATCATACACCTGACAACAACCCTTCAATCTCACACACACTCACATCATACACCTGACAACGACCCTTCAATCTCACACACACTCACATCATACACCTGACAACGACCCTTCAATCTCACACACACACACTCACATCATACACCTGACAACGACCCTTCAATCTCACACACACTCACATCATACACCTGACAACGACCCTTCAATCTCACACACACTCACATCATAAACCTGACAACGACCCTTCAATCTCACACACACACACTCACATCATACACCTGACAACGACCCTTCAATCTCACACACACTCACATCATACACCTGACAACAGCCCTTCAATCTCACACACACTCACATCATACACCTGACAACGACCCTTCAATCTCACACACACTCACATCATACACCTGACAACGACCCTTCAATCTCACACACACTCACATCATACACCTGACAACGACCCTTCAATCTCACACACACTCACATCATACACCTGACAACAGCCCTTCAATCTCACACACACTCACATCATACACCTGACAACGACCCTTCAATCTCACACACACTCACATCATACACCTGACAACGACCCTTCAATCTCACACACACTCACATCATACACCTGACAACGACCCTTCAATCTCACACACACTCACATCATACACCTGACAACGACCCTTCAATCTCACACACACTCACATCATACACCTGACAACGACCCTTCAATCTCACACACACACACTCACATCATACACCTGACAACAACCCTTCAATCTCACACACACTCACATCATACACCTGACAACGACCCTTCAATCTCACACACTCACACTCACATCATACACCTGACAACAACCCTTCAATCTCACACACACACACTCACATCATACACCTGACAACGACCCTTCAATCTCACACACACTCACATCATACACCTGACAACGACCCTTCAATCTCACACACACACACTCACATCATACACCTGACAACGACCCTTCAATCTCACACACACTCACATCATACACCTGACAACGACCTTTCAATCTCACACACACTCACATCATAAACCTGACAACGACCCTTCAATCTCACACACACACACACTCACATCATACACCTGACAACAACCCTTCAATCTCACACACACTCACATCATACACCTGACAACGACCCTTCAATCTCACACACACTCACATCATACACCTGACAACGACCCTTCAATCTCACACACAGACTCACATCATACACCTGACAACTACCCTTCAATCTCACACACACTCACATCATACACCTGACAACGACCCTTCAATCTCACACACACACACATCATACACCTGACAACGACCCTTCAATCTCACACACACACACATCATACACCTGACAACGACCCTTCAATCTCACACACACTCACATCATACACCTGACAACGACCCTTCAATCTCACACACACACACATCATAAACCTGACAACGACCCTTCAATCTCACACACACACACTCACATCATACACCTGACAACAACCCTTCAATCTCACACACACTCACATCATACACCTGACAACAACCCTTCAATCTCACACACACTCACATCATACACCTGACAACGACCCTTCAATCTCACAGACACTCACATCATACACCTGACAACGACCCTTCAATCTCACACACACTCACATCATAAACCTGACAACAACCCTTCAATCTCACACACACTCACATCATACACCTGACAACAACCCTTCAATCTCACACACACTCACATCATACACCTGACAACGACCCTTCAATCTCACACACACTCACATCATACACCTGACAACAACCCTTCAATCTCACACACACTCACATCATACACCTGACAACGACCCTTCAATCTCACACACACTCACATCATACACCTGACAACAGCCCTTCAATCTCACACACACACACTCACATCATACACCTGACAACGACCCTTCAATCTCACACACACACACTCACATCATACACCTGACAACAGCCCTTCAATCTCACACACACACACTCACATCATACACCTGACAACGACCCTTCAATCTCACACACAGACTCACATCATACACCTGACAACAACCCTTCAATCTCACACACACTCACATCATACACCTGACAACAACCCTTCAATCTCACACACACTCACATCATACACCTGACAACGACCCTTCAATCTCACACACAGACTCACATCATACACCTGACAACAACCCTTCAATCTCACACACACTCACATCATACACCTGACAACGACCCTTCAATCTCACACACACACACATCATACACCTGACAACGACCCTTCAATCTCACACACACACATCATACACCTGACAACGACCCTTCAATCTCACACACACTCACATCATACACCTGACAACGACCCTTCAATCTCACACACACACACATCATAAACCTGACAACGACCCTTCAATCTCACACACACACACTCACATCATACACCTGACAACAACCCTTCAATCTCACACACACTCACATCATACACCTGACAACAACCCTTCAATCTCACACACACTCACATCATACACCTGACAACGACCCTTCAATCTCACAGACACTCACATCATACACCTGACAACGACCCTTCAATCTCACACACACTCACATCATAAACCTGACAACAACCCTTCAATCTCACACACACTCACATCATACACCTGACAACAACCCTTCAATCTCACACACACTCACATCATACACCTGACAACGACCCTTCAATCTCACACACACTCACATCATACACCTGACAACAACCCTTCAATCTCACACACACTCACATCATACACCTGACAACGACCCTTCAATCTCACACACACTCACATCATACACCTGACAACAGCCCTTCAATCTCACACACACACACTCACATCATACACCTGACAACGACCCTTCAATCTCACACACACACACTCACATCATACACCTGACAACAGCCCTTCAATCTCACACACACTCACATCATACACCTGACAACGACCCTTCAATCTCACACACACACACTCACATCATACACCTGACAACAACCCTTCAATCTCACACACACTCACATCATACACCTGACAACAACCCTTCAATCTCACAGACACTCACATCATACACCTGACAACGACCCTTCAATCTCACACACACACACATCATACACCTGACAACAACCCTTCAATCTCACACACACTCACATCATACACCTGACAACGACCCTTCAATCTCACACACACACACACATCATACACCTGACAACAACCCTTCAATCTCACACACACTCACATCATAAACCTGACAACGACCCTTCAATCTCACAGACACTCACATCATACACCTGACAACAGCCCTTCAATCTCACACACACTCACATCATACACCTGACAACGACCCTTCAATCTCACACACACACACTCACATCATACACCTGACAACAACCCTTCAATCTCACACACACTCACATCATACACCTGACAACAACCCTTCAATCTCACACACACTCACATCATACACCTGACAACGACCCTTCAATCTCACACACACACACTCACATCATACACCTGACAACAGCCCTTCAATCTCACACACACTCACATCATACACCTGACAACAACCCTTCAATCTCACACACACTCACATCATACACCTGACAACGACCCTTCAATCTCACACACACACACTCACATCATACACCTGACAACAGCCCTTCAATCTCACACACACTCACATCATACACCTGACAACAACCCTTCCATCTCACACAAACTCACATCATACACCTGACAACAACCCTTCAATCTCACACACACTCACATCATACACCTGACAACTACCCTTCAATCTCACACACACTCACATCATACACCTGACAACAACCCTTCAATCTCACACACACTCACATCATACACCTGACAACTACCCTTCAATCTCACACACACTCACATCATACACCTGACAACGACCCTTCCATCTCACACACACACACTCACATCATACACCTGACAACGACCCTTCAATCTCACACACACTCACATCATACACCTGACAACGACCCTTCCATCTCACACAAACTCACATCATACACCTGACAACGACCCTTCAATCTCACACACACTCACATCATACACCTGACAACGACCCTTCCATCTCACACAAACTCACATCATACACCTGACAACTACCCTTCAATCTCACACACACTCACATCATACACCTGACAACGACCCTTCCATCTCACACAAACTCACATCATACACCTGACAACGACCCTTCAATCTCACACACACTCACATCATACACCTGACAACGACCCTTCAATCTCACACACACACACTCACATCATACACCTGACAACAACCCTTCAATCTCACACACACTCACATCATACACCTGACAACAACCCTTCAATCTCACAGACACTCACATCATACACCTGACAACGACCCTTCAATCTCACACACACACACATCATACACCTGACAACAACCCTTCAATCTCACACACACTCACATCATACACCTGACAACGACCCTTCAATCTCACACACACACACACATCATACACCTGACAACAACCCTTCAATCTCACACACACTCACATCATAAACCTGACAACGACCCTTCAATCTCACAGACACTCACATCATACACCTGACAACAGCCCTTCAATCTCACACACACTCACATCATACACCTGACAACGACCCTTCAATCTCACACACACACACTCACATCATACACCTGACAACAACCCATCAATCTCACACACACTCACATCATACACCTGACAACAACCCTTCAATCTCACACACACTCACATCATACACCTGACAACGACCCTTCAATCTCACACACACACACTCACATCATACACCTGACAACAGCCCTTCAATCTCACACACACTCACATCATACACCTGACAACGACCCTTCAATCTCACACACACACACTCACATCATACACCTGACAACAGCCCTTCAATCTCACACACACTCACATCATACACCTGACAACAACCCTTCCATCTCACACAAACTCACATCATACACCTGACAACAACCCTTCAATCTCACACACACTCACATCATACACCTGACAACTACCCTTCAATCTCACACACACTCACATCATACACCTGACAACAACCCTTCAATCTCACACACACTCACATCATACACCTGACAACTACCCTTCAATCTCACACACACTCACATCATACACCTGACAACGACCCTTCCATCTCACACAAACTCACATCATACACCTGACAACGACCCTTCAATCTCACACACACTCACATCATACACCTGACAACTACCCTTCAATCTCACACACACTCACATCATACACCTGACAACGACCCTTCAATCTCACACACACTCACATCATACACCTGACAACAACCCTTCAATCTCACACACACACACTCACATCATACACCTGACAACGACCCTTCAATCTCACACACACTCACATCATACACCTGACAACAACCCTTCAATCTCACACACACACACTCACATCATACACCTGACAACGACCCTTCAATCTCACACACACTCACATCATACACCTGACAACAACCCTTCAATCTCACACACACTCACATCATACACCTGACAACGACCCTTCAATCTCACACACACACACTCACATCATACACCTGACAACAACCCTTCAATCTCACACACACTCACATCATACACCTGACAACAACCCTTCAATCTCACACACACTCACATCATACACCTGACAACAACCCTTCAATCTCACACACACTCACATCATACACCTGACAACGACCCTTCAATCTCACACAAACTCACATCATACACCTGACAACAACCCTTCAATCTCACACTCACTCACATCATACACCTGACAACAACCCTTCAATCTCACACACACACACTCACATCATACACCTGACAACGACCCTTCAATCTCACACACACTCACATCATACACCTGACAACAACCCTTCAATCTCACACACACTCACATCATACACCTGACAACGACCCTTCAATCTCACACACACTCACATCATACACCTGACAACAACCCTTCAATCTCACACACACTTATCAAACACCTGACAACAGCCCTTCAATCTCACACACACTCACATCATACACCTGACAACGACCCTTCAATCTCACACACACTCACATCATACACCTGACAACAACCCTTCAATCTCACAAACACTCTCATCATACACGTGACAACGACCCTTCAATCTCACACAAACTCACATCATACACCTGACAACGACCCTTCAATCTCACACACACTCACATCATACACCTGACAACAGCCCTTCAATCTCACACACACACACTCACA
The DNA here is from genome assembly GCA_029959095.1 of Rhinichthys osculus. NCBI lineage: Eukaryota > Metazoa > Chordata > Actinopteri > Cypriniformes > Leuciscidae > Rhinichthys > Rhinichthys osculus. The sequence goes on along the minus strand of JARWKJ010000008.1, from coordinate 44,144,597 downwards.
TCATACACCTGACAACGACCCTTCAATCTCACACACACTCACATCATACACCTGACAACAACCCTTCAATCTCACACACACTCACATCATACACCTGACAACAACCCTTCAATCTCACACACACACACTCACATCATACACCTGACAACGACCCTTCAATCTCACACACACTCACATCATACACCTGACAACGACCCTTCAATCTCACACACACTCACATCATACACCTGACAACGACCCTTCAATCTCACAGACACTCACATCATACACCTGACAACGACCCTTCAATCTCACACACACTCACATCATACACCTGACAACAACCCTTCAATCTCACACACACTCACATCATACACCTGACAACGACCCTTCAATCTCACACAAACTCACATCATACACCTGACAACAACCCTTCAATCTCACACACACTCACATCATACACCTGACAACAACCCTTCAATCTCACACACACTCACATCATACACCTGACAACGACCCTTCAATCTCACACACGCTCACATCATACACCTGACAACGACCCTTCAATCTCACACACACTCACATCATACACCTGACAACAACCCTTCAATCTCACACACACTCACATCATACACCTGACAACGACCCTTCAATCTCACACACACTCACATCATACACCTGACAACAACCCTTCAATCTCACACACACTCTCATCATACACCTGACAACGACCCTTCAATCTCACACACACTCACATCATACACCTGACAACGACCCTTCAATCTCACACACACACACTCACATCATACACCTGACAACGACCCTTCAATCTCACACACACTCTCATCATACACCTGACAACAACCCTTCAATCTCACACACACTCACATCATACACCTGACAACGACCCTTCAATCTCACACACACTCACATCATACACCTGACAACGACCCTTCAATCTCACACACACTCACATCATACACCTGACAACGACCCTTCAATCTCACACACACTCACATCATACACCTGACAACGACCCTTCAATCTCACACACACTCACATCATACACCTGACAACGACCCTTCAATCTCACACACACTCACATCATACACCTGACAACGACCCTTCAATCTCACACACACACACACACACTCACATCATACACCTGACAACAACCCTTCAATCTCACACACACTCTCATCATACACCTGACAACGACCCTTCAATCTCACACACACTCTCATCATACACCTGACAACGACCCTTCAATCTCACACACACTCACATCATACACCTGACAACGACCCTTCAATCTCACACACACTCACATCATACACCTGACAACGACCCTTCAATCTCACACACACTCACATCATACACCTGACAACGACCCTTCAATCTCACACACACTCTCATCATACACCTGACAACGACCCTTCAATCTCACACACACTCACATCATACACCTGACAACAACCCTTCAATCTCACAAACACTCACATCATACACCTGACAACGACCCTTCAATCTCACACACACTCACATCATCCATAATTCATAGGAATATCTATATCTACAGTAAACACATCATAAACACAGGAAACCCCAGACCTGGCAGCAGGAGCTGGGCGGGTCCTTCTTCACTGGAGTCTGCTTATCTATGAGAAAATATTACAAAACACAAATGTATTACACTACATAATACACACTTAATAACTTTATTGGCATTGATGGTTCCATGAAGAACTTTAACATTCATGGAACCAATGATTCTTTTTTCTCAATGATTCTTTTTTTCTCAATGATTCTTTTTTTTTCTCAATGATTCTTTTATTTTCAATGATTCTTTTTTTCTCACTGATTCTTTTTTTCTCACTGATTCTTTTTTCTCACCGATTCTTTTTATTCAAATTTTTACTTTTTTCTCAATAATTATTTTTTTCTCACCGATTCTTTTTAATAAATTCTTCTTTTTTCTCAATGATTATTTTTTTCTCAATGATTCTTTTTTGTGTGTGTAGAGAATATAAACTGTGCAAACCTTTGCTTTAGACAAAGGGTGGAGACTAAACAGTTTTTGTGACTTTTTACTTCCTAGATCATGGTTTTAGTGACCTCACTAGCACTGAGACAGAATGAGGTTTGTCGAAACTTTTTACTGGCATTTCCTTGAACTCACCACAGAATTGGCGAGTCTGCCTCCCTTTACAGGAACCCGGTGAGAACCCAAAGGAGGCGTGTGGCTGTGAATGACACGAACAGCAAGAGTGACTAAACCTGAGTGTGAGGCATGGTGTGTGTGTTCTGTAAGACGAAGCGCATGGCTCTCACCGATGGCGGTCTGAAGTGCTGAGCACGCTCTGGAGGACACGCTTCTGGATTAGACATCACAGCTGAAAGAGCGGATCTCGGTTATTTTAGAAAGGAAACCAAATCTATTCACTACATTTCCCCTGAAATCCCCATTCATACTAGTGACGACTATAGACGTAAAGAAAGAGGAAGTGAATCACATGACATTCGTACTACATCATTGTGGAATGTGGAAGTGAACCCCTGAATAATACAACAGGCCGACAACTTACTGTATTATATGATTCTTACTCTATTATATGATTAAAGTGCCCCTATTATGCTTTTTTTTTAAGTTTTACATGCATCCCAGTTCAAAAAAACACTTTAATTGTCTCATAATATCCACTGAATCATCAGCTCTTTTCTCTCAGTGTCTGAAACGGTTTGATAAAGGATTCAGTCTCTCTAAACCCCGCCTCTCTGAGAGCCGACTCTGCTGTGATTGGTCAGATGACCCAGTCTCTGCTGTGATTGGTCAGATGACCCAGTCTCTGATGTGATTGGTCAGATGACCCAGTCTCTGATGTGATTGGTCAGATGACCCAGTCTCTGATGTGATTGGTCAGATGACCCAGTCTCTGCTGTGATTGGTCAGATGACCCAGTCTCTGCTGTGATTGTTCAGATGACCCAGTCTGATGTGATTGGTCAGATGACCCAGTCTCTGATGTGATTGGTCAGATGACCCAGTCTCTGATGTGATTGGTCAGATGACCCAGTCTCTGATGTGATTGGTCAGATGACCCAGTCTCTGATGTGATTGGTCAGATGACCCAGTCTCTGATGTGATTGGTCAGATGACCCAGTCTCTGCTGTGATTGGTCAGATGACCCAGTCTGATGTGATTGGTCAGATGACCCAGTCTCTGCTGTGATTGGTCAGATGACCCAGTCTGATGTGATTGGTCAGATGACCCAGTCTCTGCTGTGATTGGTCAGATGACCCAGTCTGCTGTGATTGGTCGGATGACCCAGTCTCTCCTGTGATTGGTCAGACGACCCAGTCTGCTGTGATTGGTCAGATGACCCAGTCTCTGATGTGATTGGTCAGATGACCCAGTCTGATGTGATTGGTCAGATGACCCAGTCTCTGATGTGATTGGTCAGATGACCCAGTCTGATGTGATTGGTCAGATGACCCAGTCTCTGCTGTGATTGGTCAGATGACCCAGTCTCTGCTGTGATTGGTCAGATGACCCAGTCTCTGCTGTGATTGGTCAGATGACCCAGTCTCTGATGTGATTGGTCAGATGACCCAGTCTGCTGTGATTGGTCAGATGACCCAGTCTCTGCTGTGATTGGTCAGATGACCCAGTCTCTGCTGTGATTGGTCAGATGACCCAGTCTCTGCTGTGATTGGTCAGATGACCCAGTCTCTGCTGTGATTGGTCAGATGATCCAGTCTCTGATGTGATTGGTCAGATGACCCAGTCTCTGCTGTGATTGGTCAGATGACCCAGTCTGCTGTGATTGGTCAGATGACCCAGGCTCTGATGTGATTGGTCAGATGACCCAGTCTGCTGTGATTGGTCGGATGACCCAGTCTCTGCTGTGATTGGTCGGATGACCCAGTCTGCTGTGATTGGTCGGATGACCCAGTCTCTGATGTGATTGGTCAGATGACCCAGTCTGATGTGATTGGTCAGATGACCCAGTCTCTGATGTGATTGGTCAGATGACCCAGTCTGATGTGATTGGTCAGATGACCCAGTCTCTGCTGTGATTGGTCAGATGACCCAGTCTGACGTGATTGGTCGGATGACCCAGTCTATGATGTGATTGGTCAGATGACCCAGTCTGATGTGATTGGTCAGATGACCCAGTCTCTGATGTGATTGGTCAGATGACCCAGTCTGATGTGATTGGTCAGATGACCCAGTCTCTGCTGTGATTGGTCAGATGACCCAGTCTGATGTGATTGGTCGGATGACCCAGTCTCTGATGTGATTGGTCAGATGACCCAGTCTCTGCTGTGATTGGTCAGATGACCCAGTCTGCTGTGATTGGTCGGATGACCCAGTCTCTGCTGTGATTGGTCGGATGACCCAGTCTCTGATCTGATTGGTCAGATGACCCAGTCTCTGCTGTGATTGGTCAGATGACCCAGTCTGCTGTGATTGTTCAGATGACCCAGTCTCTGCTGTGATTGGTCAGATGACCCAGTCTGATGTGATTGGTCAGATGACCCAGTCTCTGCTGTGATTGGTCAGATGACCCAGTCTCTGCTGTGATTGGTCAGATGACCCAGTCTCTGCTGTGATTGGTCAGATGACCCAGTCTCTGCTGTGATTGGTCAGATGACCCAGTCTCTGATGGGATTGGTCAGATGACCCAGTCTCTGATGTGATTGGTCAGATGACCCAGTCTGATGTGATTGGTCAGATGACCCAGTCTCTGATGTGATTGGTTAGATGACCCAGTCTGATGTGATTGGTCAGATGACCCAGTCTGCTGTGATTGGTCAGATGACCCAGTCTCTGCTGTGATTGGTCAGATGACCCAGTCTCTGCTGGGATTGGTCAGATGACCCAGTCTCTGATGTGATTGGTCAGATGACCCAGTCTCTGATGTGATTGGTCAGATGACCCAGTCTCTGCTGTGATTGGTCAGATGACCCAGTCTCTGATGTGATTGGTCAGATGACCCAGTCTGCTGTGATTGGTCAGATGACCCAGTCTCTGATGTGATTGGTCAGATGACCCAGTCTCTGCTGTGATTGGTCAGATGACCCAGTCTCTGATGTGATTGGTCAGATGACCCAGTCTTTGCTGTGATTGGTCAGATGATCCAGTCTCTGATGTGATTGGTCAGATGACCCAGTCTGATGTGATTGGTCAGATGACCCAGTCTGATGTGATTGGTCAGATGACCCAGTCTGATGTGATTGGTCAGATGACCCATTCTCTGCTGTGATTGGTCAGATGACCCAGTCTCTGCTGTGATTGGTCAGATGACCCAGTCTCTGCTGTGATTGGTCAGATGACCCAGTCTCTGCTGTGATTGGTCAGATGACCCAGTCTGCTGTGATTGGTCAGATGACCCAGTCTGCTGTGATTGGTCAGATGACCCAGTCTCTGCTGTGATTGGTCAGATGACCCAGTCTCTGCTGTGATTGGTCAGATGACCCAGTCTCTGATGTGATTGGTCAGATGACCCAGTCTCTGCTGTGATTGGTCAGATGACCCAGTCTCTGATGTGATTGGTAAGATGACCCAGTCTGCTGTGATTGGTCAGATGACCCAGTCTCTGCTGTGATTGGTCAGATGACCCAGTCTCTGCTGTGATTGGTCAGATGACCCAGTCTCTGCTGTGATTGGTCAGATGACCCAGTCTCTGCTGTGATTGGTCAGATGATCCAGTCTCTGATGTGATTGGTCAGATGACCCAGTCTCTGCTGTGATTGGTCAGATGACCCAGTCTGCTGTGATTGGTCAGATGACCCAGTCTCTGATGTGATTGGTCAGATGACCCAGTCTGCTGTGATTGGTCGGATGACCCAGTCTCTGCTGTGATTGGTCGGATGACCCAGTCTGCTGTGATTGGTCGGATGACCCAGTCTCTGATGTGATTGGTCAGATGACCCAGTCTGATGTGATTGGTCAGATGACCCAGTCTCTGATGTGATTGGTCAGATGACCCAGTCTGATGTGATTGGTCAGATGACCCAGTCTCTGCTGTGATTGGTCAGATGACCCAGTCTGACGTGATTGGTCGGATGACCCAGTCTATGATGTGATTGGTCAGATGACCCAGTCTGATGTGATTGGTCAGATGACCCAGTCTCTGATGTGATTGGTCAGATGACCCAGTCTCTGATGTGATTGGTCAGATGACCCAGTCTCTGCTGTGATTGGTCAGATGACCCAGTCTGATGTGATTGGTCGGATGACCCAGTCTCTGATGTGATTGGTCAGATGACCCAGTCTCTGCTGTGATTGGTCAGATGACCCAGTCTGCTGTGATTGGTCGGATGACCCAGTCTCTGCTGTGATTGGTCGGATGACCCAGTCTCTGATCTGATTGGTCAGATGACCCAGTCTCTGCTGTGATTGGTCAGATGACCCAGTCTGCTGTGATTGTTCAGATGACCCAGTCTCTGCTGTGATTGGTCAGATGACCCAGTCTGATGTGATTGGTCAGATGACCCAGTCTCTGCTGTGATTGGTCAGATGACCCAGTCTCTGCTGTGATTGGTCAGATGACCCAGTCTCTGCTGTGATTGGTCAGATGACCCAGTCTCTGCTGTGATTGGTCAGATGACCCAGTCTCTGATGGGATTGGTCAGATGACCCAGTCTCTGATGTGATTGGTCAGATGACCCAGTCTGATGTGATTGGTCAGATGACCCAGTCTCTGATGTGATTGGTTAGATGACCCAGTCTGATGTGATTGGTCAGATGACCCAGTCTGCTGTGATTGGTCAGATGACCCAGTCTCTGCTGTGATTGGTCAGATGACCCAGTCTCTGCTGGGATTGGTCAGATGACCCAGTCTCTGATGTGATTGGTCAGATGACCCAGTCTCTGCTGTGATTGGTCAGATGACCCAGTCTCTGATGTGATTGGTCAGATGACCCAGTCTGCTGTGATTGGTCAGATGACCCAGTCTCTGATGTGATTGGTCAGATGACCCAGTCTCTGCTGTGATTGGTCAGATGACCCAGTCTCTGATGTGATTGGTCAGATGACCCAGTCTTTGCTGTGATTGGTCAGATGATCCAGTCTCTGATGTGATTGGTCAGATGACCCAGTCTGATGTGATTGGTCAGATGACCCAGTCTGATGTGATTGGTCAGATGACCCAGTCTGATGTGATTGGTCAGATGACCCATTCTCTGCTGTGATTGGTCAGATGACCCAGTCTCTGCTGTGATTGGTCAGATGACCCAGTCTCTGCTGTGATTGGTCAGATGACCCAGTCTCTGCTGTGATTGGTCAGATGACCCAGTCTGCTGTGATTGGTCAGATGACCCAGTCTGCTGTGATTGGTCAGATGACCCAGTCTCTGCTGTGATTGGTCAGATGACCCAGTCTCTGCTGGGATTGGTCAGATGACCCAGTCTCTGATGTGATTGGTCAGATGACCCAGTCTCTGCTGTGATTGGTCAGATGACCCAGTCTCTGATGTGATTGGTCAGATGACCCAGTCTGCTGTGATTGGTCAGATGACCCAGTCTCTGATGTGATTGGTCAGATGACCCAGTCTCTGCTGTGATTGGTCAGATGACCCAGTCTCTGATGTGATTGGTCAGATGACCCAGTCTTTGCTGTGATTGGTCAGATGATCCAGTCTCTGATGTGATTGGTCAGATGACCCAGTCTGATGTGATTGGTCAGATGACCCAGTCTGATGTGATTGGTCAGATGACCCAGTCTGATGTGATTGGTCAGATGACCCATTCTCTGCTGTGATTGGTCAGATGACCCAGTCTCTGCTGTGATTGGTCAGATGACCCAGTCTCTGCTGTGATTGGTCAGATGACCCAGTCTCTGCTGTGATTGGTCAGATGACCCAGTCTGCTGTGATTGGTCAGATGACCCAGTCTGCTGTGATTGGTCAGATGACCCAGTCTCTGATGTGATTGGTCAGATGACCCAGTCTCTGCTTTGATTGGTCAGATGACCCAGTCTGCTGTTATTGGTCAGATGACCCAGTCTCTGATGTGATTGGTCAGATGACCCAGTCTCTGCTGTGATTGGTCAGATGATCCAGTCTCTGATGTGATTGGTCAGATGACCCAGTCTGATGTGATTGGTCAGATGACCCAGTCTCTGATGTGATTGGTCAGATGACCCAGTCTCTGCTGTGATTGGTCAGATGACCCAGTCTCTGATGTGATTGGTCAGATGACCCAGTCTCTGCTGTGATTGGTCAGATGACCCAGTCTGCTGTGATTTGTCAGATGACCCAGTCTCTGCTGTGATTGGTCAGATGACCAAGTCTCTTATGTGATTGGTCAGATGACCCAGTCTCTGCTGTGATTGGTCAGATGACCCAGTCTGCTGTGATTGGTCAGATGACCCAGTCTGCTGTGATTGGTCAGATGACCCAGTCTCTGATGTGATTGGACAGATGACCCAGTCTCTGCTTTGATTGGTCAGATGACCCAGTCTGCTATGATTGGTCAGATGACCCAGTCTCTGATGTGATTGGTCAGATGACCCAGTCTGAGCTGTGATTGGTCAGATGACCCAGTCTGCTGTGATTGGTCGGATGACCCAGTCTCTGCTGTGATTGGTCAGATGACCCAGTCTGCTGTCATTGGTCGGATGACCCAGTCTCTGCTGTGATTGGTCAGATGACCCAGTCTCTGATGTGATTGGTCGGATGACCCAGTCTCTGCTGTGATTGGTCAGATGACCCAGTCTCTGCTGTGATTGGTCAGATGACCCAGTCTGCTGTGATTGGTCAGATGACCCAGTCTCTGCTGTGATTGGTCAGATGACCCAGTCTCTGCTGTGATTGGTCAGATGACCCAGTCTGCTGTGATTGGTCAGATGACCCAGTCTGCTGTGATTGGTCAGATGACCCAGTCTCTGCTGTGATTGGTCAGATGACCCAGTCTCTGCTGGGATTGGTCAGATGACCCAGTCTCTGATGTGATTGGTCAGATGACCCAGTCTCTGCTGTGATTGGTCAGATGACCCAGTCTCTGATGTGATTGGTCAGATGACCCAGTCTGCTGTGATTGGTCAGATGACCCAGTCTCTGATGTGATTGGTCAGATGACCCAGTCTCTGCTGTGATTGGTCAGATGACCCAGTCTCTGATGTGATTGGTCAGATGACCCAGTCTTTGCTGTGATTGGTCAGATGATCCAGTCTCTGATGTGATTGGTCAGATGACCCAGTCTGATGTGATTGGTCAGATGACCCAGTCTCTGATGTGATTGGTCAGATGACCCAGTCTGATGTGATTGGTCAGATGACCCAGTCTCTGATGTGATTGGTCAGATGACCCAGTCTCTGCTGTGATTGGTCAGATGATCCAGTCTCTGATGTGATTGGTCAGATGACCCAGTCTGATGTGATTGGTCAGATGACCCAGTCTCTGCTGTGATTGGTCAGATGACCCAGTCTGATGTGATTGGTCAGATGATCCAGTCTCTGCTGTGATTGGTCAGATGACCCAGTCTGCTGTGATTGGTCGGATGACCCAGTCTCTGCTGTGATTGGTCGGATGACCCAGTCTGCTGTGATTGGTCAGATGACCCAGTCTCTGATGTGATTGGTCAGATGACCCAGTCTGATGTGATTGGTCAGATGACCCAGTCTCTGATGTGATTGGTCAGATGACCCAGTCTGATGTGATTGGTCAGATGACCCAGTCTCTGCTGTGATTGGTCAGATGACCCAGTCTGATGTGATTGGTCAGATGACCCAGTCTGAGCTGTGATTGGTCAGATGACCCAGTCTGCTGTGATTGGTCGGATGACCCAGTCTCTGCTGTGATTGGTCAGATGACCCAGTCTGCTGTGATTGGTCGGATGACCCTGTCTCTGATGTGATTGGTCAGATGACCCAGTCTCTGCTGTGATTGGTCAGATGACCCAGTCTCTGATGTGATTGGTCAGATGACCCAGTCTCTGCTGTGATTGGTCAGACGACCCAGTCTGCTGTGATTGGTCAGATGACCAAGTCTCTTATGTGATTGGTCAGATTGGTCAGATGACCCAGTCTGCTGTGATTGGTCAGATGACCCAGTCTCTGATGTGATTGGTCAGATGACCCAGTCTCTGCTTTGATTGGTCAGATGACCCAGTCTGCTGTGATTGGTCAGATTACCCAGTCTCTGATTTGATTGGTCAGATGACCCAGTCTGAGCTGTGATTGGTCAGATGACCCAGTCTGCTGTGATTGGTCGGATGACCCAGTCTCTGCTGTGATTGGTCAGATGACCCAGTCTGCTGTGATTGGTCGGATGACCCAGTCTCTGCTGTGATTGGTCGGATGACCCAGTCTCTGATGTGATTGGTCGGATGACCCAGTCTCTGATGTGATTGGTCAGATGACCCAGTCTGCTGTGATTGTTCAGATGACCCCGTCTCTGCTGTGATTGGTCAGATGACCCAGTCTCTGCTGTGATTGGTCAGATGACCCAGTCTGATGTGATTGGTCAGATGACCCAGTCTCTGCTGTGATTGGTCAGATGACCCAGTCTCTGCTGTGATTGGTCAGATGACCCAGTCTCTGCTGTGATTGGTCAGATGACCCAGTCTCTGCTGTGATTGGTCAGATGACCCAGTCTCTGCTGTGATTGGTCAGATGACCCAGTCTCTGATGTGATTGGTCAGATGACCCAGTCTCTGCTGTGATTGGTCAGATGACCCAGTCTCTGCTGTGATTGGTCAGATGACCCAGTCTGCTGTGATTGGTCAGATGACCCAGTCTCTGATGTGATTGGTCAGATGACCCAGTCTGATGTGATTGGTCAGATGACCCAGTCTCTGATGTGATTGGTCAGATGACCCAGTCTGATGTGATTGGTCAGATTACCCAGTCTCTGATGTGATTGGTCAGATGACCCAGTCTCTGCTGTGATTGGTCAGATGATCCAGTCTCTTATGTGATTGGTCAGATGACCCAGTCTGATGTGATTGGTCAGATGACCCAGTCTCTGCTGTGATTGGTCAGATGACCCAGTCTGATGTGATTGGTCAGATGATCCAGTCTCTGCTGTGATTGGTCAGATGACCCAGTCTGCTGTGATTGGTCGGATGACCCAGTCTCTGCTGTGATTGGTCGGATGACCCAGTCTGCTGTGATTGGTCAGATGACCCAGTCTCTGATGTGATTGGTCAGATGACCCAGTCTGATGTGATTGGTCAGATGACCCAGTCTCTGATGTGATTGGTCAGATGACCCAGTCTGATGTGATTGGTCAGATGACCCAGTCTCTGCTGTGATTGGTCAGATGACCCAGTCTGATGTGATTGGTCAGATGACCCAGTCTGAGCTGTGATTGGTCAGATGACCCAGTCTGCTGTGATTGGTCGGATGACCCAGTCTCTGCTGTGATTGGTCAGATTACCCAGTCTGCTGTGATTGGTCGGATGACCCAGTCTCTGATGTGATTGGTCGGATGACCCAGTCTCTGCTGTAATTGGTCAGATGACCCAGTCTGCTGTGATTGTTCAGATGACCCAGTCTCTGCTGTGATTGGTCAGATGACCCAGTCTGATGTGATTGGTCAGATGACCCAGTCTCTGCTGTGATTGGTCAGATGACCCAGTCTCTGCTGTGATTGGTCAGATGACCCAGTCTCTGCTGTGATTGGTCAGATGACCCAGTCTCTGCTGTGATTGGTCAGATGACCCAGTCTCTGATGTGATTGGTCAGATGACCCAGTCTCTGCTGTGATTGGTCAGATGACCCAGTCTCTGATGTGATTGGTCAGATGACCCAGTCTTTGCTGTGATTGGTCAGATGACCCAGTCTGCTGTGATTGGTCAGATGACCCAGTCTCTGATGTGATTGGTCAGATGACCCAGTCTGATGTGATTGGTCAGATGACCCAGTCTCTGATGTGATTGGTCAGATGACCCAGTCTGATGTGATTGGTCAGATGACCCAGTCTCTGCTGTGATTGGTCAGATGAGCCAGTCTGCTGTGATTGGTCAGATGACCCAGTCTGCTGTGATTGGTCAGATGACCCAGTCTCTGATGTGATTGGTCAGATGACCCAGTCTCTGCTGTGATTGGTCAGATGACCCAGTCTCTGCTGTGATTGGTCAGATGACCCAGTCTCTGCTGTGATTGGTCAGATGATCCAGTCTCTGATGTGATTGGTCAGATGACCCAGTCTGATGTGATTGGTCAGATGACCCAGTCTCTGCTGTGATTGGTCAGATGACCCAGTTTCTGATGTGATTGGTCAGATGACCCAGTCTGATGTGATTGGTCAGATGACCCAGTCTCTGATGTGATTGGTCAGATGACCCAGTCTGATGTGATTGGTCAGATGACCCAGTCTCTGCTGTGATTGGTCAGATGACCCAGTCTGATGTGATTGGTCAGATGACCCAGTCTGAGCTGTGATTGGTCAGATGACCCAGTCTGCTGTGATTGGTCGGATGACCCAGTCTCTGCTGTGATTGGTCAGATGACCCAGTCTGCTGTGATTGGTCGGATGACCCAGTCTCTGCTGTGATTGGTCGGATGACCCAGTCTCTGATGTGATTGGTCGGATGACCCAGTCTCTGCTGTGATTGGTCAGATGACCCAGTCTGCTGTGATTGTTCAGATGACCCAGTCTCTGCTGTGATTGGTCAGATGACCCAGTCTCTGCTGTGATTGGTCAGATGACCCAGTCTGATGTGATTGGTCAGATGACCCAGTCTCTGCTGTGATTGGTCAGATGACCCAGTCTCTGCTGTGATTGGTCAGATGACCCAGTCTCTGCTGTGATTGGTCAGATGACCCAGTCTCTGATGTGATTGGTCAGATGACCCAGTCTCTGCTGTGATTGGTCAGATGACCCAGTCTCTGATGTGATTGGTCAGATGACCCAGTCTCTGCTGTGATTGGTCAGATGACCCAGTCTGCTGTGATTGGTCAGATGACCCAGTCTCTGATGTGATTGGTCAGATGACCCAGTCTCTGATGTGATTGGTCAGATGACCCAGTCTGATGTGATTGGTCAGATGACCCAGTCTCTGCTGTGATTGGTCAGATGACCCAGTCTGCTGTGATTGGTCAGATGACCCAGTCTCTGCTGTGATTGGTCAGATGACCCAGTCTCTGCTGTGATTGGTCAGATGACCCAGTCTCTGCTGTGATTGGTCAGATGACCCAGTCTCTGCTGTGATTGGTCAGATGATCCAGTCTCTGATGTGATTGGTCAGATGACCCAGTCTGCTGTGATTGGTCAGATGACCCAGTCTCTGCTGTGATTGGTCAGATGATTTTACAAAAGCTCTAATACACACTACATGAAAAGTAATATCCGAAAAACGCATAATAGTGGCACTTTAAATCGGAAAAAATACCACGAACACTGGTGAGTCTGCTGGTAATGCCGACCTGTGTGCTGGAAGCGGCTGATCTTCTTGGCCAGATCCGTCCGGTGAATGGACCTCAGACAGCCCTCAATGAAGCCCATCTTCTCACTCGAGAGCTGGTCCAGTTTCTCCAACTCCACTACAATGTCTAAAAAACTCTGCAAATAGTTGCATATCAGTTCTACACATGAAACCTCCAATAGCAAAAAGCTGAAGAACGACGGCAGCAACACAGCATACCTGGACGTTTTCCAGCTTCTGTTTGGGTAAAGTGCCTCTGAGTAGGAAAGCCAATGACTTCAGGTCCTCGGTGTCCATGTCCTCGCTGACATCAGCCATCAGCGTCCTAACACACACAGTACAGGGTGCACTTATTAAGATGCAAAGACAATGAGACTCAAGAAGAAGTGACAACATGTAGACCAACAGGACTGAGTTTCTGAATGGTTAGTTGATGAATTTATGCAGCCGATGTGGAGTTAACTATCTTCAAGTGTTTGATTAGTATATTCTGTCATGATGATAATCTATAAAGCGTGTTCTGGGGGCGGGGTTTATGTAAATTTTAGGGTTGGAGATGTCACTAACCCGGGAGGAAGCTTGTGTAGTTCCTACCAGCCGTTTGTTGTAGTCCTTAAACTATTTCTTTAAAAGCAAAAATCTCCCTTTGCTTTGAACTTTGAGCGTTGTAACTTTGCAGATGTTGTTTATGCTCAAACAGCGACATTACACACTAACTAAAGCTAGAAAAGTGAAATCACGATCGACCACCCCTTTAACACACTCTCGCTTGAAAGCAAGCTTTACCTGTACTCCGGCACAGCTTGGCGGGTCCTCAGCATGCCCTCGACCGAGCTCTTGCTGGTCCTCAGCACTTCTCTCAGCAGATCGTAGCGCTTGATCTTCAGAACCAGCTCCATCAGGAACACGCCGTCCACCCAGGTCTGGCTCAGCAGTGTGTGTAGGGTTCCTCTGGGATCCGCAGAGAAGCGGTCGGGGTCCAGATCTCCACACAGGTACGAGAGGCGCTTGCACTCCTCTGTGCTCAGCTCTTCGGTGATCTGACTGATGGTGTGGGACAGGCCCGACATTCTGCTCCAAACATACGCTGAGGAGCACACACACTCACTTTACACCTTCCCAGCTAGCAATATTGCGTTTAAAAGACGTCTAATAGCCGTCCAAACACAGCCCATATTATAAGAAGAGACTAGTCATCAGTTAGAAATGAAATGAGTGAACACCTTGACATTCAGCTCCAAACCCACGCTGAGGGGCACACACACTCACGTTATGACTTTACACCACTCTCAATGTGGTTCATTTACTGACATTTAGGGTTTTAGAGTATTTGCATAAACCTAGTGAGATAGATGGCTCATTCTCGGGGCTACTTTCACAATTAAACTTTGAAAAGGTAGCCTATCGCTTCTGAAGAAAAAATAAAAAGCAGATAAACTCAGCCTTAAACTGGTTAGTGCGTTTTAGCTGGTCTCCCAGGCGGGATTTAGAGGGGTTGTGGACACTTTTGTTAGTCAAGTCAAGTCACCTTTATTTAAATATGGCTATTTACAATACAGATTTGTTTCAAAGCAGCTTTACAGTGATAACAGCAAAATAATGCAACAAAGTTCGTTTCTAGAAGAAAATAGTGTCATGGTCCATCTTAAGTAAATTCAGTGCTGGTTTTAGCTGGCCAGGCTGGTCTTAGATGGTCAAACTGGGAGACTAAGTTAGCTTAAACCAGCTAAGACCAACCAACCTAGGCTGGTTTTAGCGTTTTTTTTTTTTTTTTTTGCAGGATAATATCATGAGCATACATTTCAATAATCAACTTTTTTGACTAGGATAAATATTTGGATATTTCTTTTACACAATATCTTCAAATGACTATCATAAAACTATTCATCTATTATAACAATAATAAAATGGTAACCATTGTTTCCGCCAAAATAGCTCTGTATAATCGTATATTAGATTAATATCTTCAAGATTTCTATCACTATAGGCCTAATTATTTTTGATGACAATCTGTTTTACTATAACAATAACTTTAGTCACACTTTTAACTAAAAACTTACAGTGATAAGTGTATGGATGTGTAACCGGTTCAGTGGTAACGGTTTTATGAGCGCGCGCCTAAAACGCTTCCGTGTTTATGTGGACGAGATTGAGTAAATAACTTAACACATTCTGTGATAAAAAGAATCAAACATAAAGCTTACCTCGAGAGAGCTGTTCTTTTGACTGAACTGGAGCCTCTGCACATGATTAATAGCGTTAATAAAGAGGTGGAAAGAGGAAGTGATGAAATGGTTCAGTGTGGAAACCACTGATCTATATAGAATGACATTATATAGATCAGTGGTGGAAATGTTCCATGTTCCGGAAAACAGCCACACTTACGTCACTGACATGCGTGCTAAACTTATATTATTACCTAGTCTATTTGTTTAAACCTTAGGAACAAATATACATCTCACTTGTTGAAATTTGAATGAGATTGAGGAAAGTACCTGAAGCACCTGTCACTATCTGATGTGTGTTGAAGATGAATTCCCCGGATCTATGATATTTCTCTCTACTGGCAGAAACATTCAAAATAATGCTTTTAGATCTGAACAAACTTCATAGTTGTTATACTTGTCTTGCTGTGTTTGCATTTGGTTCCAAATATATTGTGTGGTATTTGTTAGCTTTTGGAGTATTGGAGCTTTTTTAGTATTAAATGCAGTTTAGTCTTAGACGTGTCAAGAAGGCATTAAAAGGAGATCTAAATAATATATCAGTTGTGATTCTCATAGCATTTTTAAACACATTTCTCCATTAAACTAAATATTAGCTTTCCCAATATCGCCAGCATTATTCTGAACAATACCACAACATTGACAATAAGACCATTTTGATTCATGCTTTAGTTTTTACAGCAAATTTCAAAAGACATAAATGAAGTGCACAACTAAGAACACTTCAGAATGTCTTCTAATATTAGCATCTATGTGACTCAAATATTATGGGATATTACCTTTCCTGTAGTGTGTAATAGAGCTGTTTGTGAATGTAAAAGGTCTGCAAAGTGCAGATAAATGGAGTCTCCCAAAAGAAAAGTTGTTAATCTGAACAGCCTGAGTGACCAATCACAGCAGAGACTGGGTCATCTGACCAATCACAGCAGACTGGGTCATCTGACCAATCACAGCAGAGACTGGGTCATCTGACCAATCACAGCAGAGACTGGTTCATCCTGACCAATCATAGCAGACTGGGTCATCTGACCAATCACAGCAGAGACTGGGTCATCTGACCAATCACAGCAAAGTCGGCTCTCAGAGAGGCGGGGTTTAGAGAGACTGAATCCTTAATCAAACTGTTTCAGACACTGAGAGAAAAGAGCTGATGATTCAGTGGATATTATGAGACAATTAAAGTGTTTATTTTTTAACCTGGGATGCATTTAAAGCTGCCGTGAGAGACTCCAAAACAAAAATGAGGAGCCTTTAAAAAACATAACAGTTTAATCATATAATACAGTAAGTAGTCGGCCTGTTGTATCATTCACGGGTTCAGTATTTCACTCACATGATACTTTCACTTCCACTTTCCACAATAATGTAGTAAGAAAGTCATGCGATTCAGTTCCTCTTTCTTTACTTCTATATTACGTCAATATTCTGTAGTATTTTCACTAGTATGAATGGGATTCTATGGGAAGTGAAATTAGATTAGGGTTAGAAAAAGTAACATTTAAATCATGGCACTGACGGCCTTCAGCATCTATATGCTGACACTGGCATTCAGACTTACTGTACAGAACCATATTTCACTCTGAGTGATCACTTATATATATATAAAAAAAAAAAAATCAGGCTCAGTCCAAATCCATTAAGTTATATTTATTGTACAGGCTGGTCGAGGGAAACACAGGAGAATGAGAGCAGGCATTAGAAGCTGAAGTCTTCATGGAGGAACGGCGACAGGCTTCAGACCTGCAGCGCACACACACACACACACACACACACGTCGGTCACATGATCAGTGCTCGGTCTTCTTGGGCGGGAAGAAAGCGTACTCCACGGCCAGAGCGACTGCGAACGCAGCGAAGCCCGTCTTGAAGCCCCGCAGGAGCACGTCTCTGAAGGTCACCGGCACCCCGAAGCTGCCCGTGAACCTCCACGCCTCGTTCCTGCACACACACACACACACACACACACACACACACACATGAGACTCTCCTGAACATGCAGGATCCAGACAACTGAGACCATCTGACTAAACGCACTGCAACATCAGTCACTTTTAGAGAATCTCTATTCAATTCAACCCATCGTTATCACTCTTATGGTAATATGGACCTGGAACTAATTGCCCACTATATGCAGCATTTACAACCGATCAATAGTTAGGAATATTAATATTTTTATAAAATGTTTTTGAAAGTCTCATCAAGGCTGCATTTATTTGATCAAAAATACATTACAAACAGTGAAATATTATTACAGTTTAAAATATCAGTTTTCTATGTGAATATAATATATAGTAAAGTGTAATTTATTCCTGTGATCAAAGCTGAATGTTCAGAATCATTACTCCAGTCTTCAGAGTCACATGATCCTTCACAAATCACTCTAATATGATGATTATTACATATGCTTATTATCGGTTTCTGCTGCTTAACAGTTTTGAATAGTAATCTATCACAGTTTCCACAGAAATATGAAGCAGCACGACTGTCTTCAACACTGATAATAATCATAACGGTTTCTTGATCATCATATTAGAGTGATTTCTGAAGGATCATGTGACACTGAAGACTGGAGTCTTGATATTTATGTTTAGTTGTGGACATATTGATTTTCATTGTATTTTGCAAGACCACAATGTCAGATAAAGAACAATAACAACTGTGTTAAAGGGTTAGTTCACCCAAAAATGAAATTTCAGTCATTAATTACTCACTCTCGTGTCGTTCCAAACCCGTGAGACCCGGCTCATCAGAACGCCGGCTCACTATTGGCTGACGCTGGTCACTTGAGACGGCCAATAGTGAGCCGGCGTTCTGACGTAGAACCGGGAAGAGCTGCACTGTGTGTTTACTATGTGAACAGCCTCAGATACTGACACACAAGAGATTGTTGAATAAAATCGTTATTTTGGGAATTTTTTTGCTCACAAACTATTCTTGTCGCTTCATAACATTAAGGTTGAATCACTGGAGTCACATGGACTATTTCAACGATGTCTTTACTACCTTTCTGGGCCTTGAAAGTTGCAATGACGTTGCTGCCTTTGAAGGGATCAGAAATGTCAGATTTCATCAAAAATATCTTCATCGTGTTCGGAAGATGAACAAACGTCTTACGGGTTTGGAACGACATCCGGGTGAGTAAATGATGATAGGATTTTCATTTTTGGGTGAACTAATCCTTTAAATGAGTTGTGAGTTGCCTGTTTTCACCCTTGACATGAGATGAGCATATACTTTTCTTAATAGCAAAGGCCAGTACAAATAGAAAGTATTAAAGCACGCATGATTAAAAATCAGTTATTAAACTCAGAAGTATTTACTATGTAATAGCCGACTCCGGGCCATCCCTTGAGTTGCAGGTACCCGAGAGGAACGCATATATTAGTGTGTGTGTGTGTGTGTGTGTGTGTGTGAGAGAGAGAGCTCACCGAACCCAGGGGTCCCGGAGTCCTCTGCGGGCCAGCCTCTGCTGGGTCACTTCCAGCGGCGTCCCTTCAATCTTCCACACCCGGTAGTCCGGCATCGACAGTTTTCCGTGTCCATGATCCCCACCCATGCTGAAGACACCTCAACAGTTTTAGTGTGTAGAAATAAAACAGCAAAGCAGTGTCCCTCACTCTTATTCAGCATATTTAAGTGTGTCACTAATCTAAAAGAACCAGTTCAAGTGACTCGACTCACCCGAATCACTCACGAACGAGTCGAATCAAGTGTATGACATCAAAGAAAGATTAAAAAACGTGTGGTTAAAATTTAGGATAAAGCCTGTGTGTATGGGGTATGGCGGTTACATTCATATTTTGTGATTGGACCTGAGCGGTTAAGTTGTAATTAGCTGTTTAGTCGTGTTAACAGTTACTGAAGTGCTCAGATACACACAGAAACAACACAAGCGAAGCAGCGAATGACAGCTAGCAAACAAACACCGACTCTGATGCTGTTTTCAGTGTCACATACATATATTGTCCAATGTAAAAGTTAAAATTACAATAAATCGGTGAAAATTATTGTGTTGTGTGTTAAATAGCAGCACAACTTACCTTATAAATCAAAGTGACCTCCAACACGAACGCGCAAACAGTGTTGGAAGTTCTTAGTTTCTACTTCCGGAGAACAGTAAAAGTCACAGTACAAGTGAAATAATTATTAAGAAAAAGATAAGCATATATTTTTACATTTGTATATAAAAAACTCTAAATTTGTATAACAATAATTTCATATTAAAATATTTAGTATGTACTAAAATATCCAACGGTTTAATGACAGAACTTTTATTTTGACATGTATGAATGGTCGAAATGGCGCATGCGCACTTTCAGTTTCCAAATCAATGGACAGAGCAAAGTCGGGAACATGGCAGTTGTATCGAAATGACCGGTCTTTTTTATATATAATATACATGTTTACTTTAGAAACGTATATGTCCAGTCCGTGAGCAGTAGAGTAAATACATATATACGTCTGACACACTCATATATTGATCGTGTTGACAGTAGTTTGGGGATGGGGCTCGTCCTGCGGAACCTGCAGACGGTGGTTCCTCTGAGGCGCGCGCGCATGCGCAAAGACGTGGAGATCCTGAGGCACATCTTCGGCGTGCAGCGGTTCGACATGGGCATCATCTGCGTGGACAACCGCAGGATCCAGCGCATCAACCGGGTCTACCGGCGCCGGGACCGGCCCACCGACGTGCTGGCCTTCCCCTTCCATGAGGTACAGTACAGCCGTCCGCACACACTCTACACACTGATTCCTGAACGCGCATATTCTCCAGCGACTGCAGACAGTATGTGATTGACAGCTGGCTGGAGCACCGTTAAGTTAACTAGCCCGTGTCGAAGCCCGTTTCCGACACGGAACAATAATAATAAACAAAAACTGGCAATTTTGTGAGTTTATTTATCCCACACTTCTGGCTTTTCTCGCAATTGCGAGTTTATATCTCACAATTCTGAGAAGAAGAAAAAAAGATAATTGCTAGTTTCTCTCAATTCAGACTTTATAACTCAAAATAGAAAGTTTATACCGGTATCTAAACTCTTGAGGGGGGAAGTCAGAAGTGAGATACACACAATTACGATTTTTTTCTTGCAATTTGGACTTTTTTCCTCGCAGAGTTGCGAGTTCATGACCGTTAACCAGTCCATGTCTGTATAAGCCTGTTTCCGACACGGAATAATAATAATAATAATAAACAAAACAAAAAATAGCCAATTTGAGGTAATCATGGCTTTATAAAAATTCACTTATTCTTGCAATTTAATTTTTATCCCACAATTCTGACTTTTCTCAATTCAGATGTACAGTGTGTGCAGGATCTGACTGAGGCTGATGTGTGTGTGTGCAGGATCTGAGGCTGGTGTGTGTGTGTGTGTGCAGGATCTGAGGCTGATGTGTGTGTGTGTGTGTAGGTTATGAGGTTGGTGTGTGTGTGCAGGATCTGAGGCTGGTGTGTGTGTAGGATCTGAGGCTGGTGTGTGTGTGTGCAGGATCTGAGGCTGGTGTGGGTGTGTGTGTGTGTGTGTGTGTGTGCAGGATCTGAGGCTGGTGTGTGTGTGCAGGATCTGAGGCTGATGTGTGTGTGTGTGTGTGTGTGTGCAGGATCTGAGGCCGGGGAAGCTGCCGTGTGTCCTGCAGAGAGACGAGTATAACCTCGGGGACATCTTCCTCGGGGTGGAGTGTGTGATGCAGCAGTGCAGAGAGACGTCGCAGGACCTGCACCAGACACTCACTGTAAGACACACCGACTACTGATCACGCTATACACACACTGACGGACACAGTAAAGGTCTGCTCTCTCCCTCTCTCTGTGTGTGTGTGTGTAGGTGGTCACAGCTCATGGGATCTGCCACTTACTGGGATACAGGCATGAAACTGAAGAGGACTGGAATGAGGTATAGCATACTTTAGTTTAGTGTGTGTGTGTGTTTGATAATCAGGATTGTCAGAAGGGGGAAATGTATGTAAGTGAGAGGAGGTTTTCATAAGCTGTAAGCCATAATCATCAACATTATAACAAATAAAGGCTTGAAATATCTCACTTTGCATGTAATGAGTTATTTGATATTTATACATTAATAAGCTTTCCATTGATGTATGGTTTGGCCGAGATGCAACTATTAGAAAATCGAAACATTGAGAAAATCTCCTTTAAAGTTGTGTATTTATGTTCACGATTGTGCAGCATCCACTCACAGAAATGTTTTATATATTTACGGTAGGAAATTTACTAAATATCTTCATGGAACATGATCTTTACTTAATATCCTAATGATTTTTGGAATAAAAGAACAATCAATAATTTTGACCCATACAATGTACTGTTGGCTATTGCCACAGAAACACCCGTGCGTCATGTGACTGGCTTTGGTGACACATCTGTAATTAGAGTTTAAAATAATCCTAAAGATATTGTTTGATAAGCGAGATCTCTGATTGTAGTGCTTGAAAACCAAAAAAAGTGCTTGAATTTCGTTTATTATTTATTTAATACATTGTAATTTGTACACCTTATATCTGTCATTTGAGTTGAAAAATTATTTATTGAACAATAGCCATTATAAACTTTATATTTAATGCATATTAAATACATTGTAATTAGTATTTTGGATACCTTATGTGTGTAATTACTAATTAGAGTTTAAAAGCTTGATAGGTGTGATCTGCTAGAGTGATGTCCCAGCATGCCTGACGGACACACACCTTCTCTGTCTCCGCACAGATGCAGCAGAAGGAGAGCTACGTCCTCAGCGAGTTCAACAGGCTCACGGGCAGCCGGCTCGAGCCGCTCACCACACGTGACACACACTGACACACACCAGCCCTCGTTTCTCTAAATCAGTTTTATTTTAAAATGTGTTCAAGGAATCCAAAGACTGAATTACTAAGCAATCGAGTAGAGCTTATAGCACTGTTGTTTCAGAAACACAATCTCCTCAAGACGACCCGAACAGAAGACATGAATAAAGTGGTTACCGGACACATGGAAACAAGACTTACAAACATCCTAAAATAAATAACATCAGCTGACAAAGTCACATGGCATGCTCTCTACATCCAGTAAAGGTGTATGAACGTTTCCTCCTGAAGACACACACTTTTCTACACGACGGCTGTGCAACTCCACGTAATGCTCGACACAGAAGGAAAACTAAACGCTTCACTGGGTCTGTCGGAGAGGCCATCTTTAAAAAAGGACAAGCTGCATCATCAATACCATTGAGCTTGTTAGAATAACACTTATAAAATGAGAATAAAACAACAAACAGTCATCAGTGAAGCCTTGAGTATAAACCGAGCCGCTCTCTCGTCGCGGTATAAAAGCCGACCGGCGAAAGCAAATATTGCACCACATTTCCAGCTGCATATCAAACGAGAAACACACACACCCCCCTGTACTCAATATCCCACACACACAGATACAAGAATAAAGTTTTGTATGCAATAGATCAGGAAGGGAATCTAAAAATCTGCAGAGGGGACAGAAGAAGAAAAGAAAAGATTTTCATAGAGAAACACGCTTCAAATATTTAATGCATCAGAAGTTCACCAAAGGGACTTCTCATATTAAAGGCAAACAAAAGAGAGAAAATTAAGCGGCAACTTCTTCGATCCTGAAGTTGCACCTTCTGAGAAACTCAAAATGTTTTCTATATTCATACATTTATTTTTCTTTGCTGCTCCCCATAAACATTTTGCACCTCTATGAGTTTCTAGAACATGTATCCATCTAACCGCAAGTCTACAGCGTTCACAGGGAGAGAGAGAGAAGTGCCCTCAGGAGGGGTGTGTGTGTGTGTGTGTGTGGTCTTCAGTAGCGCTGATGAGGGCTGAGGCTTTACCCTGGGCTCAGGTCAGGGGCATTATGGGATGTTAGAGCGGCTGCAGGACTGTGCGTGCGGCGTCACCGTTCCCTCCGGCCTTCTCCAGCTCCGACAGCTCCTCGAACACCTCTCTGCACACACACACCTTCCTCAGTCACTCATATTCATCTGCACAGGACACTTATGCCTATAGGGCCTTTCACACTTTTATTTAGAAGTTTATTTATATAGGGACAGTACAAAACCAAAAAAACAATTCCAGTCAAAAACTGGAAAATATGTATTGCACGTTTACGTGATGGGAAGTCGCGTTTACGGGGTGGGAAGTGGCATTTACGGGGTGGGAAGTGGCATTTACGGGGTGGGAAGTGGCATTTACGGGGTGGGAAGTGGCATTTACGGGGTGGGAAGTGGCGTTTACGGGATGGGAAGTGGCGTTTACGGGGTGGGAAGTGGCGTTTACGGGATGGGAAGTGGCGTTTACGGGGTGGGAAGTGGCGTTTACGGGGTGGGAAGTGGCGTTTACGGGGTGGGAAGTCGCGTTTACGGGGTGGGAAGTGGCATTTACGGGGTGGGAAGTGGCGTTTACGGGATGGGAAGTGGCGTTTACGGGGTGGGAAGTGGCGTTTACGGGATGGGAAGTGGCGTTTACGGGGTGGGAAGTGGCGTTTACGGGATGGGAAGTGGCGTTTACGGGGTGGGAAGTCGCGTTTACGGGGTGGGAAGTGGCATTTACGGGGTGGGAAGTGGCGTTTACGGGATGGGAAGTGGCGTTTACGGGGTGGGAAGTGGCGTTTACGGGATGGGAAGTGGCGTTTACGGGGTGGGAAGTGGCGTTTACGGGGTGGGAAGTGGCGTTTACGGGGTGGGAAGTGGCGTTTACGGG
The DNA here is from genome assembly GCA_029959095.1 of Rhinichthys osculus. NCBI lineage: Eukaryota > Metazoa > Chordata > Actinopteri > Cypriniformes > Leuciscidae > Rhinichthys > Rhinichthys osculus. The sequence goes on along the minus strand of JARWKJ010000008.1, from coordinate 44,120,312 downwards.
GTGGGAAGTGGCGTTTACGGGATGGGAAGTGGCGTTTACGGGATGGGAAGTGGCGTTTACGGGATGGGAAGTCGCGTTTACGGGCACTTCTGCGCGCTTCTGATGCCTCGGCCGCGCAGAAAAGAATAAAATGCCCCGCAGAGGACTGACGCGAAATGTGTGGGGAAATCCATTTGATTGTAGTTTAAGTGGGAAATAATTTCAGTGCTCTGGTCAACCGCTATAGAGTGAAAACTGGCGAATGCAGTTTACAGGTTTCACAGAAAGAGAACGATGTGAGCACGTGTGATTGGCAGTGAGTCGTGTGTGCGGACCAAATAGCTCAATACGAGAGGCAACGAGAAACGCAAAGACATGTGAAATAAAATCACATCATCATGTTTTAAAGAAGAGTGGTTTGATTAAAGTGGTGGAAATAACGGTTATGGACACAGAACGGTAACAATCACACACACACCCGCGTGCAAACTCAAAATACATCATTAGTTTAAATAGATGTTTTTCAGGGATGGTTAGATTATAAAAGAGTTCACATTCACTTTTCTTGAAAATATTTAGCTATTAGATCTATTTAAATGCTTCAATTTGTTTACATATTATATTATTATAATATGAAAACAAACTGAAGCATTTAAACTGATATATTATATCACTTCAAATACTTCAATTCGTTTTTTATATTATATTATATTAGGCCTATATTTTATTATATTATAAGCCTAAATAAAGAATCTCACAAGGGTATTGTTTAGGGCTCCTTGCCATTAAAAGGTTTGAAACCCCCTGCTAAAGAAAATATTGGAAATTCATAAGCAATAAACAATCATTTAACTTTGATGGTTTAATGCTTCCTGTAAACAATTAATTGACTGTACAAAAACACTTTATGGTTTTCCCAAACCATCTCATTGTAACAGCTTACTTTTCTTTCATACTATATTCTATTATTGTAAAGAATTGAACTGTCCTGCAGAAGATTTTGTAAATTATTTTTCATAGGATTTCTTGGTAAAGACTGTACAGTTAACAGCACTGTAAAAAAATAGCAGGTAACCTAAAATGTGCTTCATTTAGTGACTTCTTAATTTGTTAATAAGCTTGTTTTTCGAAAATTTGATTCAATACCAATGAGTTACATCAAGGGTCAAATAAAATAGAAATGGCAAATTCAAGTTAAAAGTTACAACTGAATGTTGAAACCATTGTGTTTCTACATGCTGTACAGGTCAGGTATAAAGAATATTTTTGCTCAGGTGGCGACAAATATCCGCCCAATAGAAAAAAGTTTTGCTCAAGAAATGTCATATACATATATATTTTGGGCTTCAAAATCTCATCCTCCATTCACTGCCATTATAAAGCTTGGAAGAGCCAGGACATTTTTTAATATAACTCTGATTGTATTCGTCTGAAAGAAGAATGTCATACACACCTAGGAGGACTTTAGGGCGAGTAAATCATGGGCTAATTTAAATTTTTGGGTGAACTGTCCCTTTAAACACAAAAAAATACTGTAATTATATTCCAATACCCCTTTAATACATTCAATACATGTCTAAATTGAATATCCCACAATACCATGGAGCAGTCAGTGTTACTACAGTAAATCCATGGTCAATAATTGTGATTTGTAGATTGAAAGCCCTCTGACTGTATCGTTGCAGTGTTTCTCCTGTTCGTCAGCGCCGTTTCGTCTGGCTTAAATGTAATAAATGGTGTGTGTGACACGGTTCAAATGAGTTTCGTTCCGCTTTTGGCGCATAAACGTGATCAAACATTTATAAAACTCTTTGAAAATTATATCGCGATAATTATCGTTTTATCGTCCAGCCCTAGTTTAGTTAGTTGTTTTTGTTATTTTAGTACTCAAACTAAATGAAAATCAGAATGGTCTGTTCTTCAAGTAAGGAAATTGTTTTATTTATGATCTAACTATTATAAGGCCACCAAGAGTACGTGAGTATTGTGTACGTGTGGTTTCAGGCATTCCCACATTTTAGTATCACAGTAATTGGCGAGTGTGTTCATGACAACAATGAAAACCACACTGACTTGTGCATGTAGAAGAAGATGTATCCGCTGCGGTCCCGGTCCCTCTGCACGGTGGACTCCTGCGTGCGCGACACGTCCAGGTCGTTGTAGGTGAGCCACGACTGCTTCCTCATGTCGTACACGTCACTGATGTAATGCCCTACAGGAGCACACACACACACAGAGTCACACACCACACCGGACTCCGCAGAGCAGCAACACGAGGGTGAGGTGCAGTACCTGACGAGGAGCTGCTGCCGATGTGGCTGACCACACTGATGAGCCGGAACGAGTTCAGCAGCTCTCCAGTCTACAGGACACACACACACACACACACACACACAGGCATTACAGGAGAACACTGGCACTCCAGGACCTGCAACACTTCTGGGGCATCGGAGACTCGCCTGTGTAGCGACTCGTTTTAAAGGGGTCATATAATGGTACATGCACTTTTACAAGTTGATTTTACTGAAATGTGTGTTGGCAGTGCCTGTACACAACCATCATATAATGATAAAAATCCATCCAGTGTTTTTGTTTTAATCTCCTTATATGTTTTCCCCTGCCTCAAATCGAGCCGTTCGACTGTGTGACGTCACAGGCTCGCACGCCCCTCCCACGATTGTTGATTGACAGCAGCGTTTCAACACAGACCCGCCCTCGCTCGTGAGCCAGCTGTCAATCATAGTCTGCGCGGACCGGCGCGGTCATTGTTGATGTGCTGGAGCACTGTCTATGAGCAGAATGGTGTCTAAGCGATTGTGGTGTTCTGTTCTTGGGTGTAATAACGAACACAGCAGTCATTTTAATGTTCCTAAATCCCAACCGCTGAAGACGCAGTGGCTGAGTTTGTTTTCGAAGGGAATATTCCCCACGAGCAACGTCAATGCGTTCATGTTTGCGCGAATCATTTCACAGCAGACTGCTTTATAAACGAGGATCAGTATAAAACTGGATTTGCTAAGAAGCTGCTCCTGAAAAAAGGATCGGTACCAGATATTCGTGTTCCTGCTGAACCTCCAGAAGAACGGAAGTGAGTGTAACGTTTTATTAAACTTTATATTAATATTTATATTAATCTTTGCAAATCACTTGCAAGCTTCACGATGAATGCGTCTAAGGTTTACACTCAGGGTACATTACGGCATGTTTTCTATGTACGACGTTCTCAATATAATTCATAATCCCACGTTTATAATGAACAACGCGTTATGGTTATTGTGTTACAAATGGTGTAGCACAGAACAGAGGGGCGGAGTCAGCGAAGCTCATTATCATTTAAAGTCATATGCACTGAAACGGCGTGCTGAAAACAGAGCTGTTTTTGACCAGGTAAAATAAGTGTTTTCTTACAATACTAACGAGAATTTTTAATTAAAGCTGCCGTCGGCAACATTTTTTTTATCATATTCAGTGAAATCGACACTATAATCTGACAGAACAACATAAAGTGGTTTTAGAAAAAACCCCGAGCATCTAACTCCACCTGGAGCGTGTTATTTGTTTTGCAAAAATCCACAGCTCCCGGTTCATCATGTCCAATCAGCGCAGGGGGGTGTGAGATCTGACTGTCAATCACAGATCGGGCACACGCCACCCCTCGCGCACGTTACAATCACATGCACACGCCTGAAGTTCGCGGAAGTTCGCGCAGTAACGAAGAGTGATGGCGGAAAATCAAGTAAGCTCATTTAGAGTATAAATGACGTTAGCAAATGCAATCTATCGGTACATTAGCCAGGACAGCATACCTCCAAATACTCCATGGTGTTGATGGATGCTGATGAGACGGGCGCGTTCCAGGGCTCTCAAGTTTTGAAGACAGGTAAGAGTGACACCCAGCCGACGGGGGGTTGGATACATTTTTGTCATTGGTTGTTGCGTTAAATCTTACCCAGATACAATAGTGCTATTTTCTGATTGGCTATTGTGTAGCTCGACGAACAACACCAGAGGAAACGCGCTTGATTCATGCCGGTTCCACAGTGAGAGCGGCGCGGCCAGAGTTTTGGGCGCTGCGGCATATTAAATATATAACAAATAGTTTTTCAGCGTGAGAAATACAATGTGTGGCGGGAGAGCGTGACAAAAGACCGAAATGAGTGACAGTCACGCTCAATGCGTGACGCTTGAGAGCCCTGGCGTTCACTGAAAATCTGGTGCACACGCACTGACGAGCATGAACTGGGTGGGAGGGTATCCGTTGATAGTGGGGGAGGGGCATGAGAGTTGTAAACATTCAAAATTTTCCTAAATCCACTCAAGGTGTTTTTGTTAAAGCTATACTTAAAGGGATACTTCAGGACTTAGCATTAAGCTTTGTATTAGTAGAAAACCTGTAGTATTTTCGAATTACCGTGTTTTCCACCCTCATATCCCCATGAGACGAGAGATTTGTTTTTTTTTGTCTGGAAAAATCATCATTTTGCGTCATCGGAGGATTTTTTGGCCAGAGGCTAAAGACTACAGTCAGTAGTAGGGGCTGTCCCGCATGTTCTCAACCCGCCCACTTTTAGGGCGCAAAAAGCCGAATCCCGGACATTTTGGGCGATCTCGAAACACATTTTCGGGCAGACTCATCACGGAGACTCACTAGTAGCCTAGACTTGTTGTTTAACTACTGCGCTCTGTTACCGGTAGGCGTGGCCTCCTAGGGCAGCGAAGCAAGTGCATTCTGGGAGTTGTTGTCTTTCATCCACATAAGCCAAAAATACATTTTCTGGCTTTTCTCAGTCTAGAAAGCTCCAAATTCAAAAATAATTTCACATTTCTTCTACATAAATGACCCATTTTAAATACACATTCATCTTTCCAGAGGTGAAGTGCCCCTTTAAATATAAAGTCTGCAGAAAAGACATCTGGCTCAACCAAAGAGGAAGCAAAAGCAGATTCTCTGTGTTTTATATTTGTATTTAGATGAACAATTTCAAATTCTTTGACGAATCAATGCTGATCAAAAGTTGATGACCCAAACTCGTTCACAGCGGAGCCTCTGAATGCCCAACGATACCACTGAAAAGCCGGGAATGTCCTTTTACAAGACTTTTTAAAGCATACCGATTGGTTTATGGGTTCAAGAGTGATTAGACGCACCTCAGCGTTCTTCTTCAGCTCCTCCGCTTCAGCCTCGCTGTACTCCATATCCAGGCCGTCTTCGTTGCCCGAGTCGTCGTCGGAGCACAGCAGCTCGGGCAGGGAGTTATTGAACTCTACGACAACAGAAACACACAAGGTCACACACAAACACACTCACATTAACACACGACGAGTCATGTCATACTGACCTTGCAAGCTGAGCTCAGTGGCCCTCTTCAGATCATCATCTTCTCGCATCTCTCTCGCCTCCTGCGCAGAGAACACAGAACATCCCCTCATTACACTACTACTGTCACGATCCCTTAAAGCTGTGCTGACGTCAAAGACCAGCAACACTGGAGTCACAGCCGGTAAGAAGATTGTGCTGAAAAACTAAAACTAAATATGTCCGTGCTATTTAACCCAAAAACGAGAAAAAACAAAACATCTGAGCAATTTATTGAAGTGCCCCATTATGCTTTTCCAGATATCCCCTTTCCTGTAGTGTGCAATAAAGCTGTTTGTGAATGTAAACATCAAAGTGGAGATAAATAAAGTTGTCTCCTTAAAGGAGGAAGTGATTCTGAAACGAGTCGTCAGTAATTCCAGTCTCACTTCCTGCTGAATCTCTGCCTGTTTGTAACACTTTTGCATAATGCCAGTCTATGTGACCAACGTCTACTTTGACCCTCCAACACTGTAGTTGATCTGAGACTGGAAGAGTTTGGCTCGTGTTGTTCATGTCGAGTAGGGTTACTGCGGTGAGGAAAATTTCCCACCGGTTAATCGACGTGTCACAACACCGGTAATCCCGGTGTCACCGTGGGGGGATGGGGGGGGGGTAAATAGCTTTTAAATGCGTGCGCGTTATACTTTCACTTTCGAAATAAGCGTCAATTGGCAATTCAGCGTCAATTGCTTGAATGGACAAAAAAACAACAACTCGGCTCGGTGATAATAAAACTTTTATTTATAGACAGAACTTTTATTAGCATAACGAAGTACGAACGAATAAAAATAACCCCATGCATATAGGCTGAAAATCGTCAAACTGTGGGCCCAAACAAATAAGAACCATACGTTTATAAACGAATAAGAAAATAAAACAGGCCTAAATAAATTACACATTCCGCCATTATCTTGCTTTTCTGTAATTTGACCCGTTCTCATCTCCACACGTGCTAAATGGAATCCTGAAGCTTGCTGATCTGTGACGTGATTGGCTCTTGGCACGCACTGCGCAGTTCAGTTTTTAATTATAATGTAGGCCTATGCTCTCTTCTGAACTAAATGATTGATAATTGTTATTTTTAATTAATTCAAATAAATATTTTAGCAAAAACGAATACTTTAAAAAAGTCAAGACATCGCAGTGTCACGGTGGGAAAGTGATGTCACCGGTGATGGGGCTTAAAACCGGTAACACCGTCAACACCGTCTATCGCGGCAAGCCTAATGTCGAGAAGACGCTGTTTTCTGCCGCCAAAGCAAATCCACTGTGATGAGATTGACACGGTAAAACCCACGCCATCGTTACTGTTCGTGTCACTGTGTGACGAGAGCTGATTCAGATATGATCATGAGCGTTTAGTCAATCACAACAGACGGATTTGGAGGGATTCATCTGACGAGAAAATGTGGTGATGTGCAAATGTATATTATGAGGAAATGAAACAGTTTTTTGACCTTTGAATCTTTGTTGCATGTAAGCCTGTTGTAGAAGACTCCACAACAACATTAGGGAACTTTAAAATAGCATAATAGGGGCACTTTAAGAAAGAAATTGGAATTTAGCTTTTCAGCCATTTTGACAGCCCTAAAGAGTTCTTTACTAAAGTCCTATATAGAACCCTAGGGTTCCTGACTCCGCTGTCTTACTCTTAAGGCGAGTGTGTGTGTGTGTGTGTGTGTGTGCGGGCCTCACGTGCTCCTGCAGGCTCTGGGCGAGCGCCTGCTGCAGCTCCTGCTCCTCGCGCTCCTGCTCCAGACTGAACTGCTGCACCCAGTCCAGCTCGCCCGGGGCTCCCTCGGGCGTCTCGTTCTCCTTGTTCTCGTCCATGGTCAGATCCAGAGACTCCAGAGCATCTACACACAACACAGCTCAACGCTGAGAATATGCTCCTTTATTTATATAGCACTGTTTACACCACAGATTTTTTTTCAAAGCAGCTTTACAGAGATAACAGGAGAATAATGCAGCAAAGTTTGTTTCTAGAAGAAAATCGTGTCACAGTCACAGCTTAAGTGAGTTCAGTGATGGTTAATTTTTGTTGTAAAAAAGTTTTATTAATTTGTTCATTTATATATATATAGCCGCTCTGGAGAAAACCGTGATGTCATCGTCCAGCTCAGTTCTCATATAATGGTGTAAATGCAGGAAGATAAATATTATTGTTGATTATTAAATTAAATGCCCCAAACTAAGCAGGACAAAAGCCAAATGGCGCCAAAAGGTGACATCAGGAGACAGAATGGAGGAGACTGCAGTATGAAATGGAGCATGGGTTTACCAGCGGGCGGCTTCTCCGGCTCCAGCAGGTCCAGGTGCTGCGCGGGCTCGTGTCCCTCGGCGTCCCCGAAGCCCGTGTCAGGGCTGCTGGTGGGCTCGTCCTCGGGGCCCGCGGGGAGGCTGGTGTCGTGGCGACTCAACTCCAGCACCGCCGCCAGCATCTCCTCATCATTGATGCCGTTAAACTCAGACTGTGGAGAGAGAGTTGGTCAGATTAATTTTGGAGAATATTGAATTTGAACAGGGGTGAAAAGTTCAGGGTCAGTAAGATTTTGATCTGACCAATCACACCAGACTGGGTCATCTGACCAATCAGAGCAGAGGAGACCAATCACAACAGACTGGGTCATCTGACCAATCAGAGCAGAGTAGACCAATCACAACAGACTGGGTCATCTGACCAATCAGAGCAGAGTAGACCAATCACAACAGACTGGGTCATCTGACCAATCAGAGCAGAGGAGACCAATCACAAGAGACTGGGTCATCTGACCAATCAGAGCAGAGGAGACCAATCACAACAGACTGGGTCATCTGACCAATCAGAGCAGAGTAGACCAATCACAACAGACTGGGTCATCTGACCAATCAGAGCAGAGTAGACCAATCACAACAGACTGGGCCATCTGACCAATCAGAGCAGAGTAGACCAATCACAACAGACTGGGTCATCTGACCAATCAGAGCAGAGTAGACCAATCACAACAGACTGGGTCATCTGACCAATCAGAGCATAGTAGACCAATCACAACAGACTGGGTCATCTGGCCAATCAGAGCAGAGTAGACCAATCACAACAGACTGGGTCATCTGACCAATCAGAGCAGAGTAGACCAATCAGAGCAGAGTAGACCAATCACAACAGACTGGGTCATCTGACCAATCAGAGCAGAGTAGACCAATCACCTTCAACATTGATAATCATAACCGTTTCTTGATCATCATATTAGAGTGATTTCTGAAGGATCATGTGACACTGAAGACTGGAGTAATGATGCTGAACATTCAGCTTTGATCACAGAAATAAATGATATTTTAAAACATGTATATTATTGATCAAATAAATGCAGCCTTGGTGAGCAGCGGAGACTTTTCAAAACATATTTTTAATTCTTACCAATCCTCAACTAATTTTAAATCCTGCCATTTAAAAATCTTAAAATCTATAATTTGCTCGTGCCTTGGGAACCGAACACTTGGAAGTCAGGAATCAGATACTTGTTTTAACATTAATTTTGTATTTCTCTGATCAATTCCTTTGTGAACATTTTAATACGACTTCAAACAATTCAATCGCGAGACGACTCGCGCGCTGTTTCCAGAGCGGCACACACACATCCGAAACGTGCGCACAGGAAAAGTGATTTTAAACCAGTCAAGGTTTAATGTTTTATGCTGGTTTCAGAGCGGCAGGCGTGTGTGTTTATATCGTGCAGCTCTTAAAGTGACAGTAGCCTAACATTCCTGCAGCCGTCTCTATAATAACACTAATCAAACAACAAAACAGAAAACTCACTCGTTCTCCACTGAATAACTTTTGTAACTATATTTGTGATGTATATTTTATGTATAAAGTGCTGTTATTTTACATTTGATTACAGTTTCTCTCCCTGAAAATCATTAAACACTGTTTACATCGTATCTTTGTTCAGTTGTATCTGTTTGTTGCGATTGCTAATTTAAAGAGTAGAGTGTTTACTTGTCTTTAATAATGCTTGACATCTATATTAGTGAGGCTAGATGTTTTTCTATGGTATTTTTAAACCACAGCTAGAGTGTTCTTCAGCCAGTTGATTTCTGTCCATGATATTCAGCCACAATTAAAGAGCAACATGCAGGTTGGACACCCCTATATAGCATAGTGTATGTTGATGATAAAACAACTAGATTTTCTGAACTGGAGTAATATATATTTAGCCATTAACGATATGGGGCCGATCCGATCCAGTGTCGGTATCGGGACAGTGTAATTCATGTAACGGATTTTCCCGATCCAACCTGCGGAGATATCCGATATCCTGCTAAAATGACTCCAAAAGTGATTCCCGCCGGCTAGTCTGCTAGCTGGCTGCAAACTGTGGACTGGATTTCCTGAACGGAGGCGCGGCTCAATGAGACACAGAGAAAGGAAATCCACTCCGCAGTTTGCAGCCAGCTAGCAGGACAGCATTGAGCTGTGTGTAAATACACTGGAAACACCACAGAGCAAGACAGCAAAATGCAATGTTTGCAAATCCGTATTAATTAAACCATCTGTCTGTGATGCAAAACATCTCCAGGTCTATAATTCTCCGAAGTGAAATGTGCGTTACAAACGACCGAGTGTGTGGTGACAGACGCGGCAGTGAAGTATACTCTCTTCACCTGCACAAAACGCACCCCAGAACGAAAAGCCTTGTTTTTCCTAGAAGGAAAATGATGGACACGATGTCCTGACAGACTGGAATTCGTGCAACCAGCACAAACACAATAATTTACCATTATGGCAAACTCGATCTAAAATGTTCTCTGTCTCTCACTAGCGCTCTAACTACAGCTGACCGCGAGCTCTTGTTTGCCTCGGCCTACGTCATATGACGCGTTGCTAGCGGGAAAGGTGTATTCCAGAGCCTAGCACATTTTCATCATTATCTCTACATCAAATGAGATTTCATTAGTAATTTCTACATATGTGTTTTTAAAAGACCTCTTCAGACAATATCAAGTATTAATTCAGTTATAAATTCAACCTGCACGTTGCTCTTTAAATGTCTTGCAATAAATGTGAATGATATCCAAGTTTTCATCGAAGAATCGACTAGAGTCACTAAAACTGAATCGATGCCCAGCCCTCCTCGTGACGCCAGCCTCGAGGGTTGTAGTTTGCTGCAGAAATGTTTGATTGATGCAGAATCGGCATGTGGACTGAAGACGACACCGCTCTGCTCACCTCTTCGGTCCTGTCGTCTTCTGGATGATGTCTGCGAGCCACTTTCCTGACCAGCTCCTCCTCACTATCCGAGTCGCACAACACACTCCCCGAGCTCTCGGGCTTCAGAGAACCCTTCCTGTAACACACACACACATGAGTGTGAACACATCAAGACTAGGGCTGTCACGACTCCTCGGTTAAAGTCAATCACTACACCGTTTACTAAGGCTACGCGATATATATATATATAACCATTTAAAGTCATAATATAGCAGAGCTATTGGGAAAATCAAAGAACACAATATTATTGCTTTGATACTTTATTTGAACCAATTATTATTGCTTATATTTGTATTTAAGTCATTTTAAAGGCTGTTGTTTATCAGCACAATTTGTTTACAGGTGAAACTCGAAAGATTAAAATATCATGCAAAAGTTCAGTAATTCAACTTAAAAGGTGAAACTAGTATATTATATAGACTCATTACATGCAAAGTGAGATATTTCAAGCCTTTATTTGTTATAATTTTGATGATTATGGCTTATCTTATGAAAACCTCAGTCAAAATTAGAATTTTGTGAAAAGGTTTTCATATCTGTGAGCCATAATCATCAAAGTTATAACAAATAAAGGCTTGAAATATCTCACTTTGCATGTAATGAGTCTATTTAATATATTAGTTTCACCTTTTAAGTTGAATTACTGAAATAAATGAACTTTAGCACGATATTGTAATGTTTCGAGTTCATACGATTAACCGGTAGAATACTCGATGACTAAAACAATCGACAGCGGCAGGCCTAATCAAGCCTGAATATCCCCCAGCATGCACTTCACCACCAGAGGGCGGCTCTCACCGTAGTGTCGAGGAGTTGACGGACTGCGACGTCTTCAGGGTCCTGGAGCTGAAACAAAACGAGCCGTTAGCGAGTGTGAGGGCGACAGCTAAACAGACGACAGGAAACCACAGCTTCAGATTAAAGCTTCTCCGTTTAGAATAGCTTTTAGCGATCTGATTGTATATATATATTAGGGCCGGGACTTTACCGCGTTAATTAATTACACAAAAAAATATTTTTAATCACACTTATTTTTGCACCGCGGAACGTTTCTCACTGGATGAGTTTCGGCGGACCGATTATACTGGCGCACCAACTAGCGTTCATGATGAAGAAGCTGACGAGATCGCTTTGGTTGGCCGGTGGCTGGGAAATGTTGTTACAAAAAACGAACGGATGGACGCGTCGATAAGAGCATGGTTGTGTGCAAGCTATGCAACAAGGAATTCGCTATTGCTATTAGTGTAGTGTAGCAATATGCTATTTTGTTGCAATATGCTATTGCTACACTTAATGGCTATTATGGCTATTAGTGTAGTGCTATTAGTGTAGTGTAGCAATATGCTATTTTGTTGCAATACACTTAATGGTAAAAATTGCACTGGTCTGCTGGACTTGGTTGAACAAAAATAAACAATATTTTGTTGCTTAAGCTTATGTATGCAGTCATTATTCAATGGTATACTAAAAATCCATGTGAAAAAAATTACTTCTCACAGTTCTCAGGTCAAATATTTATGCGATTAAAATGCGATTAATTTCGATTAATTAATTACAAAGCCTCTAATTAATTAGATTAATTTTTTTAATCGAGTCCCGGCCCTAATATATATCTTTATTGCATAGCTTTGTATTTTACTGATTTATAGGGGTGTAACAATATATTGAGTTTTAGTGTCAGTACTACATTAAACTACTATATAATGCTGAATATAGCGTATAATAATGCAACGGGGGAATATGTGTGTCCTGATAATGCTAAATGTCTGATGTTACCAGTAAAAGTGGCCTACATTATTTTAAATATATCTAGTCAGTTCAAGCATATTCATCTAAAATAATTCAGTGTTTTCAGCTTCAGAATCATGAATATTGTTATTCTGGCGTCTCTATTGTCCTGTGCGTTGGGTTTCCAGCACAAGTCCAAGCCGATTCATTTACACACACAATGTAACACCAAATTTAGCATTTTAAATCAACAGTACATTTTTTTATTTATCATGTGTCTTGGGAGTATCGCAATAATATCGTATCGTGAGTTCAGATTCGTGATATGCATCGAATTGTGACATTAGGGCATCGTTACACCATGAGACTGTTAAATAATATTTAAAAGAAAACTAATATTGTGAGGCATGGCACTGATGTATGGTGCATCATCGTGCCATGAGGGTGTGTGCTTACAGGGCGGCCTGTGCGCTCCAGCCGAGGCTGAGGGGGGGGCGCGTGGCGTCGGTGCAGTGGGACAGCAGCGTCAGGTGTTTGGGGATCAGCACCTGCTGGCCCAGCTTGCTGTTCAGGGACAGCTGAGTGTTGTAGCTGTAGCGCTTGAGGTGGAGGATCAGCACCCTGCACACACACACACACACACACACATCAGGGACCGTACAGACGCTGACAAACAACATCCAGGACTTCAAGCACCACTTTTGTGGTTTCAAGGACTATAATCAGAGATCTCACTATTTAAACAATGTCTATTATCTTCAGATTCTAAAAAAGGTAAACAAACCAATAAAACAAAATGCAAGACCCTATGAAATCAGTTTTATTTTTTCCAAAATTTTTGGGAATTCATTTTTTTTTACCCTTTACTGTTATCTTAGTCGTAAAAAGAGTGTGCTTTTGAAGTTAAAGCAGCACTAAGTAGGAATTCCGTTTTTGTCAAACAGCGACCCCTAGAGTCGCTGTGGAGCACTTGTACTGTCGTGAATAGCACTCACACAGAGATGGCTCGCACTCACGGCCGGATCCCCTCCCCCTGTACACCGGTACCTGTTCAGTAGGATGGACGCTGTAACGAGTGGAAATAAGGTATGGCCCCTTTAAGAGCTGCGCGCGCCCAACACCACATGTATACGGCGCCGGGTTATTTCTGTTTGATGCTCATTTTATCAGATCAGTTTTTTTGACGTAAAGCAATTCGTTACCTCGCGAGACCTGATATCACACGATACCCGCCGGCCCAAAGTTGCAAGGGTGGTTTTGCGGCTCACAGGCACCAGGGGGGTGCGAGACGACCACCAGTCAACACGAAATCAGTAATATAAACATTACAATGACTCCAAAGCGGTTCGGTTAAGGTAAAAAAAAGTTACTTAGTTCACCTTTAATGACTAAAATGTATGCAAATAAAATAGGAATGACCTTAAATTTACTGAGGTAACAGACATTTACTCAGTAGTCAGTCTTTTCAGCACAAATACTGCATGATGCCACATGACACTGCACTCTTCAAGTAACAACAAAATATGGTTATGAGCTTTAAACTGTCCAGTGAAATAATTTATATTAGTTTATATAAGTTTAAATAAAAGTCACACTCTGTCTCTCTCTCGCCCAGTGTCGCTCGCGGAGTTCGCTTTTGTCCAGTCCGGCGCCTCATAGACAGACGCTGTGTGTGTGTGTGTGTGTGTGTGTGTGTGAGTGAGAGAGAGAGAGACGCGTGACTGATAGAGAGACGGAGAAATACAAATGAAAGAATACGCTGCGTGTTAAAAAAATGAACGAAACCCAATATGTGGCGGCTGGAGTTGATTTTGTGGCCGTGAATTAGTCTATGTGTGGGAAACACTGCATAAAAGTCACGTGCGAACTGCTCGGCACTGAGGGCTTATAGCGTCGAGTTTCCGAACTTGTTCGCCGAGGAGAGCCGCTTCGCCATGCTTTCATTGTTTTGATGCCGTCATTGGAGCTGGAATGGCGGGAGGGGTTGTGTCGCCCAGATTCCCTTCCCCCGTCTGCATTTCCCCCAGACATGCGTTCTTCTCCCACACAAAAACAGCATTTTATTCCAAATATGTAAAATTCCACGATTCCGTGATCACGGAAATTATAGGGCCCTAAAAATGGTACAAATAAAGTGCAGCAGAGGCAATGACTGCGGTAACTTTAATCCCTGAAAGGACACTATGACAGATATCGCTTTCCTTATTCAAACTTATTTCCCCCATTAATATATGATTGACATGAAGAATGAAAGATGGATCATATACTTGGATATTTATGAGCAATATTACGCTCATAGCCATGTGAAATGGCTCTATATCTGTATCGGACGGGCTGCGGCGTTGATTTTGTGTGAAAAGATTGCTTTATCGCACTAATTTCGCATATATTGTCTTTAAATAATTCAAGCGCTTCTCAAGTAGGTCTTCATAAATATGGCTGTTTTCCAGGACTTCACTTTCAAAAGGTCAAATTCAAGCACCTTGTACGAACCCTGTCAAATGTGTGTTTTCAACAGACCCACAATTCAAAGCTGCTAAAGTGCGCATGTGTGTGTTAATCCCAACCTGGGGAGCCGGCTAAATTTGTGAGAGACGGTCGCTGCTTTTCCACTGCATTTTTCACAGGAATACTCGATCTCCTCCATCTAGAAGACACAAAGTCAGAAGGTGATTAAAAAAATAAATAATTTATCATATGAAAAGTGCCATAGTGAAACAGACCTCAATATCCACACAGAAATTAAACCCGCACTGACTGTCAGTCACAAGCATTGCTTTTACAGGCGTTACAGCATCAGGGGAAAATAAAACCCCAAAACTGTTTTAGAAAGATTTCAGGGAAAACATTCAGTAGAAGTGACACAAAAAAGGGTTTAAACTAGGGCTGTCAAATGATTAATCACGATTAATCACATCCAAAATAAAAGTTTTTTTTTACATAATATATGTGGGTGCACTGTGTATAATTATTTTATATATATAAATACACACACATGCATGTATATTTAAGAAAAAATATTATTTATATATAAAATATTTATATTTATATATAATATAAATTATATATAAATCTATATACAGTATATACATGAAAATATTTCTTAAATATATACAAGCATGTGTGTGTATTTATATATATATAAAATAATTATACACAGTGCACCCACATATATTATGTAAAAAAAAAAATTATTTTGGATGTGATTAATCACGATTAATCATTTGACAGCCCTAGTTTAAAGAGTTGATGGACTTAAAGGGGTCATCGGATACAAAGGTCACTTTTATATGGTGTGTGCATATAAATGTGTGTTGACACACAACTACCATACAATAAAAAAAGGGAGTGAATGGATTTTTTTTTCAATCCTAAAAAAAAAAAAACACTAAACACTCAATCAGGCGTTTGGATTTTCTGAGCACTATGATGTCATAATGCTCATGCTCCGCCCACGACCGCTGACGGACTGTCCCATATTAGCATATTACCCGTATTAGCATATTTCCGCCCTTAGCCATTCGACACACCCCATGGAAGAGGGGGAGGGGGCGGGGGGCGCTGTGTTTGAGGTGGTAAAAGGGTGTTTTACACAACCATTGAGGAATTTTAAACAAAGTATGTTACAAACTTTACATGAAGACCCTAAACAGGGGTTAAAGTGAAAAAAATTCCTGAGCCTGAACTTTTTTTTTTGGGGGGCAGTAGATGACCTTATCTTCAATGGCACCATTTATTTTCAAGTATTACAGCTGTATCTTAATGCCGTCTTTTTATGAATGAAAGCCAGTATCACTCATATTATATCTACTGATGTCTCTATGAAAATGATTTCCCACCCCCAATTTTAAACATTAGGCTTCAAAAAATATAAAAACCTTTAATTTAAGTGACCTTAAAACAATCCTAACTTAAACCCATAATGTCATTTACCTGTACCATACAGAAATTGAACATGGTTATAAAACAGTCCGCAAATACATTTTAAATGAAATATAGATTAATCCTTATCAAAGCTACAAGCGTTCTTTAGTCAAGAGCAGTGAGTCATTTTCTCTGTTCTTTAGGTTAACTTTACTGACAGACAGAATTAATGGCTGCTGTCACTTTAAGATCTGCCGCTGCTGACAGGATCTCACGCATCTCATTCTCTCACTACTATTTACTTCCATTTAAGATTGTATTTAACTCCTTTAAGACTGCTCTTGTGAGGATACTCGACAAAACTGACATTTTGGCATAAATGTGTGTGTTATTGTTCGTTCAAGCGTGAAAGAGAACATGATACTGGTGCGCGTCTTTCTGTGCGTCTCGTGTGTGTGTGTGTGTGTGTGTGTGTGTCAGGAGGAAATTCACTGAAAGCGCGTTCTCTTTTGTCTTGTCGCGCATGAGTGCTTTAAAGCATTTGCGTGAATAAGAGCGTGATCATAACCCTGGCTAAAGGATGACAGAAAGAATGGATGCTGCGTTAATTGCTTAAATATTTTAACACGTTAAAGCTGGACAAAAATGAATCGCATCCGAAAATAATCATTTTTTCCTCACGGCCGCACGCCGGAATACTTTAAGCCCTGCCTAAAGAATCACACCAACTTGTGGAAAATGGGCCCCTTTAACAGTTGTTTCGAGTCAGGAGTGTTTGGAACGAAAATGTCAGTCAGATTTTAGCATTAGTCGGTCAGACAGAATAAAAATGCAAATTGTCTTTCTGCCAGTAGGTCACATTTATAAAAAGAGAAAAGAGATAGAAGAATAGTACAGCAGTAAGTTACCCCCGGTACACAAAGCAGCACTGAACGTTTGTTCACGAAAGAAAGAAAAAAAAGGGCATATTCTAATCTTATGAAAACCCCAAATTCAAAATTAGAAAATTGTGAAAAGGTTTTCATAAGCTGTACGCCATAATCATCAACATTATAACAAATAAAGGCTTGAAATCTCTCACTTTGCATGTAATGAGTCTATATAATATATTAGTTTCATCTTTTAAGTTGAATTACTGAAATAAATGAACGTTTGCACGATATTCGGATGTCGAGTTTCAGCTGTATGCTGGCGAACGATAGCGTCAGGCACATCGCTAAAGACGGCGAGAGATGATTGGTCGGGAAGTAACGTCGTGTTTCTAGTCCATGAAACAACAAGAATCTAGGAATCAAATTTGCATAATTTGACAGCTCTGGGCACGTGTTGGTCAGCCTGGTGTGAACAGGCCTTGTGTGTGTGTGTGTGTGTGTGTGTGCAGTGGCTCACCCTGAAGAAGAGGTCCAGCGAGTCCTGTATGGATCTCAGCGGGAGCGTCTTCTTGCGTCGGGGAAGGTCGATGGACAGATCGTTGAACTGCTCGCGCTTCGTCACCACTTCTCCACAGCTGGAGAAGAGAAGAGTCATTCATGATTTAACGCCACACCAGCAGCGACGGCTGTATTCATGGCAATCAACAGTATTTCAATTTTAAAAATAATTATTATTACACCCAATTCAAAACATTTACAGGTTACAATAGTTTAACAATTTTCTTAAAATCAATCAATATACAAAATCAGACATATATACTAATAGTAACAACAGTAATAAGAACATTTACATAGTCTCTCAAATTAAAGTGTCCGAAATTCTCAAAAAAAAAAAAAAAAAAAAAAATGCAGGAGACATTAAAAAAAATGCCCATTTATATATTTTTCTGAATAAAAACATTGTCTAATATAATTTTTTTTTTTTTTTTTTTTAAAGGACATTCTATTAAAATATGTTTTACTCTCATGACGTTCTTACACTAATCACAAACCGGTTTCTCTTCCCGTTTCGAGGACCGAGTTACTATAAATCCCGAGACGACACACGGCAAAAAATAGGATTTTTTGATTAATCGCTTTTTTTTTTTTTTTTTTTAAATGTGGTCAATTCAAAATCGATTCTCAAAGGCCATGAATCGAGTTTTTTTTCCATATTTACTTATCACCCAAAAGCCAGCATTAGTTTTCCTCCAGGTTACAGCTGATGCTGAGAGATTTGATGTGTGTTTTATCTTAGAGTAACCCGATCATGGTGTGTGATCAAGGCGTGCCACTGTTCTGACTCGTCCAATTTACAGCATCAATTTTTCATCTTGCATCAAAATCCTGATTATTCACTCACTGTATGCATTTAAAATATAGAGTTGGCCTCTGTTTTAATGTACTCAAGTGTACCTAAAATATAAAGAGTTTAATATACAGGTTTGTGGCCCTTATTTTCTTTTTATTAATTAACCACTTGTAAACTTATGTCCAATGCTCTTTTTTTTTTTTTTTTTTACAAATATAGGATTTGTATTAAATCTAAATCTTCATTGAGTCAATACGGGAATCGAAAATCGATTTGAGAGATAGATGGATAGCCTTAGATGCTGAAATGGCATTAAATAAAACAGTTTTCATAGCAAAAATGCAATTCCAAAAATACAAATATCATATAAATACAATAAGCAAGGGTTAATGCCCGACGAGGTGTCCATTGTCAGGTTTTAATGGACGACGGCGAGGTGTGAACCGCGGCCGACGCTGTGGACATTAAAACCTGACAATGGACACCTCAGAGGGCATTAACCCGCTTATACCATGGTCACTTGCCAAATAAAACATTAGTTTATATTTTACTTAGGCTAAATCTAGTTTTTACAAATAATAACTTGCCTGACGGTTTATTTAGCAACCGGAGATATTTATAGTCCGCTCAGCTTCAGGTTCAAAAATGCTTTTTTTTTTCATGAAACACAAAGGTAGGCATAGTTTTTTTTTTTTTATTACACATAAAACAATGAATCAAACAACAATCAAACAAAAAGAACAATTAGTTCTGCGCTCCAGCGATTTGCGCTTATAGAGGGCAATAAATGAATCAGATCAAAGAGAGGTAAATAAATCCCAATGAAAATAAGAATAAACAAGTATTTGGCTCTATTGAATTAAATGCAAGCTAAATATTAACTAGGCCAATGTATTTCTTTTAAAAGAAAACAAATATAGTCCAAATGTTATCCACCAATATTATTGTACTTATTAATACTTTTTTAATTATTAATCCAAATTTTACATGTGCCTTTAGAAAATCATCTAGCCTATTATAATCTCATTATTTTGGTTTGTTTGTTTGAAGTTTAAGTAAAAATTATAGAAAGAAACTGAGAACATCTCTCATGCAGTGTTATTAATAACTGAAATGCAGTTAATTGGTAGTCCTAGAAGTCTACACGGCCCTGATCTTATGTTAGTTAGTGTTTTACACCGGGCATATTAAAACTACAAAGCCTGACATTTACTCAACACAGACAGGAGAAAGCAATAGGATATTAAGTTAAATGTTCACTGACTGAAACTCTTGAGAGCACGTCACATTCGGTTTTCCACAGACTTGCGTAACCAAAACATTCCGCTGTTTTTTTACGTTGCACTGAAAGTTGCACGCCGCGTTCTCCTTTTTCCAAAGCGCTAGTGCGGTTGCGCTCCGGAGGCGTCTGTCGTTGCTGTGTTAGTTCTTGTCACGTGACCTACGGTGCGCTTGCGGCATTCTGAAAAGTTGAGATGTTTTTATCTCGATGCGGCGTGGACACGCTTGGAAAAAACGAGCGCGTCACTTCCATTATGAGCGCGCACACCGCGCCCCTACATTTGAAATAACGAACTTGAGCGCGCAAAAGACGCGATCTGTGAACAGGCCCTTAAGGCGTTTTTCCGGTGGAAATAGAGCGTCGCTGCTTAGTCCCTCTGCCATAGTGGTTGAGGAGCCATAGTGGTGTAACTTTGTTTTCGTTTGGTGTTAGTTGCAAAAGTTCCGTTCCGTGCAGAACACTCGGTGTAGCATAGTCTTTACGATTAATTAACCGTGACGTTTTAAAGCGCGGTTAATTGTGAAATCCGGTAATCGCTGCATCCCTATACACAACATGCATAAAGTTGGGTTTTCACCTTTTAAGCAAAAAAGCGTGAGTCAAACTTGTATGACCCACACGACCTCTGGTCAGATCAGGGTTCCCACAGCTCGGTTACCTTCAAACTCAAGCACTTTCAAGGACCTGTATCTCTGCGTGTTTATTTTCCAAAACTTTCCAGGGCCTTGATTTTTTTTTTTTTTTTTAGATTCACAAACTTTCAAGGATCTCAAGGACCCGTGGGAACCCTGTCAGATCTAGCTTTAGGAGTGATTAAAAGTCTGTTTGAAATGTCATATAGCGTATTATTCTCGCACGTGTTCCACTCCTCTTGCCACTTATAAACACCGATTAATGAAAGCTGTGACACCTGAGGGGGGAGTTTGACATGAGCTGCGAGCCCCTGATGGAGCCCAGCTCAGCGTGCCGGTGGACGCACCTCTTGCATGTGATGGTGTGCTGCACCTCGAACTCCATGTTGACGGTGACGGGGCAGGTGTAGACGCGCGAGGGGTCCGCCTCCTCCGCCAGCCGCGCGCTCTGAGGCTCGTCCCAGGCCCACGGCTCGCTCTTGCAGCTCTTGTTCATCTTCTCCACGTCCTCCTTCAGCTGGTCCAGACACTGGCTCAGGAACTCATGGGCGTCCTGGGAAAAACACACGATTGGCACTTACATCAAATGAACATTACGTGTGCGTTCACACCAAGAACGAGAACTTTATTAACATCCACACTAGAGCTGTCAAATAAGAATTAATATTCGTTGAATGTTTTTTTTAATGCTCATTCGAATGCTAAAACCGTGCATTGTTGGTGTGTCACGAGACATGATGCGATTGCGTAACGGACGCGGTGTGTGTTTGTTAGTTTATCCAGTTCAGGTGCGGCTGCGTTGCTAATGTGAAAATGGCGGGAAAAGGCTATACTGACGAAAACACTGATCGTGGGAAAAATCGTGCAACGACCATTTTCAGAGCTGAGTGAGTGTGTGTGATTGTGTGTTAATCAGCTGGAAACACTCAACAGAAAGCGCTCCGCACTCGCTCAGATCAAGCGGAGCGTCTGGTGTTTTTGATGATCAATATGTAGATGTAGTGAGAAGTGTTCATTACGCTGTGTGTCGAATAACAATAACAGTAAATTAATGCAGTGAACTTCATCTCTGCACAGTTCATCGGGCATTCGGGGGCAGTGGCCACCAGTTACACATTTGCAAAATTTCCTCCATTTTTGTGGGAAGGTGATTACAGCGCTTCACTGGATTTGTAAATGAGACGTGTTTGTAAACCTGTTTTTACAGTAGTTTTCCACCAAAATAAAAGCTCTAGCGTTGATCTCTTGCAAGTGTAGAAATTAGGACAAAAGTATTGTAATTTTGGCTTTCTAAAACACCAGTCAGTGTTTCCTCTAGCCGTGGTGCCAGGCCCATTTCGCCAGGGGGAGGGGGCGTGGCCCATGAGTGATATTCCCATTGGCCACGCCCCCTTATCCCAGGTGTTTAAACCTCCCATAAGCATTATAACATGAAAGGCGCCAAAAAGAGCGTCAGAACCGCAGATGTGACATGTCTTACGTTCTGCATGTACCCGGAGAAGCGCTCCGCCGTCGAGGAAATGGCGCTCTTCACTCGCCGGAGAAGATCTTTCTTCACTTCTGGAGGAGACACGTCTTTCTTCGCCAGCAGGAGAGCAAAACGCCTTCATGTGCAAACAAGAGCAAGTCATCAGCAAGCGTGTTAGTGTATAAACAGTTTTCAGTTTTGAGTAGGGCTGCACGATTAATCACAATTTACATGTAATCACACTTAAACCGATTTGGCTTATCGTGATTATGAGATCGCGAGTGCTGTGATTATTGTTTATGCGCAGCTTGTCAGTGAAGCGCGGCTCTGGGATCAGTAGTAAACGCTGCTCACTCTGAGTCGCTTATTACCTTCATTTGGAAAAGCAACACGCGTCAAACATCTCTCCAAACATGAGGAGCATTGATGAACCTCTTGTCCAACAAAAGACAACATTTAATAACATGTTTTTACTCCAAACTCCCTTCATCAGGACAGCTGAGCTCCTCCTTCTGTGAGATTAAGCGCTTCTCACACAGAATAAGGAAGTCGTGTGCTTATTAATAGTGTTTAATCAAAGCGTTTCAATCTTCTGTTTATTCAGATACAGCGATGGGGGTTTCCTGGAATGATGCGTTTTATCTACTTCTGCGGGGCGCGTGTGTGTGTGTGTGTGTGAGACGTCCTCTGGTGTTCAGAGGGATATGTGGTGTGTGTGTGTGTGTGTGAGAGAGAGAGAGAGGCCCTCTGGTGTTCAGAGGGATATGTGGTGTGTGAGAGAGAGGTCTTCTGGTGTTAAGAGGATACGTGGTGTGTGTGTGTGTGTGTGTGTGTGTGTGAGAGGCCTTCTGGTGTTAAGAGGATACGTGGTGTGTGTGTGAGAGAGGCCTTCTGGTGTTAAGAGGATACGTGGTGTGTGTGTGTGTGTGTGTGTGTGTGTGTGTGAGAGGCCTTCTGGTGTTAAGAGGATACGTGGTGTGTGTGTGTGTGTGTGTGTGTGTGAGAGAGGCCTTCTGGTGTTAAGAGGATACGTGGTGTGTGTGTGAGAGAGGCCTTCTGGTGTTAAGAGGATATGTGGTGTGTGTGGGTGTGTGGGTGTGTGTGTGTGTGTGTGTGTGACACCCTCTGGTGTTCGGAGGGATATGTGGTGTGTGTGTGCGTGAGACGCCCTCTGGTGTTCAGAGGGATATGTGGTGTGTGTGTGTGTGTGTGAGATGCCCTCCGGTGTTAAGAGGATATGTGGTTAGTGTGTGTGTGTGTTTGTGTGTGTGAGAGAGGCCCTCTGGTGTTAAGAGGATATGTGGTGTGTGTGGGTGTGTGTGTGTGACACCCTCTGGTGTTCGGAGGGATATGTGGTGTGTGTGTGAGTGAGACGGCCTCTGGTGTTCAGAGGGATATGTGGTGTGTGTGTGTGAGAGAGAGGCCTTCTGGTGTTAAGAGGATACGTGGTGTGTGTGTGTGTGTGTGTGTGAGAGAGGCCTTCTGGTGTTAAGAGGATATGTGGTGTGTGTGGGTGTGTGGGTGTGTGCGTGACACCCTCTGGTGTTCAGAGGGATATGTGGTGTGTGTGTGCGTGAGACGCCCTCTGGTGTTCAGAGGGATATGTGGTGTGTGTGAGATGCCCTCCGGTGTTAAGAGGATATGTGGTTAGTGTGTGTGTGTGTGTGTGTGTGTGAGATGCCCTCCGGTGTTAAGAGGATATGTGGTTAGTGTGTGTGTGTGTGTGTGAGAGAGGCCCTCTGGTGTTAAGAGGATATGTGGTGTGTGTGGGTGTGTGTGTGTGACACCCTCTGGTGTTCGGAGGGATATGTGGTGTGTGTGTGAGTGAGACGGCCTCTGGTGTTCAGAGGGATATGTGGTGTGTGTGAGATGCCCTCCGGTGTTAAGAGGATATGTGGTTGGTGTGTGTGTGTGTGTGTGTGTGTGTGTGAGAGAGGCCCTCTGGTGTTCAGAGGGATATGTGGTGTGTGTGTGTGTGTGAGAGAGGCCCTCTGGTGTTCAGAGGGATATGTGGTGTGTGTGTGTGTGTGAGAGAGGCCCTCTGGTGTTCAGAGGGATATGTGGTGTGTGTGTGTGTGTGTGAGAGAGGCCCTCTGGTGTTCAGAGGGATATGTGGTGTGTGTGTGTGTGAGAGAGGCCCTCTGGTGTTCAGAGGGATATGTGGTGTGTGTGTGTGTGTGTGAGAGAGGCCCTCTGGTGTTCAGAGGGATATGTGGTGTGTGTGTGTGAGAGAGGCCCTCTGGTGTTCAGAGGGATATGTGGTGTGTGTGTGTGTGAGAGAGGCCCTCTGGTGTTCAGAGGGATATGTGGTGTGTGTGTGTGTGTGTGTGTGTGTGTGTGTGTGTGTGTGTGTGTGAGATGCCCTCCGGTCTTAAGAGGATATGTGGTTGGTGTGTGTGTGTGTGTGTGTGTGTGTGTGAGAGAGAGGCCCTCTGGTGTTCAGAGGGATATGTGGTGTGTGTGTGTGTGTGTGTGTGAGAGAGAGGCCCTCTGGTGTTCAGAGGGATATGTGGTGTGTGTGTGTGAGAGAGGCCCTCTGGTGTTCAGAGGGATATGTGGTGTGTGTGTGTGTGTGAGAGAGGCCCTCTGGTGTTCAGAGGGATATGTGGTGTGTGTGTGTGTGAGATGCCCTCCGGTGTTAAGAGGATATGTGGTTGGTGTGTGTGTGTGTGTGTGTGAGAGAGGCCCTCTGGTGTTCAGAGGGATATGTGGTGTGTGTGTGTGGCCCTCTGATGGAGCATTTACTACCGATCTGCGCTGCACTGACTAGCTACGCATAAACTAATCACAGCCTTTGCCAAATCGTGAGCCGCTTCAGTGCGATTAATTGTGCAACCCTATTTTTAAGTGGATTTTTAGGATTGTGTAAAATGAGTGGTTAATTTAGGGGCGAGAGCCGCAGCACGCCGTACTTCAGGAGGGCGTTGACGGGGACCCTCTTCCACGGGATGCCCTGCTTCAACAGGTCGCTGGAGAACGAGGGCAGGCTGAAGAGGGACTGCAGGATGGCGTTCATATAGCAGGTGTTCCCCAGATTGGAGAATCTACAGGAGAAGCAAACAACAGGCATGCGGTGAGCTAAGGACAAGTCAGCGGGCCAATCAGAGCGATCTCGGCTTCTCTGCAGGAGGCAGTGCGCTCCAGCCAGCCAGACTGGGAATACAGGAGCTGAAACAATGTGTGAGGAAAATAATGTGCTTTTCCAAAGAATCAGAAGCATCCTAACCTGTTCGATTACACCAAAAATTAAACTGAAACCATGGAAGATGTGGGAAACAACAGCTTCAGTCGTGCGTGTCAGGCTCAGTGTGTGTCCGACACTCACCCTTGCAGAGGCGGCTGAGGCTGAGCCAGAGTGGACGGCCTTGGCTTGTTCCAGCCACCGTAGTCCAGAGTCGGCCGCACCTTTTTAAAGGGAGTCGAGTGATTGGGTAACATTAGGCTTCTTTTGGCAGATGGACATTGGCCTGCACTGCTGGGCCTGGAAATGGAGATTTAGGGAGCACAGGGTCAGATCTTGTAACATTCAGCAAGTCATGCACTGATTTTAGTCAAGAGAAATCAAAACAGTTCTTGGTTGGAGTTGTGGATCCGTAACCGCTCTGATGAACTCAGCACAGGACCCAATAACCTGATAAACTAATGACTTGTGCTGGTGTTTGTGAACTGGCCTGCACTAGCTCTTCTGTATGATCTGTGATCACATGTGCGTTATGGCTGCGATGCTGTAGATCAGTGCCCGGTTTAGAAAGTGCACAGAAGGGCTGTCAAATAAAAATTTCAATATACGTTGAACATAAAAAAACCTGCACATTCGACATGATGACGTAACGGACACGGGTTTTTTTTGTTAGCAGTGCGGTTGCATTGCTAATGTGAAAATGGCGGGAAAAGGCTATACTGACGAAAAGACTCTCAGTTGGAGGCAAAATTTGTGCAACGACACACTTGATCATTTTACATCAGTCAGAGCTGAGTGTGTGTGAGTGTGTGTTTTCATCAGCTGGAAACAGCCAACAGAAAGCGCTCAGATCAAGCTGAGCGTCTGGTGTTTTTGATGAACATGAACATGAATATGTAGATGTAGTGAGGAGAAGTGGAGTGCTTCTGAATGGCAGTTTGCTATCGTGTGTTCATGTTCATTACGCTGTGTGTTCTCATGTCACTGATGCACAAACACTGTTTTACGCACTATTGTAACCTAATATTCCTTGCATGCACATTAAGGATTATATTTTATTTAAGAACAATTTTCAAAAGTTAATGACATTTCATTTCAATAAAAGATGCGATGCTTGATTTGGTTTATATCTGCTGATTGCGCTCACTTGCGGGGTGGTGATGGCTCAGTGGATAAGACAAATGCCTTTGGTGTGAGAGACCCGGGTTCGAATCCACTGTGAGACACCAATGTGTCCCTGAGCAAGACACTTAACCCCTAGTTGCTCCAGGGGCGTGCGACCTCTGACATATATAGCAATTGTAAGCTTTGGATAAAAGCGTCAGCTAAATGAATAAATGTAAATGTTGTGGGCATAGGAGACAATACAGTACCTTTATCCTCTAACATTAAAGATACTGTACCTGATATTATTTTCTTCTATTTGAGCAAATTGGTTTAAACCCCAAATAATATATTTTAAAAGCAATCATCTGTGCAAAAAAGAAAAACAGGATTTCCAAGCTCGTTCTGGGACGGAAAGTCTTGGCCAATAACATGCTCAGGAAAAAGGGGGTTGCGCATATTGAATTATAAAATGAGCGAGTACATCATGAATCCATTTTTTAAACCGTGTTTTTGTCTTATCCTGAGTCACTACGGCACACCTATAAAAAGTGTTTATATTCAGACTGGTTCGGGTCGTGCCACATGCAGTCCTGTTTATTATCCACTAGAGCGTCAAAAGTTACAGACTGCAGCTTTAAGTTTTGCCTTTAGAATTCGAATATATTTTGAATTTTGCTAATATTTAAGAAAGAAATGTACTTTTCAGCCATTTTGTCAGCCCTAGTATCGTCTGCTGACAATAAGCAACAACACCGAGTCCCGGGCTCTTTACCTGTCCAGAAACGAGTGGGTTTGCGTGTAGTCTTTACTCGCTGATCGGCTCCCATAGAAGGATGTAGGCTGAAGAGGAGCAGGAGTGTGTGGAGCTGAGGAAACACAGCAGGGAGTGAGTGTGATGAATCTAAGCGCTACAGCAGATAAAGCGCGAGCCCGAGGCACTAACCCGACGCTCGGTTCTCCTCCGACTGCTTGAGCTTCTCTTTGCAGCTGAGCAGGAACTTTCTGGATGCGTCTGTGATGGCCTTATTGTTGCTGAAAACCAGAGAAATAAAGTTCTCTCATTTAGGATTTTTAATGCTTAGGAAAAAAAGTCTCATGTTCACCAAGTCTGCATTTGATCATAAATACGGTAAAAGCAACTAGCCTAACTAATCTAAATTTCAAGCATTATTAAAGACAAGTAAACACTCAGTAATTAAAAATGAATAAATAGCAATCGCAACAAATAGATACAACTGAACAAATATATGATTGAAATAAATAGTGTTTAACGATTTTCAGGTATTCAGGGAGAGAAACTGTGATCAAATGTAAAATTAACATTATTTTTAATTAATATTTTATTCATAAAGTGCAGTTACAAAAGTTATTCAGTCGAGAACGAGTGAATTTTCTCTGTCTTTTGTTGTTTGATTCGTGTTATTATAGAGACGGCTGCAGGAATATTAGGCTACTGTCACTTTAAGGGTTACCCAATATAGTTACTCACGCCTGCCGCTCTGAAACCAGCTTAAAACATTTTTGAAAAAACAAAATACATCATATTGAAATGCTCACAGTTGAAGCGATAAGAGGAATCAAAATTAACTTAAGTATCCAATTCCTGACCTCAAGTGTTCGATTTCCAACCCAAGGCAAGACTGGTTTGGGAACCACTGCTTTAATATTATCTTGCAGTGTGTGATTATCAAGTCTTGTAGCGCGTGCATGTTTGAGATTTGAGAGAAGACAATCTGTAAAGATTCTCCTTATGTGCGTGATGAACCAGACTTCATAACCTGACCGGCTTTACTAACCCCTAAACTTCTGCACAGTAGTGTCAAACACACACACTCGTACCTAGAGGAGTCGTTCTCTTTGGGATAGTCCTCGGCCAGATCTCCGTCAGAGGTCATCAGCCTCTTCCTCTTCTCACTCCTACAGGACAGCAGTTTCTTTTAGCCGAGGGCAAGGCTATCAACATGCTCCTCAAAATAACACAACTTACAGTAAACTCTGTTAACATGCACATTTTCTAAACGTCATAATCTAAAGTATTCATTATTTCAATGAGCTTTAAAGGAGCTGTATGCAAGATTGTGGCCAAAACTGGTACTGCAATCACTTTCAAATTACTGTAGAGCGGTGCATCCCCTCCCCCCCCTGACTCGAGGTTGCCAGATAGGCTGCAGGATCCAGCAGGAACATAGGCTGCTACAAGGAGCTTTCAACTAGAACAGAGCTGGCAACCCGGATGCCGAAACACTACTGACTTCGTGATTGGTAGATAGGTGGAGGGTGGGGCATCAGGCCAAAACACAAGATGACAACATCAACATCAGTTGAGGGCTGCAACTGCACTTTTTAAATGACAATATCCTGGCCGGACTACTGTTGTCAGTGATATAAGTATTTGAAATGAACATGATTTCTTAATGTCTAGAGACACACCAGGGCCATTTTATGATTAATTGAAAAACATTTCTTACATACAGCTCCTTTAATGATTACATTGTTTAAATTAATACATTTTTCGCTAACTTTGATTTTGTATATGTACATTTCTAAAATGCATAACTCTGATACCAGATCCCTCTAGATTGTAATGTGGACTTTCTGTAAAGCTGCTTTGAAACGATGCGTGTTGTGAAAAGCGCTATATAAATAAATGTGAGTTGAAAAAGTGAAACAACGCACTTTCTAGAGACACTGAACCCACATCTAAAAGCATTGCCAGGGTAGACGTGCACTCCTGCAGCCGAAAGCACAAAACATGGTCTAAACATGTTAATAACTCATCCGAGTCTCATACGGATTTTGTTTTCACGACACATTCATAATCATTACTTTCACCGGTGCGCTGTGGCAAGCTTTGTGTTTGAATCTGTGCGCTGATTAGGTTATACGTATTTAACATAGTAGAGCTGCACAATATATAGAAATATTGCAAATGTATATATCGTAACGGCTTGCAATTACGGGTCATGAACAAAAGACAAAGAGAAAATCAGCTGAAAATCTCGGCTGAATAACTTTTGTAGCTTTAATAAGAATCAGTATATATTTAATTCATACAGTGAAAACTAAGCAATGTTTTATTTTACATTTGGTTCTTGAGTTTCTGTCGTTATATAACCCTAATGAAGGCTTTCCTGAACCCGTGCTTTACACTGATCAGGGTTCCTGCACACTTTTGAAAGTCAAATTTAAGGCTTTTTAAGACCTTTTTAAGACCTGAAGAAATCAAAATTAATACCTTACATTAGGGCTGTGCAGTATTGACAAAAAAATATCTTGATATTTTCAACGTTTTGTTGATAATAATTAGATGATATTTTACTGATTGTGTTTTTGTGCTGGTGCCATGGCTGGTTTAGGTCTGTTGTTGACAGCTGACTCACGAAGATATATTTATATTTTTCATATTCTATGCAGTGGTCGGTTCACAGCAGTGACAGAAATTAATATTTCAATTAAGGGGTAATATTTGCCACCTTAAATTGATTTTTTCAGGGGCATTTTCACCTATATATGGACATTTTTTCTAAACTTATTTAGAGTTATGCATCACCTTTAATGTCAAATACTATCATTCAAATTAAATTATACAGTAATTATACAATAATACTTAATTATATAATAATCATACAGCACCACTGTTACCAGTCAAATTAAATCATTCAATCAAAATCCATCTTTGCAGTGCAGAGGTGACAGAAGCGGCATCAGAAGTGGCATTAATTTATTTACACTCCATTTACAACTGCATAAATAAAGCTATGAGATATATATTTTTAAATCAATATTCAATATTTAAATATGAAATGATTTCTAATTTTAACATTTTATTTAAAGGGTACTTTAAATATGAAACCGCAGCGGCAAATCACTGTCTTAATAAGTGAGTTGAGGGAGTCATTCATTCAACCGATTCGTTCAAACGGCTGATTCATTCGGGAAAGAAGCAAGTGATTCGTTCAAAACGCGGATTTCAGTCAATAAATCATCACTGTGTTGCATTGAGACTCTGCTACGGTTTCATTTTGAAATTATAGTCGGCGAAATAAAGGGAAAACAAACAATATTGACAATATTGTGTCTAAAAAGTAACTCAATGTTAACTTATTGTTAATTTAACTGTTGTATAACATACATATAACAGTTGGAATTGTGCACGGGAAAACGGCACTCTTGCTGATGTGATATTCTAATATAAGAACATAATATGATATAAATATAAGACAAAAACTAACTTGGGGACATAACAGTTACACTGCACACATCACGCAGTGAAAGCACGAGACAAATGCGATGTCAGCTCGCAGTGCCTCGTATATCGTTAAAACAATGATTACAATATCATAAAAGACAATACACATCGCACACCATACGCACATAAAGAATGAACTTACAACTGAACTGACATTTACGACCTTTCTTCTCCTTCTCTCCTCTCGCGTGCAGGAGACAGTTATGCTGCCGCGACTCGCGAGTGACGCGAAATGTCACGTGAACTAGCAGATGATTTATGGCTTGTTAATATAACCGCGATTAGTCGACTAAAGGCTTAAATGAACGACTACACAAATCTGTAATGGAGGGCAGCGCTGCTAGAGGCGCTGTCCCCACATCTGAAGGCATCAAATGTGCGCACCTGTTCTCGGAGAGCCCGTTTCGGCCCGGCGTGGCTGAGACCCGGCTGGGGCTCGCGAGGGGCTTCCGGGGGGTGCCGTCCTCTCTGCTGTCGAGGCTGGGACGCCTCGGGGGGGTCTGCAACACACAACAGCTCAGTCATGTGACGTCTGGAGAAGAGTTGAAGAGTGTTTGTGGGCTTGTGATGCTGCGCTACCTGTTTATCTGATGGAGAAAGACCCGAGTCGTTCTGTGCCGCGCGATTCCCAAGAACTAATCCAAAACTAGCACTTCCCTGGTTCGTCTTTAATACTAAATAAAGGTTGAAAACGACAAACACAAAAGTTAACATGACTTGCGAGAAAGAGTTGAGAGTGCAACGATTAATCACATTCAAAATAAAAGTTTGTCTTTACATAATGTGTGTGTACTGTGTAGAATACTTTTGTATACACACACATGCATGTATATATTTAAGAAAAATGTGTTATTTATATATAAAATATGTATACACTACCGTTCAAAAGTTTGGGGTTAGTGAGAATTTTATTTTTATTTTTTGGAGGAAAGAAATCACTACTTTTATTTATCAAGGAATAATTAATTTGATCGAAAGTGACAGTAAAGACATTTATAATGTTACAAAAGATTCTAACCCTAAGCTATTCATCAAAGAATCCTAAAAACAAAACAAAAAAAACTGTACAACTGACAGACCAACAACTGTTTCAACATTGATAATAATAATAATAAATGTTTCTTGAGCATCAAATCCTCATATTATACTGATTTGTGAAGGATCATTTGACACTGAAGACACTGACACTGGTGATGCTGAAAATTCAGCTTTGATCACAGGAATAAATTACACTTGACTATATATTCACACAGAAAACAGCTGATTTACACTGGAATAATATTTAATACTATAACTGATTTTTGTTGCATTTTTAATCAAATAAGCGCAGCCATGGTTAGCAGAAGAGAATTCTTTTAAAAGTATTTAAAATCGTACCGACCCCAAACTTTTGAACGGTAGTGTATGTATAGAAATTATGTATAAATATGTACAGTATATCAATGTTGGGTCCGAGTCGGGCCGAGTCCACAAAGATTTAAATTATTTGAAGTTGACCTTTCCCAAAGACCCTTAGTAACTGTTGCTACGTCCGACAAGCCATTCTGCTCTCTCTCCACATGTCCTCGCACAGTGAAACATATATTGTTCTTAAACAAAACCTGTTCTTAAACAAAATAAGAACGGTTTTTCCCCCAAACAATAGCCCTCCAAAATGACTCTTAAACCTGGGATCCATTGAACTCTGTTTTTATTCAACAACACTATTTATATTCATTCATATTAACTTATTGCTCATAATGTCTCTATTTGTCCAAGCTTTTTGGTTCTGTCTTACTGTGTGTTGCCTGCATGGAGAAGACCAAATCAAATTCCTAGTATTTGTATACATGGCGAATAAAATTGAATTGAATTGCGGAGTAAAGAGGACACTGACAATGCGCCGACACAAGACAGAGCAGCCTACTTTTGGTATGAAATAAAGTCTGATCTTTCAAATTTTAATATTATTATGAAATTCAAACAATAAAAACTGTTTTGTGGTGCTTTAATGTGTAGGCCTCAGTTCAAGCACATGAACTGATAATCTCTTCTAGTTATAGCACGAATTAAACATGAATGAACATCAGAACTGCAAAAAGAAATCAACACACGCCATTTTTTATGTCCAAGTCCACTGACTATAATCTACTAACTGGTTTGGTTTGTTTGTCGGACAGAAATGGCAGGTTTCTGCATTATGATTGGTCAGATTGCCTGTCAATCAAATACCGGTAAGGCCTCAACACTGAGCTCTTAAAATAATATTTTAAACCTTACAAAATGATTGCGATGTAGTCACAGTCATACGTTTACCTACTGTTCATCTTTCAGAGTCTGCAGGGTAACGCTCAAGAGTGCAACACGATGCATTCAGAGCCAGGGGGAAACCAGAGCAAGATGGCGGTGATGCTTACATTTGTCTCATTTTGTTTTACACGCCAATATTTGTTTAGCCTCTGAAGGGCAGGACTAAATTAATAAACAAATTAAGAACAATTTACATCCAGTTCCATCCTTAACGGATGCTTCGTTCTTGAGCATCACTGAATGTTTGCAGGGTTTGTAATAGTGGTGTACGAGTCCCTCAAAAGATGGATCTCACAATAGGGGTGTGCCATATCATACCGTCCACGATTACACCCAGCGCCGCCGCTCCCACCACGCGCATCACGCGCTGTGCGTAGGGCACCAAGTGCTGAGGGGGCACCAAAAATAGCCTAATGAAAAACCAATCATCAAACTTCTTGTTATAATCAGGAATCAGCGCGTTCAGCCTCTTCATTCCGCAGCAGCGCCGAGCAGAGACAGAGAGCACGTCAGAAACACAGGACAGAGTGTGTGTGTGTGTGTGTGTGTGTGTGTGTGTGTGTGTGTGATGTGTTCATGTGTGTGTTCATCTGAGCCTCATTGGTCTGTCACTGCTCGTCAATGTCAGAATATTTGAGATGACCAATCAAATCAAAGTAGGCGGGCTTTATGTTCACAGACGCTGAGCGCGAATTTTAACAGTGCAACTCGACGCTTCAGTGTACGGGCAAGTGCGAGATAAGATGTAAGTAGCTAAACTTAACTTTATTTGACAGGTTTTTTTAGGTCATAAATGTTAAACGAATGACAAAAAATAATTAGGCAAACTAATATAGTTTTGTCTAATTTCGCCATTTTTAACTGAAAATAGGCCTATGTAACATGTAGCCTAGTGTAATAGTTTAGGCTACTGTCATTGTGGGGGGACAAGAAACAAGAAACATGAACAAAGCCGTTTTCATCATGTTAGGCACAGGATTTATAATGAATGTGTACATATTGAGAATAAAATACAAATTGTAACCTTTAGTAAATTAAAAAAGCCAACTTTAGGAGGGGAAGAGACAGGGCAAGATAAAAACAAAGACTACAATAATGTATACGATGGGATGTATATTAAATGTTCTAAAATGTTCTAAAATGTTAGGCGAGCTTTCTTCCAACTTACTTTCTCCATCACAACGTGTGTTCGCGCGATGTCGCGGTTGCCGTATTTCCGTGTGTGTTCGCGGACTTCGCGCGTCCATAAGTTGCCTAGTAACGAACGCAATCTGGCCGAGACGCGGACGCGCTGGCGGCAGGAAACTTATCTTTGTGTGCATGCGCTTCGTATACAACGTTATATATAAAGCTTGCAGGACAACTTGGTTGGCATTGTCTTTTCAGCGTGAGATATACACGGTGTGGCGTGTGAGCGTGTGAACTGGTTGAATTGCGTGTCTCACGGCCAATGCGTGAGACTTGAGAACCCTGCGCATGTGACAGACAGTATAATGAAAACGGCAATGGATCCGTGCACTAGCTCTAAAAGTGACCGCAGCCATAGGCTATGACGTCAAAACAACAAAAGATATTTTAAATTTAACGAATGAGAATGATTAGCATATTTATTTAATTTAGTCAGGAATCAGAACTAAAAGACTGTTATTTTACATTTGATTACTTTATTCAGTTTCTGTAGTATTTCTGAATACTAGTGTTAGACCTACCCTAAAACGTTTTTCTTTATTTGTATCTTTATTATTTTGTATACATTTTGGCTACTTTTTTCAATTTAATTCAAAGCATCAAGCTTCCTTGTGTTGTGTAACCTATTAACAACAAAATTACCCCATTGTAAAAACGCAATGAGTGAGCAAACATTTAGGTGAGATAACGTAATAAGAAACTTTTCTAAAAAAAAAAAAAGAGATCTATATCGTCATAAATATCATTATGGCAAATATTCTTGAAATATCGTGATATAATTTTGAGGCTATATCGCCCACCCCTATCTCACAATCATAGTATCTGCTAGTAAGGAGTCAAATATGCAGAAGATCCTGGAAAAGCCAATAATGTGCAGGAGCTGGAGGATTTTCCCTCATCAACAACCATTACTAAAATAAATAAATAAAATTAACAAAAATAAAAAAAACACAGTTTTGGTTCATTCAGGTAATGACACACAATATTAAAATCAAGTATTTTGTCTTGTGGACTAGGCTATTAAACATCTGTTATGTGAAAAAGCTTTTTCAGTGCAGTACTGAATAGACACTTAGAAATTTATGATTCTTCTTATTAATAAATAAAAAAATACATTTTGGAGATTCTGAAAGGTGTATGTAAACGTATGACTGAAGTGTAAATGTAACAAATCATAAAATTATTAGACGCCAAAATGTTGCTATGGTTATGTTCTCATGTTGCTATGGTTATGACGTTCTCATGTTGCTATGGTTATGACGTTCTCATGTTGCTATGGTTACTACGTCAATCATCGCAACTTCATGACATTCACAGGACTAAAATTTCACGGATTCACTCCCACATTTAAATGCATTTATCACGCTTTATAATTTACAGTGTGAACGTAACCACTGGTGCTCTAGAAGCACGGAAAACAAAACTATTATTTAGATTGTCAATACAGCGCTCCATTTAAAGGAGAACTCCGGTCAATTTTAACATTGAGCTCATTTTTTTGTACATTTGGAGTGCTGTCAGTACAGACAAAAACGACAAAAATCGGTGTTGCCTACACCGTGTTATCGGTCAATCTGACTGCAGTAGATGTGAAAGATATTAATAAAAATGATGTTAATTCAGCCAGCTCACATACCCGTATTTACTTCCTGGTTTCGTTCGAAGTCCACAGTAGTCGATTGTCGAGTTCGCGCGCGCGATCGTTAGTTATATTACTTACCAATGACCGCGCGCGCGAACTCGACAATCGACTACTGTGGACTTCGAACGAAACCAGGAAGTAAATACGGGTATGTGAGCTGGCTGAATAAACATCATTTTTATTAATATCTTTCACATCTACTGCAGTCAGATTGACCGTGGTGGTCACTCTTAATAACACCACTCACATGGCTGTGCACTTGTAATGACAAATCAAGGATGTTAAGAGGCTAAAAGCAGGTTTAGAACTTGTCCCATTGAAGTCAACAGGGTGCGAATTTTAAAAAGAGGATAACACGGTGTAGGCAACACCGATTTTTGTCGTTTTTGTCAGTACTGACAGCACTCCAAATGTAGGGATGCAGCGATTACCGGATTTCACAATTAACCGCGCTTTAAAACGTCACGGTTAATTAATCGTAAAGACGATGCTACACCGAGTGTTCTGCACGGAACGGAACTTTTGCAACTAACACAAAACGAAAACAAAATTACACCAGCGGTGCACCAGCTTAAAGTGCCGTGCTGTCAACCACTATGGCAGAGGGACTAAGCAGCGACGCTCTATTTCCACCGAAAAAACGCCTTAAGGGCCTGTTCACAGATCGCGTCTTTTGCGCGCTCAAGTTCATTTCAAATGTAGGCGCGCTCATAATGTAAGCGACGCGCTTGTTTTTTCCAAGCGCGCCTGCGCTGCATCGAGATAAAAACATCTCAACTTTTCAGAATGCCGCAAGCGCACCGTAGGTCAAGTGACAAGAACCAACAAAGCAACGGCAGACTTTGTCCGCCCTAGCGCTTTGGAAAAAGGAGAACGCGGCGTGCAGCTTTCAGTGCAAAAAAAAACAACCACAAAAAAAAACAGCGCCATGTTTTGGTTACGTAAGTCTGTGGAAAACAGAATGTGACGTGCTCTCAAGAGTGTGAACATTTAACTTAATATCCTCCTATTCTCCTGTCTGTTTTGAGTAGCCTAAATGTTAGGCTTTGTAGTTTTAATATGCCCGGTGTAAAACACTAACATAAGATCAGGGCCGTGTAGACTTCTATGACTACCAATTAACTGCATTTCAGTTATTAATAACACTGCATGATAGATGTTCTCAGTTTCTTTCTATAATTTTTACTTAAACTTCAAACAAACCAAAATAATGAGATTAAAATAGGCTAGATGATTTTCTAAAGGCACATGTAAAATTTGGATTAATAATTAAAAAAAAGAGTATTAAAATAAGTACAATAATATTGGTGGATAACATTTGGACTATATTTGTTTTCTTTTGAAATAAATACATAGTTAATATTTAGCTTGCATTTAATTCAATAGAGCCAAATACTTTGTTTATTCTTATTTTCATTGGGATTTATTATCCCTTTATAGTATTATTTATGTTTTTATGTCAAATACCAACAAGATATTGTTTTCATGTTTTCTACCTCAGGTTGGAAATAAATTTAGAACAAACTAAACACTTAATAATTTTGTGATCTATTTCAATCAAAGAGCCCTGCAGCCTTTGACTTAATTTGTTATTTTTAAAAGAAAAATGCTGGATGTTTACAAAGCACTTCTCTTTAATTCCAAAGGAAGAGATTGATTATTGTTCGTCATTTTATAATTTTGTACCGTGTTGTGGCAGCAATAAATCTAGCACATTAAAAATCTAGTGTTGAGTGTTCATATGATATTATACATTAGTAATGTTGTGAAATTAATTGATGCATAATAATCGTGATAATCGTTAAATCGTGATTATTTCTCAGACAATAATCGTACTTACAAAATCTGTAATCGTTGCATCCCTATCCAAATGTACAAAAAAATGAGCTCAATGTTAAAATTGACCGGAGTTCTCCTTTAAGCCATCACTCTGCACTCTCCCTAAACCCTCGTCATAACACTGCAGTTGTCCGCACTGCACAGTGAATCTCTCTTATCCCACGTCTAGACTGTTTATGAGGGGGTTTGCGAAAGGATAAAGCTCGAGCTGATTCTGAACATACATTGAGCGAATTCTCCGCATGTTGACTCTAAAACGCCTCTGATTGGCCACTGTGTTCATGCGCTTAACATACAAGTCCGTGATTGGCTACAATGCTCAACGCGGACACAACACAGGTAGTTTTGTTTCGTTTTTGAATAACATTGTGTCCTCCAGTCCCCAGACACGGACATTTCTCCGAGTCTAAAATGTCTGAGTGCGTGACGAATCCACGTTCATTCAAATTTGGACTCGAGTCCGAGTTCCCCAACTCTACAGTAAATACATGCAAATATTTCTTAAATATATACATGCATGTGTGTATTTATATATACAAAATAATTATACACCGTACACACACTATGTAAACAAACCTTAATTTTGGATGCGATTGATCGCTATTACTCATTGCACAGCCCTAATATATATATATATATATATATATATATATATATATATATATATATATAACTGACAGGGATGCGAGGACTAGAGGCAGTGAGGGCAGACACATGTACCTGCTGGTTTGCCGAGCCGGACCTTTTCAAGGTATTCCTTCATTTTTTTCGCCACCAACATGGTCAGTTTGTCCATCATGACAACACTCGAGTCTTTCAGAGTCAAAGTCACTCGGTTCGGGCCGTGCGTTTGATACCACGAAACCTGCTTTACATTGTGATTCAGCTGAAATAAAATAAACACAAAATGAGATTAAATAGCATCCAGTCTTAATTAGACTGTGTGTCTCTTATAGTGGTTTTCTAAAGGCGTCTAAATGATGAAAACTTGCCTAAGAAGCTTCGTCCTCCAGTCCTTCTGGCTAATTAAACACTCCTAATTAAATATCATATTACTAGACACATTATTGGCAGATATAGAGAGACGACTAATATTTATATGATTTTATGTCAATTTGAATATCAGCATATTCCCCAAACTGCATATTTCTGCTCAGTTTTGGCTTCTGGATAATCCGAGCTGTTTTTCCCCCTTGATATTCTCACTATATGAGTTATAAAAAACTGATGCATCAAATATGATACTTCAAAAACGCATATTTGCGTACGTTTTTTTAGATTTGGTCGAAAGGTTCAATAAACTTTAAATAAAAAACCCTCCAATCTCCTGACCACTGCTCCACACGTGTTA
Organism: Rhinichthys osculus; assembly: GCA_029959095.1. Classification (NCBI taxonomy): domain Eukaryota; kingdom Metazoa; phylum Chordata; class Actinopteri; order Cypriniformes; family Leuciscidae; genus Rhinichthys; species Rhinichthys osculus. The sequence continues at coordinate 44,081,680 of JARWKJ010000008.1, read as the reverse complement.
AAGACGGGGTGTGTGCACCTGAAACATCCTGGGCGCGCCGCCGCTGTTGAACTTCACTTGCAGGTTTATTTTGTTGTCTCTCTCGTGGATTTCGAAGACGCCCTCTCTCCATTTGGTGGTTCCCAGTTCTCCACAGCGGATGCGTATGCGGACCGGGCCGCCGCTGGTCAGTCTGGGCCCGGAGACAGACATCAGGACCTCCTCGATCTCCGGCACACAGAAGAGGCCAATGATCCTGACAGAAGACCAGAGGCAAGCTGACACGTGAACACGCATAAACACTTCACACACACATCAGTGTTTCCCCTATTCCCTAAAATGCTGACGAAATCCAGTCATAAAAAAGGAATTTATGCGGAATTTGTCAATCTTTTGAGGAATAAATAGAAAGCAGTTCAGTACACTTGAAATCAAATTCGCGATGTAGACTAGTGTGTGTGGATATTAAACCACAAAGACAATTTAAGTACGAATCCTGCTTGTTCTGTGTGAATGAATGGTGCCACCGACGCGCAGTTTCATTTACCACACACACACACACACACACACTGAAGCACGTGTGACGCTTGCTATGAAGACACAAATGCATGAACTTCCTCTCCAGGCTCTAGATCCACTCCGAAAGTCACTTCGTGATCATTTAACCGCTTCATTTGAGAAAAACTATCATCATGACATAAACACACAAACTGAAAAGGTCTTCACGGCAACCCGTCAAAAAATAAGTTCGGTTTAACTTGACAGAAATATATTACCGTTGTACAGTAGAATTTAGATATGTCCCAATGTAATAATACTAACACTAATCCAAATAAATGATCATCAAAACTGAATTTAAGGAATAATCCATGTTTTAATTTTAACAGTAAAGCTCATTGTGCAGCACGTTATTTGACAAAAAGTTTATTTAATTACATGAGATTAAAATTGATAAATGATTAAATTTGTGTTTTGTCTTCATTTTATTACCAGAAAAACAACACAGAGTTAGTGAAATCTTTTCATATATTTTTTTTAAATGTTGTATAAGTTTAATGATTCATAATACATTATTTCAATTAATAATTAGACACTCTTTTTGATTGCTAAAAAATGTACACCATGTATCCGTAACACTAGCAGTTTCAATCTTTGGATATACATGGATATAAAATGATGACAAAAATAGAAATAATAGTTATAATACAACAGGGCATATCGGAGTAAATAAAAAAACAGACATTTTATAACACAACATATCTAAACATTGGGTGAAGGTGTCTTGTAGACGTCTTACAGTAAAAGACTATAATAAAGGCTGGTTTCTGAAGTACTTCTGCCTTCCTCTATGCATTAATGCTCATGGTAGCCTAAATGTGTTCCCTTCAGACCTTAACATTAAGTATTTTACTGTTATATGTCAACAAGATTCAACAAGACATGTTCACCTGGCTATCCCCAATGTTTAGATCTGTTGTGGTATTTAAGCACATACGCAATTAGATTATGCACCGTTTTCCCATGTTAACAATAACAAACAATGTCAAAAAACTTGTAATGCATTTTGTGTTTGTCTTGATGCAAGTAATCAACTCAGTATTTGTCCAAGGCTATATTTGGGTCTTTTTCAAAACTTTCCCCTAACGGGATTCTTCGGGGCTTTTCTCACTCAAGACATATTGAAGATAAAATGAATGGACTATAAAGAGATAGCGCTAGTTCACCCTGAAATGACAATTAATTCATTATAGAAGATATTGATTTATCCCGTCACAAAACATGATATTTTGGAGGAATGTTAGTAATCAAACAATGGCTGCCATCAGCTCTCTGACTACCACCATTATTCAAAATATCATTATTGTGTTCAGCAGGTGAAATAAACTCATAGTTTTGGAACAACATGAGGGTGAGTAAGTTAAATTACGACCATTTTTATTTTTGGGTGAACTATAAGTTACCTATAACAATCTGCCTGCTTTATTAATAACATCCCAGAAAACAAAACGCAACCCTCGCTACCTTTCAGACAACTCCAGCACAGTGTAATTCTGAATTAAAGCGATAAAATTTACAAAAATACCACGTGACAAAACAAAATCCCTTAAGTCAAACCACATTATTGTAGCTTCGAAAGCCTTGAGCTTAACTATGGCAAACTTCTGACATTTACAGTCCATTAACTGTGCATCATATCTCTGCCTAAGGTTTTCCTGTATGCGGTGTTGTCGCAGAGAGCTCGAGGTCCCGCATGTTTACAGAAGTTACAGTGAGTAAGTTAGAGATAAAGGTAAACAAACGCATCAGACGTCAAGACATCACGCGCGCTTTAAACCAGCCGAGCCGACTAACGCGATCTTCCCCTCGGAGGACGCTCGCCTCCCCGCCTCGGGATACAGCAACACTCGTGTGATTCTCTGGAGCGGGTCTTTATTATGCGGTATCCTCACTCGTCGAGGTGAAATAATGACACACGCATCATCCACACGCGGCTAATTAACTAGCATTAGCAGCCCGGGCCGAGAGATAGGCTTGGTTCTGCTAACTGACCATTCTGAGTAAAACCCTAGGCGAATTCGCCACATAAACCACATATCATTTACCTGCGGGAGGGTAATTCCTGAAAGAAAGCGCTGGGGAATGAATATATCCTCTCAGTGTGACTCTCTCTGTCAGTGTGTGAGTTTCGCCGGGTGTGATGATGATGATGATTTCTGCGCGCGAGTCACACGAGCAGCCGATGATGGCGGGAATGTGAAAATTCAGAGCGGAAATGGGAGGTGAGAAGAAGTGCGTAAACTCACGCGAGATTGCGCGGGATTTCAGAATACTATAAAAACTCGTTTTTATATTAACATTTTGACAACTTTTGTGAGAATTACATGTGCACGAATAACAACATAAGCGTAATCAGATTGCTCCGGAAACTAAAAAAATATGTATTTTGCATTATCAAACGGTTTTTCATTACGTCACAAGCGCCCTTTCTGATTGGCTGCGGAGAGAGCCACGCCATCAGCGGGGCGGAAGTTCAGCATTATCCACGGGCTTCTTTCGCTTAGGACTTTAATATCTCAGTTCAGACTCAGGGAAAGAGAGACGAATCGTTAAAACTGCACAAAGGTGAGTAATGTGTGACATGTTATTAGATAGGCTATATATTATAATAGAGTTAATAAGTTAGCTAATTTATGATATTACCGTTTTTTGCCTCCCTGGGTCAGAAACTACGGGTTTAGCTATAATGTTATGATGATGTTTTGGAGAATTCATCCTCTTCAACCTACTAGTACTTTCACTGTGTCCTTTATTGATGAATAATAATTGCTCGTAATCCAGGTAAACTGTAATGGGAGGTTAATAGAGACAGTAATGGAGGTGAAGCTGAAGGCCTCCTGCTGATGTGGCCTTTGATCAGTGAGAGATATTGAACTAACATGACCAGCAGTGACCCATCATGGCGTGTGTGTGTGTGTGTGTGTGTGTGTGTGTGTGTGTGTGTGTGTGTGTGTGTGTGTGAAATCTACAGTGATTTACAGTACTCTGGTTGCAGATAATAAGTCTGTATATTTCTCAAATGGAATTATATTCCTAGTTACTCAATTTCTAGGACATTCATCTTTGACTATGTACAGTTGCTATTATGAAATCACCCCACTGCTCAAAAATCTGGAATAATTTAATGGTTTGAATTAAGTCTCTAAGGCTGCATGTGTTATTACAGTAAAAACAGGGTTATTGGGTGTTTGAAGTACTTTGTGAAATTGAAGCTCTGGCAAACCCTTGAAAACAGTCATATTTATAAAAAAGTGCTTGAATTCTTGAAAGACAATATGTGAAATTAGTGTTTCATTTTATTAATAAATCAATCTTTTAGGCATAATTAACGCTGCAGCCCGTCTGATATAGATATAAACCCATTTCACATGGCAATGAGCGTGATATTACTCATATCAATATCCAAGTATATGGGGATTGTAGGATCAGCATTATGATCTCTTTCTCTCTGACAGGCATGTGATGTCTCAGATGTAGCGCTCGTCCTTCAGTCCCGGTGGTCATGGCGGAGACTGTGAACGGTGTGGTGCCCCGCGGGCCGTACATCAGCGCCGTCACCAGCCGCGCGCTGAACCTGCTGGTGCGCGCCGCGCTGCTCTTCACGGTGGGAGTGTTTCTCGCGCTCGTGCTGAACCTGCTGCAGGTGCAGCGCAACGTCACGCTCTTCCCTCCAGACGTCATCAGCAGCATCTTCTCCTCCGCCTGGTGGGTTCCTCCCTGCTGTGGGACGGCTGCAGGTACGCACACACACACACACACCTGTGATCACACACACACACGCTCACACACACACACACACGTTCACACACACACACACACACACACACACACACACGCTCTCACACACACTGTGACCAGCACCAGTGAGTGTCTGAACTGTGTTCTTAGAATATTACTTGACCTGATAATGCCAAGATTCTGTTTCCTAGAAATCTGAATGAGACCCAAAATATTTCTGTTTCAAATAAATGCTGTTCTTTTGAACTTTTTATTCTTCAAAGAATCACAGTATCAAGGTTTCGACAGAAATATGAAGCAGTGCAACTGTTTTCAACACTGATAATAATCATAACTGTTTCTTGACCATCAGATCATCATATTAGAGTGATTTCTGAAGGATCATTTGACACTGAAGACTGGAGTAATGATGCTGAACATTCAGCTTTGATCACAGGAATAAATCAACCCATGGCAACAGTTTAAATGCAGTTTAACAGTTTAAATCCTTGCAACCGTACGGAGCCCCTAAAGGGACATGGTGATGGAGGAATGCAAAAGCGATGACATAATTTTTCCTCCCGTCTCATATTTTTTTCCAAGAAACTTTGTGTTCACTCGCAGAGAACACAAAAGTTTTACAAGCGAACTCTGCGATCATTGAAAAATATTTTTTCCTTCCATCTCATTTTTCATCACCATGTCTGTACAACCCTGATCAGGATTGTGAGATCTATGATGTCACTCGGACATTACATGAGCGGTTTGGTTGACTGTCCCTCTTGTGTGTTCAGCGCTGATAGGTTTGCTGTACCCCTGTATGGACCGGCGTCTCGGGGAGCCCCATAACCTCAAGAGGGAGTGGTCGAATGTCATGCGCTGTGTGGCCGTGTTCGTGGGCATAAATCATGCCAGCGCTGTATCCTTCTCTCACAACATCTCACATCTGCTCATTCCTGACCTCCTGTAACAGGCATTCTGTCCAGCTGTTCAACTGGTATCCAGTCTGTCTTAAAGTCAAAATGTCCTCACAACAGACTGGGCCATCTGACCAATCAGAGCAGAATAGACCAATCACAACAGACTGGGCCATCTGACCAATCAGACTAGAGTAGACCAATTACAACAGACTGGACCATCTGACCAATCAGAGCAGAGTAGACCAATCACAACAGACTGGACCATCTGACCAATCAGAGCAGAGTAGACCAGTCACAACAGCCTGGACCATCTGACCAATCAGAGCAGAGTAGACCAGTCACAACAGCCTGGTCATCTAACCAATTGGAGCAGAGTAGACCATTCACAACAGACTGGGTCATCTGACCAATCAGAGCAGAGTAGACCAATCACAACAGACTGGGTCATCTGACCAATCAGAGCAGAGTAGACCAATCACAACAGACTGGACCATCTGACCAATCAGAGCAGAGTAGACCAATCACAACAGACTGGGTCATCTGACCAATCAGAGAATAGTAGACCAATCACAACAGACTGGGTCATCTGTCCAATCAGAGCATAGTAGACCAATCACAACAGACTGGGTCATCTGTCCAATCAGAACAGAGTAGACCAATTACAACGGACTGGGTCATCTGACCAATCAGAGCATAGTAGACCAATCACAACAGCCTGGTCATCTGACCAATCAGAGCAGAGTAGACCAATCACAACAGACTGGACCATCTGACCAATCAGAGCAGAGTAGACCAATCACAACAGTCTGGACCATCTGACCAATCAGAGCAGAGTAGACCAATCACAACAGACTGGGTCATCTGACCAATCAGAGTATAGTAGACCAATCACAACAGACTGGGTCATCTGGCCAATCAGAGCAGAGTAGACCAATCACAACAGACTGGACCATCTGACCAATCAGAGCAGAGTAGACCAATCACAACAGACTGGGTCATCTGACCAATCAGAGCATAGTAGACCAATCACAACAGACTGGGTCATCTGACCAATCAGAGCAGAGTAGACCAATCACAACAGACTGGACCATCTGACCAATCAGAGCAGAGTAGACCAATCACAACAGACTGGGTCATCTGACCAATCAGAGCATAGTAGACCAATCACAACAGACTGGACCATCTGACCAATCAGAGCAGAGTAGACCAATCACAACAGTCTGGACCATCTGACCAATCAGAGCAGAGTAGACCAATCACAACAGACTGGGTCATCTGACCAATCAGAGCATAGTAGACCAATCACAACAGACTGGGTCATCTGACCAATCAGAGCAGAGTAGACCAATCACAACAGACTGGGTCATCTAACCAATTGGAGCAGAGTAGACCATTCACAACAGACTGGGTCATCTGACCAATCAGAGCAGAGTAGACCAATCACAACAGCCTGGTCATCTAACCAATTGGAGCAGAGTAGACCAGTCACAACAGCCTGGTCATCTGACCAATCAGAACAGAGTAGACCAATCACTACGGACTGGGTCATCTAACCAATTGGAGCAGAGTAGACCATTCACAGCAGACTGGGTCATCTGACCAATCAGAGCATAGTAGACCAATCACAACAGACTGGGTCATCTGACCAATCAGAGCAGAGTAGACCAATCACAACAGACTGGACCATCTGACCGATCAGAGCAGAGTAGACCAATCACAACAGACTGGGTCATCTGACCAATCAGAGCATAGTAGACCAATCACAACAGACTGGGTCATCTGACCAATCAGAGCAGAGTAGACCAATCACAACAGACTGGGTCATCTGACCAATCAGAACAGAGTAGACCAATCACAACGGACTGGGTCATCTAACCAATTGGAGCAGAGTAGACCATTCACAACAGACTGGGTCATCTGACCAATCAGAGCATAGTAGACCAATCACAACAGACTGGGTCATCTGACCAATCAGAGTAGAGTAGACCGATCACAACAGACTGGGTCATCTGACTAATCAGAACAGAGTAGACCAATCACAACGGACTGGGTCATCTAACCAATTGGAGCAGAGTAGACCATTCACAACAGACTGGGTCATCTGACCAATCAGAGCATAGTAGACCAATCACAACAGCCTGGTCATCTGACCAATCAGAGCAGAGTAGACCAATCACAACAGACTGGACCATCTGACCAATCAGAGCAGAGTAGATTAATCACAACAGACTGGACCATCTGACCAATCAGAGCAGAGTAGACCAATCACAACAGACTGGACCATCTGACCAATCAGAGCAGAGTAGACCAATCAACACAGACTGGACCATCTGACCAATCAGAGCAGAGTAGAGCAATCACAACAGACTGGGTCATCTGACCAATCAGAGCATAGTAGACCAATCACAACAGACTGGGTCATCTGACCAATCAGAGCATAGTAGACCAATCACAACAGACTGGATCATCTGACCAATCAGAGCAGAGTAGACCAATCACAACAGACTGGGTCATCTGACCAATTGGAGCAGAGTAGACCAGTCACAACAGCCTGGTCATCTAACCAATTGGAGCAGAGTAGACCAATCACAACAGACTGGGTCATCTGACCAATCAGAGCAGAGTAGACCATTCACAACAGACTGGGTCATCTGACCAATCAGAACAGAGTAGACCAATCACAACGGACTGGGTCATCTAACCAATTGGAGCAGAGTAGACCATTCACAACAGACTGGATCATCTGACCAATCAGAACAGAGTAGACCAATCACAACGGACTGGGTCATCTAACCAATTGGAGCAGAGTAGACCAATCAGAACAGACTGGGTCATCTGACCAATCAGAGCATAGTAGACCAATCACAACAGACTGGGTCATCTGACCAATCAGAACAGAGTAGACCAATCACAACGGACTGGGTCATCTAACCAATTGGAGCAGAGTAGACCATTCACAACAGACTGGGTCATCTGACCAATCAGAGCATAGTAGACCAATCACAACAGCCTGGTCATCTGACCAATCAGAGCAGAGTAGACCAATCACAACAGACTGGACCATCTGACCAATCAGAGCAGAGTAGACCAATCACAACAGACTGGACCATCTGACCAATCAGAGCAGAGTAGACCAATCACAACAGACTGGGTCATCTGACCAATCAGAGCATAGTAGACCAATCACAACAGACTGGGTCATCTGACCAATCAGAGCAGAGTAGACCAATCACAACAGACTGGGTCATCTGACCAATCAGAGCAAAGTAGACCAATCACAACAGACTGAGTCATCTGACCAATCAGAGCAGAGTAGACCAGTCACAACAGCCTGGTCATCTAACCAATTGGAGCAGAGTAGACCATTCACAACAGACTGGGTCATCTGACCAATCAGAACAGAGTAGACCAATCACAACGGACTGGGTCATCCAACCAACTGGAGCAGAGTAGACAATTCACAACAGACTGGGTCATCTGACCAATCAGAGCAGAGTAGACCAATCACAACAGACTGGACCATCTGACCAATCAGAGCAGAGATGACCAATCACAACAGACTGGACCATCTGACAAATCAGAGCAGAGTAGACCAATCACAGCAGACTGGGTCATCTGACCAATCAGAGCAGAGTAGACCAATCACAACAGACTGGACCATCTGACCAATCAGAGCAGAGTAGACCAATCACAGCAGACTGGGTCATCTGACCAATCAGAGCAGAGTAGACCAATCACAGCAGACTGGGTCATCTGACCAATCAGAGCATAGTAGACCAATCACAACAGACTGGGTCATCTGACCAATCAGAGCAGAGTAGACCAATCACAGCAGACTGGACCATCTGACCAATCAGAGCAGAGTAGACCAATCACAACAGACTGGACCATCTGACCAATCAGAGCAGAGTAGACCAATCATAACAGACTGGACCATCTGACCAATCAGAGCAGAGTAGACCAATCACAACAGACTGGACCATCTGACCAATCAGAGCAGAGTAGACCAATCACAACAGACTGGACCATCTGACCAATCAGAGCAGAGTAGACCAATCACAACAGACTGGGTCATCTGACCAATCAGAGCAGAGTAGACCAATCACAACAGACTGGACCATCTGACCAATCAGAGCAGAGTAGACCAATCACAACAGACTGGACCATCTGACCAATCAGAGCAGAGTAGACCAATCACAACAGACTGGGTCATCTGACCAATCAGAGCAGAGTAGACCAATCACAACAGACTGGGTCATTTGACCTATCAGAGCAGAGTAGACCAATCACAACAGACTGGGTCATCTGACCAATCAGAGCAGAGTAGACCAATCACAACAGACTGGGTCATCTGTACAATCAGAGCAGAGTAGACCAATCACAACAGACTGGGTCATCTGACCAATCAGAGCAGAGTAGACCAATCACAACAGACTTGGTCATCTGACCAATCAGAGCAGAGTAGACCAATCACAACAGACTATGTCATCTGACCAATCAGAGCAGAGTAGACCAATCACAACAGACTGGGTCATCTGACCAATCAGAACAGAGTAGACCAATCACAACGGACTGGGTCATCTAACCAATTGGAGCAGAGTAGACCATTCACAACAGACTGGGTCATCTGACCAATCAGAGCTTAGTAGACCAATCACAACAGACTGGGTCATCTGACCAATCAGAGCAGAGTAGACCAATCACAGCAGACTGGACCATCTGACCAATCAGAGCAGAGTAGATCAATCACAACAGACTGGACCATCTGACCAATCAGAGCAGAGTTGACCAATCATAACAGACTGGACCATCTGACCAATCAGAGCAGAGTAGACCAATCACAACAGACTGGACCATCTGACCAATCAGAGCAGAGTAGACCAATCACAACAGACTGGGTCATCTGACCAATCAGAGCAGAGTAGACCAATCACAACAGACTTGGTCATCTGACCAATCAGAGCAGAGTAGACCAATCACAACAGACTTGGTCATCTGACCAATCAGAGCAGAGTAGACCATTCACAACAGACTGGGTCACCTGACCAATCAGAGCAGAGTAGACCAGTCACAACAGCCTGGTCATCTAACCAATTGGAGCAGAGTAGACCATTCACAACAGACTGGGTCATATGACCAAACAGAGCAGAGTAGACCAATCACAACAGACTGGGTCATCTGACCAATCAGAGCAGAGTAGACCAATCACAACAGACTGGACCATCTGACCAATCAGAGCAGAGTAGACCAATCACAACAGACTGGGTCATCTGACCAATCAGAGCATAGTAGACCAATCACAACAGACTGGGTCATCTGACCAATCAGAGCATAGTAGACCAATCACAACAGACTGGGTCATATGACCAATTAGAACAGAGTAGACCAATCACAACGGACTGGGTCATCTAACCAATTGGAGCAGAGTAGACTATTCACAACAGACTGGGTCATCTGACCAATCAGAGCATAGTAGACCAATCACAACAGCCTGGTCATCTGACCAATCAGAGCAGAGTAGACCAATCACAACAGACTGGACCATCTGACCAATCAGAGCAGAGTAGACCAATCACAACAGACTGGACCATCTGACCAATCAGAGCAGAGTAGACCAATCACAACAGACTGGGTCATCTGACCAATCAGAGCATAGTAGACCAATCACAACAGACTGGGTCATCTAACCAATTGGAGCAGAGTAGACCATTCACAACAGACTGGGTCATCTGACCAATCAGAGCAAAGTAGACCAATCACAACAGACTGGGTCATCTGACCAATCAGAGCAGAGTAGACCAGTCACAACAGCCTGGTCATCTAACCAATTGGAGCAGAGTAGACCATTCACAACAGACTGGGTCATCTGACCAATCAGAACAGAGTAGACCAATCACAACAGACTGGGTCATCTGACCAATCAGAGCATAGTAGACCAATCACAACAGACTGGGTCATCTGACCAATCAGAACAGAGTAGACCAATCACAACGGACTGGGTCATCTGACCAATTGGAGCAGAGTAGACCATTCACAACAGACTGGGTCATCTGACCAATCAGAGCATAGTAGACCAATCACAACAGACTGGGTCATCTGACCAATCAGAGCAGAGTAGACCAATCACAACAGACTGGACCATCTGACCAATCAGAGCAGAGTAGACCAATCACAACAGACTGGACCATCTGACCAATCAGAGCAGAGTAGACCAATCATAACAGACTGGACCATCTGACCAATCAGAGCAGAGTAGACCAATCATAACAGACTGGACCATCTGACCAATCAGAGCAGAGTAGACCAATCACAACAGACTGGACCATCTGACCAATCAGAGCAGAGTAGACCAATCACAACAGACTGGGTCATCTGACCAATCAGAGCATAGTAGACCAATCACAACAGACTGGGTCATCTGACCAATCAGAGCAGAGTAGACCAATCACAACAGACTGGACCATCTGACCAATCAGAGCAGAGTAGACCAATCACAACAGACTGGGTCATCTGACCAATCAGAGCATAGTAGACCAATCACAACAGACTGGGTCATCTGACCAATCAGAGCATAGTACACCAATCACAACAGACTGGGTCATCTGACCAATCAGAGCATAGTACACCAATCACAACAGACTGGGTCATCTGACCAATCAGAGCATAGTAGACCAATCACAACAGACTGGGTCATCTGACCAATCAGAACAGAGTAGACCAATCACAACGGACTGGGTCATCTAACCAATTGGAGCAGAGTAGACCATTCACAACAGACTGGGTCATCTGACCAATCAGAGCATAGTAGACCAATCACAACAGCCTGGTCATCTGACCAATCAGAGCAGAGTAGACCAATCACAACAGACTGGACCATCTGACCAATCAGAGCAGAGTAGACCAATCACAACAGACTGAACCATCTGACCAATCAGAGCAGAGTAGACCAATCACAACAGACTGGGTCATCTGACCAATCAGAGCAGAGTAGACCAATCACAACAGACTGGGTCATCTGACCAATCAGAGCAGAGTAGACCAATCACAACAGAGGGGGTCATCTGACCAATCAGAGCAGAGTAGACCAGTCACAACAAACTGGACTATCTGACCAATTGGAGCAGAGTAGACCATTCACAAAAGACTGGGTCATCTGACCAATCAGAGCTTAGTAGACCAATCACAACAGACTGGGTCATCTGGCCAATCAGAGCAGAGTAGACAAATCACAGCAGACTGGACCATCTGACCAATCAGAGCAGAGTAGACCAATCACAACAGACTGGACCATCTGACCAATCAGAGCAGAGTAGACCAATCATAACAGACTGGGCTATCTGACCAATCAGAGCAGAGTAGACCAATCACAACAGACTGGACCATCTGACCAATCAGAGCAGAGTAGACCAATCACAACAGACTGGGTCATCTGACCAATCAGAGGAGAGTAGACCAATCACAACAGACTTGGTCATCTGACCAATCAGAGCAGAGTAGACCAATCACAACAGACTGGGTCATCTGACCAATCAGAGCAGAGTAGACCAATCACAACAGACTGGGTCATCTAACCAATTGGAGCAGAGTAGACCAATCACAACAGACTGGACCATCTGACCAATCAGAGCAGAGTAGACCAGTCACAACAGACTGGGTCATCTGACCAATCAGAGCAGAGTAGACCAATCACAACAGACTTGGTCATCTGACCAATCAGAGCAGAGTAGACCAATCACAACCGACTTGGTCATCTGACCAATCAGAGCAGAGTAGACCAATCACAACAGACTGGGTCATCTGACCAATCAGAGCAGAGTAGACCATTCACAACAGACTGGGTCATCTGTCCAATCAGAGCAGAGTAGACCAGTCACAACAGCCTGGTCATCTAACCAATTGGAGCAGAGTAGACCATTCACAACAGAATGGGTCATCTGACCAATCAGAGCATAGTAGACCAATCACAACAGACTGGGTCATCTGACCAATCAGAGCATAGTACACCAATCACAACAGACTGGGTCATCTGACCAATCAGAGCATAGTAGACCAATCACAACAGACTGGGTCATCTGACCAATCAGAGCATAGTACACCAATCACAACAGACTGGGTCATCTGACCAATCAGAGCAGAGTGGACCAATCACAACAGACTGGGTCATCTGACCAATCAGAGCAGAGTAGACCATTCACAACAGACTGGGTCATCTGACCAATCAGAGCATAGTACACCAATCACAACAGACTGGGTCATCTGACCAATCAGAGCATAGTACACCAATCACAACAGACTGGGTCATCTGACCAATCAGAGCAGAGTAGACCATTCACAACAGACTGGGTCATCTGACCAATCAGAGCATAGTACACCAATCACAACAGACTGGGTCATCTGACCAATCAGAGCATAGTAGACAAATCACAACAGACTGGGTCATCTGACCAATCAGAGCATAGTACACCAATCACAACAGACTGGGTCATCTGACCAATCAGAGCAGAGTAGACCATTCACAACAGACTGGGTCATCTGACCAATCAGAGCATAGTAGACCAATCACAACAGCCTGGTCATCTGACCAATCAGAGCAGAGTAGACCAATCACAACAGACTGGACCATCTGACCAATCAGAGCAGAGTAGACCAATCACAACAGACTGGACCATCTGACCAATCAGAGCAGAGTAGACCATTCACAACAGACTGGGTCATCTGACCAATCAGAGCATAGTAGACCAATCACAACAGCCTGGTCATCTGACCAATCAGAGCAGAGTAGACCAATCACAACAGACTGGACCATCTGACCAATCAGAGCAGAGTAGACCAATCACAACAGACTGGACCATCTGACCAATCAGAGCAGAGTAGACCAATCACAACAGACTGGGTCATCTGACCAATCAGAGCATAGTAGACCCATCACAACAGACTGGGTAATCTGACCAATCAGAGCAGAGTAGACCAATCACAACAGACTGGGTCATCTAACCAATTGGAGCAGAGTAGACCATTCACAACAGACTGGGTCATCTGACCAATCAGAGCAGAGTAGACCAATCACAACAGACTGGTTCATCTGACCAATTGGAGCAGAGTAGACCAATCACAACAGACTGGACCATCTGACCAATCAGAGCAGAGTAGACCATTCACAACAGACTGGGTCATCTGACCAATCAGAGCAGAGTAGACCAATCACAACAGCCTGGGTCATCTGACCAATCAGAGCAGAGTAGACCAATCACAACAGACTGGACCATCTGACCAATCAGAGCAGAGTAGACCAATCACAACAGACTGGGTCATCTGACCAATCAGAGCATAGTAGACCAATCACAACAGACTGGGTAATCTGACCAATCAGAGCAGAGTAGACCAATCACAACAGACTGGGTCATCTAACCAATTGGAGCAGAGTAGACCATTCACAACAGACTGGGTCATCTGACCAATCAGAGCAGAGTAGACCAATCACAACAGACTGGGTCATCTGACCAATTGGAGCAGAGTAGACCATTCACAACAGACTGGGTCATCTGACCAATCAGAGCAGAGTAGACCAATCACAACAGACTGGGTCATCTGACCAATTGGAGCAGAGTAGACCATTCACAACAGACTGGGTCATCTGACCAATCAGAGCAGAGTAGACCAATCACAACAGACTGGACCATCTGACCAATCAGAGCAGAGTAGACCAATCACAACAGACTGGGTCATCTGACCAATCAGAGCAGAGTAGACCAATCACAACAGACTGGGTCATCTGACCAATTGGAGCAGAGTAGACCATTCACAACAGACTGGGTCATCTGACCAATCAGAGCAGAGTAGACCAATCACAACAGACTGGACCATCTGACCAATCAGAGCAGAGTAGACCAATCACAACAGACTGGGTCATCTGACCAATCAGAGCAGAGTAGACCAATCACAACAGACTGGGTCATCTAACCAATTGGAGCAGAGTAGACCATTCACAACAGACTGGGTCATCTGACCAATCAGAGCAGAGTAGACCAATCACAACAGACTGGTTCATCTGACCAATTGGAGCAGAGTAGACCAATCACAACAGACTGGACCATCTGACCAATCAGAGCAGAGTAGACCAATCACAACAGACTGGGTCATCTAACCAATTGGAGCAGAGTAGACCATTCACAACAGACTGGGTCATCTGACCAATCAGAGCAGAGTAGACCAATCACAACAGCCTGGGTCATCTGACCAATCAGAGCAGAGTAGACCAATCACAACAGACTGGACCATCTGACCAATCAGAGCAGAGTAGACCAATCACAACAGACTGGGTCATCTGACCAATCAGAGCATAGTAGACCAATCACAACAGACTGGGTAATCTGACCAATCAGAGCAGAGTAGACCAATCACAACAGACTGGGTCATCTAACCAATTGGAGCAGAGTAGACCATTCACAACAGACTGGGTCATCTGACCAATCAGAGCAGAGTAGACCAATCACAACAGACTGGGTCATCTGACCAATTGGAGCAGAGTAGACCATTCACAACAGACTGGGTCATCTGACCAATCAGAGCAGAGTAGACCAATCACAACAGACTGGGTCATCTGACCAATCAGAGCAGAGTAGACCAATCATAACAGACTGGGTCATCTGACCAATCAGAGCAGAGTAGACCAATCACAACAGCCTGGGTCATCTGACCAATCAGAGCAGAGTAAGCTCTTTACAGAATCCTTTATCATACCGTTTCAGACACTGAGAAAGAGCTGATGCTGCAGTGGATCTAAACCCGCTGTACTAAATTAGGAGATTTTAAAATAGCATAATAAGGGAACTTTAGGCTTCAAAAAAAACATTTTATCTAAAAGTTTTATTTGGAATGAACAATACACAATAATGTGAAAGTGGACGAGTGAGTAGATTAGATTACATGTTTTGACAGTTGTTAAAAGCTTTTAAAAAATCACAAGGGGCTTTTACTGTTGTGTCGTTTATGTCTTAGAATAAAGTGTGAACATATCTTGATATGGTTCATATTTAACCAAAATCCCTTTCAAAAAGCCAGTTGCTCCTGTACGATGGGTCTTCTTTAACACAGTGTCCGACAGAAGGTGGACTTCGTGAATAACGTGCAGCTGTCTCTGACCCTGGCCGCGCTGTCCGTGGGCCTGTGGTGGACCTTCGACCGCTCGCGCAGTGGCTTCGGGCTCGGCGTCGCCATCGCCACACTCGCCACTCTCGCCACTCAGCTGCTGGTCTACAACGGCGTCTTTCAGTGAGGGGCACTCATATCTCACCCAATCACAGACGTCAGAACTAGAGGAGGAGGTCACTTCAGATTAACATTTCCTGATCATTTACTCTCCTCCGCGTCATCCAAGATACTCATGTCTTTCTTTCTTCAGTGGAAATGACATTAAGTTTTTTGAGGAAAACATTCCAGGATTTCCTCCATATAGTGTCTTCAATGGGGTCCAACGGGTCGAAGGTCCAGATGTGAGTTTCAGTGCAGCTTCAAAGTCTCGACACGATCCAGCCGAGGAATAAGAGTCTCATCTAGACAAACCAGCGGACATTTAATAACAAAATAAACATTTATATACTTTTTAACCATAAATGCTGGTCTTGCACGAGCACAACTTGTTGAGAAGAGCGAAAAACTCCATCTCATTTTTCCTCCAACTTCAAAATCGTTCAACATCGTTGTTTCACCTTTTATTTATTATTTATTTTGTAAAGGGCGTTTGACTCAGTCTTTGCACGTTCTCTTTGTAAACACTGGGTCTGTACTTCCGCTTACGTCCTGCGTGACCTTTCAACCTGATCACGTAATGTGTGTCGCATCACAGCGAGTGCAAGACCAGCATTTGTGGTTAAAAGTATATGAATGTGTATTTTGTTATTAAATGTCCGCTGGTTTGTCTAGATGAGACTCTTATTCCTCGGCTGGATCGTGTCGAGACTTTGAAGCTGCACTGAAACTCACATCTGGACCTTCGACCCGTTGTACCCCATTGAAGACACTATATGGAGAAACACCCTGGAGTGTGTTCCTCAAAAACCTTCATTTCTTTTCCACTGAAGAAAGAAAGACACGAGTATCTTGGATGACGTGGAGGAGAGTAAATGATCAGGAAATGTTAATCTGAAGTGACCTCCTCCTATAACCAACAGACACAACGCTCTGAGAGCAAACATCTATGGGTTTATCATTCATGAGGACTAGATTATTATCAGGTTTCAGCCGTTATAGTCCTGTATTGTGATTGCCTTTACACACAGACTGTTTAAGATCTACAGTTCGCATGTATGTTGTGTGTGTGTGTGTTCAGATACACCTCTCCTGACTTCCTCTACATCCGCTCCTGGCTGCCCTGTATCTTCTTCGCAGGAGTGATAACGGTGGGGAACATCGGACGACAGCTCGCTCTGGTAAACTCTCACACGTGACCGGCTCTGAGCCACGGTGAACTGAGCAGTGTGTGTGTGTGTGTGTGTGTGTGATCATCAAGGTTTCACACTGCCGTCAGACGTTTAGGGTCAGAAACACTGGACAAAAGAGACAGTAAAGGCACTTAATATTTCTGTTTCAAGTAAATGCTTTGTATTCATAAAAAAAAAAAATCGGTTTCCACAGAAATATGAAGCGGCACATAACAGATGTTATGTATGATTTATTCAACATTAATAATAATAATCATAAATGTTTCTTGATCATCATATTAGAGTGATTTCTGAAGGATCATGTGACACTGAAGACTGGAGTAATGATGCTGAACATTCAGCTTTGATCACAGGAATAAATCACACTTTACTATATATTCACATAGAAAACAGCCGTTTTACACTGGAATAATATTAATAATAATATTTCACTGTTTTTACTGCATTTATGATCAAATAATCGCAGTCTATGTGAGCAGAAGAGCACACTTTTTTGGGGAAAGTTTCTTTTAAAAGTATTGTGTTACAATATTGTGTTACTCCCTTAAAAAATGAACTAATTAATTTACTTAGTTAATTTGTATGGAAGGTAATGTATGTTTGTGGTGGGTTTGTTTCTCACCTGAAATGCATTACTACTTGCAAAGTTCAACAACATAGCTTATAGAATAAACCTTAATTTTCTTTAAAAAAAACACTTTCATGACCAGTTTCACAGACAGGGCTTAGATTAAGCCAGGATTAGGCCTAAATTCAATTAGGACATTTAAGCAACTTTAATAAACGTGACATTACTGGTGCATATTGAGACAAAACAATGGCACTGACATATTTTAAGATATATTGCTTTTAGTTAAACCAGCTCAAACATGCATTTTAGTCTTGACTAGTTTAAGCCTCGTCTGTGAAACCGGGGGTCAGAATATTAATATTAATGAGTGTCGGCGACTGCGTTATGGAGAAGAGACAGAACTTGAATTCAGTAGTTTCAAAATGTTTACTCCAATTAATTAAACTGAAAAGAAATCTGCATTTCTTTTCTTTTTTTTTTTTTAAAAGTGACTCAAATATTAATATGTACATTTAGTTACTTTACTCATTAAATTAAAAAAGTAATCTGATTACATAACGCAAGTTACTTGTAATGCGTTTATAAGGTAAGTTTAATAACTCTGCACTAATATTTTACAAAGCACTATTTCAAATGCAAATGATTAGATGCATTAGCCAATTTTGGAAGCTGTTAAAGTTGTGAAATGGCCTGTTTTGAAACTGTTCGCACTGCATTGATTGGTGTTTCTGTATTTCCGACAGTACGAGTACAAAGTCAGTCAGGAAAAGACTCATCAGGATTGAGGAGATCCTCTGCACACACACAGCGCAGCGGCGACGGGACAGCGATCCGTCACTCTGTGTGTGTGTGTGAGGGCCGACAGTGTTACGATGATCCGCCGTTCACCTCCTCAGACGCTCCGCTTCTCCACGTGTGTGTGTGTGTGACAGGAATATATGAAGTCTCACACACACCGTCTGCGCCAGCGCTGAGATGCAGTGAAGTGCCAAACGGACTCTGATTGGTCAAACCGCAGGACTGTAGGGTTGAGATGGACTGAATATTTAGACACATTACATGCAGAGACAAAGCGCAGTCAATCCGAGTATGTGACGCGACGCCACCATCGTGTCTCATTGGTCAGAACCCAAACGAGTAATATGAGTTATAAGGTTATAATGCGGGGGAATCTCTCATCTGTGACGCATCCCAGCACACCTTTGGGCCGCTGGCACATATCCAGCACTAGTGGGCGTCAGAGCATCACCACATTCAGTCGGGAACTCATTGTTCAACAAGGTGTTTATTACAACTTCAATACTTTAATGTGACCTGATCATTCCCTGCTAGACCCAAACTTCTCCTGAAAGACGCATCCTTACATACAGAAATCACTTCTATAAACGTCCGTTTTGGCTTCAGAATAAAAACAAAATGATTTTTAATGACATTCCATTGATTATTATTACCTAAGCCTTAAAATCAGCGCTGGGCAACGATCAATCGCATCCAAAATAAAAGTTTGTGTTTACATAATTATATATGTGTGTGTACTGTGTATAATTATGTTGTA
The DNA here is from genome assembly GCA_029959095.1 of Rhinichthys osculus. Classification (NCBI taxonomy): domain Eukaryota; kingdom Metazoa; phylum Chordata; class Actinopteri; order Cypriniformes; family Leuciscidae; genus Rhinichthys; species Rhinichthys osculus. The sequence continues at coordinate 44,061,940 of JARWKJ010000008.1, read as the reverse complement.
TATAATACACACACATGCATGTATATATTTAAGAAAAATGTGTTATTTATATATAAAATATGTATATTTATATATAATATCGGTAACACTTTACAATAAGGTTCATTTATTAAACATTAGTTAATGTATTAACTAACATGAACTAACCATGAGCAATACATTTGTTACTGTTTTTGTTAATCTTTGTTAACGTTAGTTAATACAAATACAGCTGTTCATGTTAGTTCACAGTGCATTAACTAATGTTAACAAGATTTTAATAAAGTATTAGTAAATGTTATAACATTAACAAATGCTGAAGAAGTATTGTTCATTCTTAGTTAATGTTACCATAAGTGTTACCATAATATCAATATATATACAGTATATACATGCAAGTATTTCTTAAATACATACATATGTGTGTATTTATATATACAAAATAATTATACAAATGCACATAAATATTATGTAAACACAAACTTTTATTTTGGATGTGATTGATCGTTGCCCAGCACTAGTTACAGCGAGATGTGCTGGAGCTCAGGCAGACACACTGATTTTGGGTTAATTAAGGGAGTTTTTTTGTATTATCTTTCCTCTTTTTATTGCGAAGACATTTTATTGAACTTTTGAGTAGGATGCAGAGTAAGTGGGATCAACATATTTTATGAAGTGTTTACAATGATCTTTTACAGCTGAAATAATTGTATAGAACATGCATGTTTTCTCATGCTTTGGCGATTACTTGATCCATGGTTTGTATTTAACCACATTTACTGTTTTTTGAAGTTGAAGTCACATGTTTGTTATCTGCATTATTAAAAGAGAGACTTTCTTTGAAATTAATGTGTGTGTTTAATATTATAATATGATGTTTCTTTTGGTTTCTGAGGCTTTTATTCTACGATCAGTGACTATTTAACCCTGCACGTCTCTTGCTATTGGTGTAAAGTGAGGTTACAGCTTTAATTGACACTTGATCTCTATCTGATCTGACTGTGGCATGCACATAAAGGCATTTTAAAACGCATTCAGGTGGTAGAAACAAACAAAGAAATCTATAAGATGGTCAAACTGGAGTGTGCAGGTGCGCATGCGTGGGAAACATAAACAACGCGCGGCAGAAAAGCGCTTCTGAATACCAGCATTTTTTGCGATTTTGGGGACAGGGACACGTTTACTTATAGTAGAGGTCCTGGGTAAGATTTGTATGCACTTCATTTAGCGGAGAATATCTCAACTGTTATAGACTAATATGACCCCATTGAACAACGTGGGATGTGTGCCAAAATCTCTACCCAGGACGAAAGTCCTGAAAATGACCAAAACAGGGGAAGCTATTATCACACTACAGGTGAATGGGACTTTTTCTTCCCTTTATAGATATTCTCATACATTTCTACCAGATTAATCTTCATATTAAGAGAAATACTTGTTATATTACACTTTGTCTAAAATATGCAAATGAGGCAATATCTCATTAAATATGCATACATATAAACCCTTGAAGCTACATATTTTCTGAGGTGATCACAATGACCATGGTTATAAGGTCATAGAAGAGTGTAAGCATTCTGATTTGATATAAATAAAATACAACTACCAACATACAGGAATTGCCAGTTATTTATTAACCTAAACTTTAAAACTTACATTTCCTACCTATTCGAAATATTGCTGTCATCACGTCATCAACTCCAACTTTTTTTTTGACAAAAGTTTACTTGGTAGCCATAGTGACCTGAGGTCATAGCAGAGCACATGGCTGTCAAGCAAGATGACTTGAGATCAAGGAAAATAAGGAAATCTACTCTTTATTCGTTGCGTTGGCGTGTACACTTATTACGTGTCATTATCATATGAGTTGTAATTTTGTGTATTTAAAACTCTCACTGGAGAAATTGTGACCAAGGTAAATGTAGACAAGTTGTTGTGCTGTATCACAGAGGGCAGTGCTGCTTGTGCTAAATTTATCGATGATCGACTCAGAAATAAGTCGATATCGATACACTCAAAAATTAGTAAAGTCAAGTTTACTTTGCCAAAGACCACCTTGAATTTGGCGTCCAAAGTAGACATCAAAGATGAGACAATCAAGGCTCTCATGTCTATTGAGTTTGAGTGTAACCGGGGGTTCACAGTTGAGGAGCTACTCCAGCATGAGATCACCAACTCTGCATTCTTCTTGGTTGACAAAGATGGTTACTTGAGGAAGAGTGCCAAATCACAACTTGGGACTGAGCTGCTGAAGTTGTGTCCACAAATAGATAAAAAAGGTCCAGATACCCCCCACCTCAACTAATGCAAGAAAACATATACAACGAGCCTATTATCAACAGCAGCTTTAGGTCCAAGCACCATTTACAGACGCCACCTCGATCTTAAATGCAGATGCTTATGGTTTTGTAAGAAAGGGCAGTTTTTTAGTCCCTGAGATTGTAATCTCAAAACGACTCGGTTACTAACGTAACCTCGGTTCCCTGAGAGGAGGGAACGAGTATTGCGTAAGTAGCTTACGCTATGGGAAAACTCCTTTTCTCGAGAAATATTGAAGTCTTTATGTAAAACGCATTGCAGCTGCACAGCATACAGCAATGAGCGAGGCAGCTCGGTCATTGGCTGTGCTGCGGCAACTGCACGAACCAATGACGGGGCGACTCTGAACCTGCTTCTAATGAGCGTGCTTCGCGCCCGCGCGCGTCAGAGCCCGCCAAGATGGGCGTGGCCAAGGGCTATATATTGGGCGCCCCGTCGTCTGAGTTCTTTAGGTTCAATCGACTGAAGCGAACTGACCAAGCACAAGCACGGCAGCTTACGCAATACTCGTTCCCTCCTCTCAGGGAACCGAGGTTACGTTAGTAACCGAGTCGTTCCCTTTCGAGAGGTTCCTCCTATTGCGTAAGTAGCTTACGCTATGGGAACACCATGTAAAACGCTGTGCGTGCTGACTTCGCTCTATTAAGCCGGAGGCAGATGCCTGAGCCTTTAAGCAAAGTAATTATCCAACGAGCCGGCCGAAGGCGGGTTTTATAAGGGACAATGTGGAACGGCCCAATGGGCGTCCAGAGAAACACACAAGCACATTTTTATGTACTGATATGGATGAAAAATCCTCTAAGTCAGTCAGAGACGGACCCTATAAGGGAGGAGATAATGTTCAGTATGTACACACTCCAGCCTATGCATAGCTAGACCGACAGTATGTTTGAGTGCAATGAGGGGACCTCTAGGTTATAAAACCTGATAAATGTTGACGGTGAGGCCCAGCCTGCTGCCGCACAAATATCTTGAATGGGTATCCCACTCGACCACGCCCACGAGGAGGCCATGCCTCTCGTAGAGTGAGCTCTGATGCCCAAGGGGCACTGAAGGCCCTTGGCTTCATAACCCAGCGCTATAGCATCAACTATCCAGCGCGATATTCTCTGCTTTGAAACAGCGAGACCTTTGGTGCGGCCGCCAAAGCATACGAACAATTGCTCTGTCTGTCTGAACAGGGCAGAGCGTTCCAAATATACTCTGAGCGCCCTGACCGGGCAGAGTAAATTAGCGTCGCTTTCGTCAGCTGGAGACGATAGCGCAGCCAAAGATATCACCTGTGCTCTGAAGGGTGTAGAGAGCACCTTAGGAATATACCCGTGTTTTGGCCTGAGGACAACTCTGCTGTCGTTAGGTCCAAACTCCAGGCAGGCAGCGCTTGATGACAGCGCGTGCAGGTCGCCCACTCTTTTGACCGAGGCGAGAGCCAGCAAGAGAGCAGTTTTGAGCGAGAGCTGTTTAAGGTGCACAGTTCGGAGGGGTTCGAACGGGGCACTTTTGAGTGCGTCCAGGACCGTGGCCAGGTCCCAGATTGGCACTGAGGGGGGGCGCAGGGGATTCATCCTCCTGGCGCCCCTCAGGAAACGAACAACTAGGTAGTTTTTCCCTAGTGTGCGTCCTTCTACGGGGTCGTGTGATGCCGCTATGGCAGCCACATACACTTTGAGCGTGGAGGGGGTGCGGCCTGCCTCCAACAGCTCTTGTAAGAAAACGAGCACACTCGGTACTTCGCATGTCTCAGGGTTCAGGTTCCTGGATTTACACCAGTCAATGAACACCTTCCATTTCTGGGCATATAAGCGCCTCGTAGAGGGCGCTCGCGCCTCAGTGATGGTTCTCAACACTCCACTAGGGAGGTTCCGGGGAACCCGTTGAGGGGCCATGCATGGAGGGCCCACAGATCGGGGCGGGGATGGAGGATCATCCCGTTGGCCTGCCTGAGGAGGTCCAGCCTCAGCGGAATCGGCCATGGAGCAGATTGCATCATCTGCATCAGTTCTGGAAACCACGTCTGGTTCTTCCAAAGTAGGGCTACCAGGAGCACTGCACATTTCTCCTCCCTGATCCGACTGATGACCTGAGGTAGCATCGCGACCGGAGGGAAGGCATACAGCGGGCGGCTCGGCCAGATTTAGGCGAGCGCGTCTGTGCTCTTTGAAAAGAAGAGAGGGCAGTGCGCATTTTCCTTGGAGGCAAAGAGGTCGACCTCTGCTCTGCCAAAGGTTTGCCATAACCACTGAATCGTCAGGGGGTGGAGAGACCATTCTCCTGGGAGAACTTTGTCTCTGGACAGCATGTCCGCTCCCTGGTTCAGAACACCTGGCACATGCGCTGCTCTCAGCGAGCGCAGGTTGCGCTGGGACCATAGGAGGAGCTCCCTGGCCATCGAGTGCAGGGAGCTCGATCTGAGTCCACCCTGACGATTTATATACGAGACTACCGTCATGTTGTCCGTTCGGACTAGGACGTGCTCGTCCTTCAGGTACGGAAGCAGGGCTCTGAGAGCCAAGGCGACCGCTTTCAATTCCAGACAGTTTATATGTAGGCGCTTCTCCGGGTTTGACCACAAGCCGGAGACAGGCCTTCCCTCGTAAAGGGCCCCCCAACCTATTTTGGAGTTATCTGTCGTGATCATTTTTCTCCTTGTGTTCACGCCCAAACTCACACCGGACAGCTTTCCAGGGCGTCAGGGCTCTTACGCAGCCGTGATTTGCTTTGATTAAGAAGTAGCCCGAGCGCCACGCGTGAGTGGGGACACGGCTTTTGAGCCAGCGTTGGAGAGGACGCATGTGCAACAAACCTAGCTGGAGTACAGCTGATGCAGAGGCCATGAGACCGAGCATCCTTTGAAATCGCTTGACGGGGGCGCGCGCGCCCTCTCTGAATGATGTTGCAAGGCGCCGGATAGTGAGCGCGCGCGCTCTGATGAGAGGCGCGCCGTCATCTGCACTGAGTCTAGCACTATTCCCAGAAAAGAAATATTCTGGCTGGGGGATAGCATGCTCTTTGCAAAATTGATTCTTAGACCCAGGCATTTTAGATGACTGATAATCCAAGACCTGTGTGTCACTAACTGGCTCTTTGATTGTGCTAGGACTAGCCAATCGTCGAGATAATTTAGTATTCGCACTCCCCGCTGCCTCAGGGGGGAAAGTGCTGCATCCATACATTTCGTGAATGTGCGGGGTGCCAGTGACAGGCCGAATGGTAGTACTGTGTACTGGTATGACTGTCCCTCGAAAGCGAATCTCAGAAAAGGCCTGTGATGAGGCGCTATCGGAATGTGAAAGTAAGCGTCTTTCAGATCCACTGATAGAAACCAATCCCCCGGGCGAACTTGCGCAAGGATATGCTTGGTTGTTAACATTCTGAACGAGCGAAACCTTTTAAAGCTTTGTTCAGATGTCTCTAGAGATCTAGAATGGGGCGGAGACCACCATCCTTCTTCGGGACGAGAAAATATCGACTGTAAAAACCTGTCTCTCTCATAGAGGGAGGGACTGTTTCTATAGCGCCTTACTCTATCAGTTTGAGCACCTCGGTGCGTAGAACATGTGAAACATCTTTTCTCACTTTCGTCTCGACCACTGCTGTGAAGCGGGGCAGTCTGCGAGCGAATTGAAGCGAGTAACCGTGTTTTATTATGTTCAAAACCCATTTCGGCATGCCTGGGATATTTTCCCAAGCTTTCGCTCGCACAGATATGGGCTGAATGCTGGCTGGCAGCGTGTCGCAGTGACGCATGTCTCCCGCCGGCAAATCGCCTTGTGCTAATACCGAGCTTACAGCTCTCAGATGCGCGGGCGCTCGCTGAGCAGCTTTGTTGAATGCCGAGTGCAGGGGTGCGTGTGAGATTACAGGCACGCTCGCCGTAAAGCTCACAGTGTGAGATGGGGAAATGTTTAAGACTGTATGGACAGTGCTTATGGGTGGGGGTGCATAAACTGTGGTAGGCACGCGCGCCACTTTCATAAAACTTCCCGCTCATGGCGGGAGGTTTTTGGCCATATAAACAGTGTTTGTGAGTTGGGGTGCGTGCATAACGGCGGGCACACGCGTTACTCTTATAGAATTTCCCGCTTTTACTGGGGAAGTGTTTATAACTGTGGGTACAGTGCTTATGTGTAGTGGTGCATACGTGACAGTTGGCACACAATCTACATTTATGGGGCGTCCAGCCTGAGCTGGGAAAGCATTTGGCACTGTTCTGACAGTTTTGATATGTGGGAATGCGCACTTTGGTGTGGACACGTGACCCTTTAATGACACAGGCAGAAAATGGCTCTTTATGTGATTTCTGTGTGTCGCCGTAAAAACGGCGTTTGTTTGCAGGTGAGCGAGCTGTGTGGCTGGCACATTGGCTGCTGTACAGACATTTCCAGCCGCCTGTAAGGGGACTGGGTAATGTTTTAAACGTTTTGGAGAGAACGGTCCGGCTTTTGCGAGACACGCGCTCTCCCTTTTTCTCCCTGTAGCTAGGAGGACTTACGAGGCTCTGGGTTCAGCACAATCTTGGGCCGAGGTCCCCGTCGCTCGGGTGGTTGCTTCCTGTTGGCAGAGTGCGAGCGGCGTCGGAAGTCAGTTTCAGGTCTGGGCTGAGAGACGGGAGGCGCCGTCTTAGCTCGTTGCTGCTGAGGCGGCCTTTGGCGGCTCTGCGATGAGCTAGATCGCTTGGGCAGGAAGTGACGCATAGCCTGCGAATCCTTACGGGCTTCGGTGAAGCGCTCAGCGAACTCCTTCACCGCTGGTCCGAACAGGCCGCTTTGGGAGATAGGAGCGTCGAGGAATGACGCCTTATCTGCATCCTTCATCTCTGTAAGCGTCAGCCACAGATGGCGCTCAAGGACAGTTAGGTTAGCCATAGCACGGCCGATGGATTGGGCGGTGGCTTTTGTGGCTCGCAGTGCTATGTCGGTGGCGCTGCGCAGGTCCTTGAATGCCTCAGGATCAGGTCCAGACTCGTCCATACTGCGGAGAAGTTTAGCTTGAAAGACCTGGAGGACAGCCATAGAGTGAAGCGCTGATGCAGCTTGGCCGGCGGCGGCGTATGCGCGACCAGCGAGAGCTGAAGTAGATCGGCAAGGCTTCGAGGGATGAGAAGCTTTAGCTTTCCATCCAGCATTGGAGGGTGGACACAGATGATTGGCCACAGCCTCCTCATAGCCTCTTTCTTTCGCGCCGTCCACAGAGGAGAGCGACAAAGAAAAAGAAGGCTTCAGGCGAGCGGAGTGCGGGGCTTTCCACGACTTCGTGAGTTCGTCGTGAACTTCCGGGAAGAAAGGGGAGGGCCTTTGTCGAGGGGCCTGTCGGCGCCCCTGCAGGAACCACTCGTCCAGTCGGTTGCGGGCGGGTTCTTCCGGGGAAGACCAATCGAGCCCGAGGTCTTCCACGGCCTTAGATAGGATGCGGACGATCTCCGAGTCCATGCTGGAGCCCACGCTCGTGCCCGCTAATGTCGATGGCGCGGGGTTGAAGGACGAGCCCGGCCAGTCGTCGGATGCAGCATCACAGGAAAGGCTGTCATCCTTGTCGTCGTCATCCCCTGACGCGCCAAACGAGACGAGCCCCATCGCTCCGCTGGAGGGGTGCTGGTCCGCCTGTGTGAACTGGACTGGCGGCGGGGAGTCTTCGGGTGGTGGAGGCTCTGGCGGCCTCTGTGAGCGGCGCTTCTTCTTACGCGGCTCGACCAGAGGGGATGGCAGCACGGAGGAAGTGGGCTCTTTCGCGGTAAAAACGGCGAAGCGAGCGCGCAGCTCGGTGAGGCCCAGGGCGTCACACTCGGGACATCCGCCTCGAGTAAGGGCAGCCTCTGCGTGGTCCGGTCCCAAGCAGCAGGTGCAAATGATGTGACGATCCCCGTCCTGAAGAGGGCCTCGACACGAGGCGCAGGAAGGCATTTGAAACAACGCCTTGAATTTGCTCTTTTAGAAAAGTGTCGCGGGGGCGAACACTGCAAGCTTTGAAAAGGATATAAAGGTGATGCGCGCCGGATGGCTTAGCAGAAGGCGATCGAAGGCGGCTGAAGGCGCCGGCGTCCTCGAAGCAGTCCTGCTGTAGGCTTGTCGACGGCGGCGGCGAAAAGAGTCCAAGAAATCCGGAGGATCCAGCGAAGAGAAGGTCTTTGCTGAAGGAGATTAAATCTAAAGAACTCAGACGACGGGGCGCCCAATATATAGCCCTTGGCCACGCCCATCTTGGCGGGCTCTGACGCGCGTGGGCGCGAAGCACGCTCATTGGAAGCGGGTTCAGAGTCGCCCCGTCATAGGTTCGTGCAGTTGCCGCAGCACAGCCAATGACCGAGCTGCCTCGCTCATTGCTGTATGCTGTGCAGCTGCAATGCGTTTTACATAAAGACTTCAATATTTCTCGAGAAAAGGAGTTTTTCCATAGCGTAAGCTACTTACGCAATAGGAGGAACCTCTCGAAAGGAATCAGAAGGTTTGCCATCTCCTGCTTGTGTGGCAAGTGTGCACACAAGGATGGGTGTCCCTGTCGGGTAGCTGGTATCCGTTGTTGCAAGTACTGCAAATGCAAGGGAGGCAATAGTTGTAAAAATCCTATCACTGAATGAGCTCTCATCATCATCCCGTACCTGGACTCTGTTGTGAAAGTTTTACCTTGCAACACAGGGAATAAACCTGTTGTTTTGTATTTTTCACTTTAAGTTAACGTTCCAATGATAATAGCAAGGTTGGATATAACATTTCTGTATATTAATCAAAGGCTTGTTTTCTTTCTTTTAAAAAAGTCCAGTGTTTGTATACCCCCCCCCCCCCCCCCCCCCCACACACACACACACACACACACACACACACCCCTTCAGAGAGCAGATGTATGATTATGATGATTATAAACTGTAGTTCTAGTGAGTTCTTAAATCATTGTCACCGTAATAAACAAAGTGTTATTGTTTAATTAGCTCATACAGAGTTAGATAATGCTTTGTTAACATCTTATTACCTGTAAATAGTTCTCACTTTAGATTAGGTCACGGAATATTGGAAAATGTCATTAATTAAGTGATTTAAACCAACCTTTTTTGAAAATTAATTGTATTATTATTAAGTGTTCATTTACAAATACATTAAGCATATCCCCAAAGCTAAACATAACCACTTAAAAATAAATTCATAAAATAATGCTGTCAATATGAATTACATAGAAATGCAGTTTGTACAGTATAAAACTCACTGTTTCAATGGAAAGTCCCTATAAAACATGGAAACCCAGTGTGTGTGTGTGTGTGTGTGTGTGTAGATTTAAAGGGTGATGTTCAGCATCACTAGTTCCTCCATATCTCAGTAACACTGACTGCTGTAATCCCAGTTTAATGGATTTAACCGTGTCAGTGTGTGTGTGTGTGTGTGTGTGTGTGTGTGTGTGTGTGTGTGTGTGTCAGTCTGTGTGTGGTCCCATGCAACTGCTCACAGCCTGAACAACCAGTGATCTCTCTCCATGGACAGTTATCTGGCAAAAATATGACTGCTGCCTCACACACACACACACACACTCCGGCTCGCTCTGTAAAGGTTAATGCAGAAGATTTGCTTTCCGCTCAAGTTAATCCATTCTTCTCAGTTTCAGAGTGTGTGAAGCAAGTGTGAACCAGAGCATTAACTCACACAGCTGTTTGCCATTTATCTCTCCTCGTGACTTCTGAACTCATTCAAACGAGATTTTCATTTTTAGTTTTTCACCAGTTTGAACACTGAATGATAAATGGATGAATTATTTTGTGCGACAACAATGCATTTGCCAATACGTTGTAAAAGTAACCCGTATGAATGCAGCGGTTTAATCTGAGTCTTCTGAAGAGACACAATCTCTTTACATGATGAACAGATTTAATTTAGACGTTTTAGATTCATAAACACTCATCTCTTATACTTCCATTGAAAGTCCATTCAACCAAAGACTTTGCTGCCTCAAAAGGTATAAAAAGACATCATAAAAGCAATCGATATGAATCGAGCTGTTTAATCCAAGTCTTCTGAACAGATTTGAAGTCACTATGAAATCAAAACGGACAATTCTTGTTTTTTATGCAATATTAATTTCAGTATTTATTAGCTATATTTTGCACATTATTATTGCTTTAAATATCATGTTCCTCATAATCTTGAATCAGAATAACTTCCCCTCCCTCTTGCAGCATCTCTTCTCTGATGATGAGGGCGGGGCTATAACCTGTCACTCACATGAGATCAGCCAATAGCAGACCACAACCATCCAATCAATTCCACATGGACAAAATCAAGCCCCGCCCACATTTGTTCTTGTTCCAGAAGCCGTTTCACTCAGATATGCTTCACAATAGAAAGAGGAGCACAACTTCTGTTTCATCCTGGCGTTAAATTAGACTGTTATTCATATATAGACATTTATCAGCGCATATACTGTAGATCACATCAAATATGGTAAACATGGAATGTAAATGTGTGGCACGCGAGAACAAATCTCATTGGTTTTCATACATTAATGTATGTTTGTTTATCAGTGTGTGTGTATATAGCCTATATATATATATATATTAAACATACATGAAGATCCATCATTCCTCGTTTCTCACAAAACATCAAAAAATATATGAGTACAGCTTTCAAATAGCAGGGGAGACTCCCCGTCCTCTTGATATGTGTTCAGTCTGATCTCTGAGCACTACAGGCTGTTAAGACACACACACACACATTAGTCCAGCGGGCTTGTTTTCCTGCAGGTGCTGACAAGTGCTGCTTCGTTTCTGACAGCTGCCAGCAGGCCTCGTTCTCCTCGGCACACAGCAGATCGCAGACGGCTCAGGTGAAGACCTCCTGCAGGGTGTTCCTGGGCTCTGAAGGGGAAGCCAGCGGACTTGAACCGCACAGGCTTCTTCATTAGGAAGGATCTGCTGGACAGCATGACAACCTCACCAAACATGACAGTCAGCGCTGAGCATGTGTCATGACATGTTAGTTGAATCACTCTAATTTCATAGAAGTGAGAAACAGTTTTAGGTCATTAGAGCAGTAATTTCCTGCTCACACCTGCAAGTTTCCAGTAATTCAGTATCATCATGGTATAAATGGAAATATCATATTACCATCAGAAATCCCTGAAGCATGGTAACGCCACCGGGCTTTCTTTGTAAATGTGCAAAGTGTTCACTGTTCCTCTCCCTCTAAGCACACAACGCACACAGCCACTTTGGCTGGTCTCGTTATTGCTACGGACTACTTACCCGTTCTCTCCATGTAACGAGCCTCCATCTTCTTCCTGTTCCCCACTGTTTCCAGTGTCTTTTGTGCTGTTGTTACTCACCTGATCAAGCCATCGAGGTGTTTGTTCCTTCATTCTATCCATCCACGATCTCAATTACATCTGCAAAAGGAGAGACTGGCAGTATCATTCCATTATCCATCTACAAACTACTATATCTGTTGACAATATAACCTACATTGCTTATTTGTTCATCTGTGTTCAATAAAGAAACAACTATTGATTTTTTTTTGTTCTGTAAAAGAAGAACAGACTAACACAGTTTCAATATGAGCAAAATGATCCATTCCAGGAGATCGTGGATGCACTCAAGCAAGCACTCACAAGCACCTCTTCCGTATCATCGAACATCACCAGTAGTCGCCAGTCCCGTGGCCAACCCAGCGCTCACTCTGGCACGTCGGAGCATTGCGATGTATTTCTCCTGCGATGTTTGCTGGCCCTGGAGATGCAGTCGCACCGCTTCACCACCGAGCGAGCAAAGATTGCCTTCATCATATCCCTGCTGACAGGGCTCACTCTCATCGACTCTGGGTCAGCTGGAAACTTAATCTTCGGGAGCCTCTGCTGCCAGCTTAACCTCAAGAAAAGGTTCACTGAAACACATTACCAAGTCCAGTTGAAAACCGGAAAACCCCTCTGCAGAAACCATGTGAGACATACAGTAGGACCCCTCCAGTTGTAAGTCAGACTTTTTCATAGTGAGTCAATTCCCTTTCTGGTTCTGGAGAAATCCACCGCTTGTATTTTATTAGGGTGCCCTGGCTTGTGCAACACGACCCCGACCTATCCTGGACCACTGGAGAAGTCCTGCAGTGGGGCAACAGCTGTTTCCCAGGATGTTCCCCTCATCTTCCTCGACCAGTACAACCATTTCCAGTGAATTAGAGCCCTATAGAACAGCAATTAGTGGATATTACAGCCTGCTACGCCCCCTTCTGTAATGTGTTCTGCCCCAAAAGAGTGTCGTTGTTGCCTCCACATTGGCCATGGGACTCTGCCATTGACCTTCTTCCAGGTGAGCCAGTGCCCCATGGCTAAATTTACCCACTATCACTTCCAGAAGAGAAGGCCACGGAGGAGAACATTGAAGAAGCTCTTCAGCAAGGTTACATCCACCCTTCCACATCTCCTGCCGCGTCAAGCTTCTTTTTTTGTGGCAATAAAGGACTTACTGCCTTGTATTGATTACAGACCTCTCAACAAAATAAATCTCAAGTTCAGGAATCCTCTGCCCCTCATCCCAGCGGCCCCAAAAAAACATTGTGGAGCACCCGTGTTCACCAAGCTGGACCTCCGCAGTGCGTATAGCCTCATCCGGATACGTAAGTAGGACGAGTGGAAGACTGCCTTTGTGACTCCTACAGGACACTACAAATATCTTGTCATGCCGTATGGCCTGGTCAACGCCCCCTTCGTATTCCAGGACTTCATGCATGAGCTACTCCGGGACTTCATCCACCGATTCGTGCTAGGTACATCGACGACATCCTAGTGCAATCCCAGAGTATGGCCGAACATTGCCAGCACATTGCGGAGGTCCTTCAACGCCTAAGAGAGTTCCACCTGTTCCTGAATGCTGAAAAATGCTCCTTCCATAAATTCTCAGTGCTGTTCCTTGGTTATAACATCAGTGAACACGACATCCAAATGGACGAGGGGAAGGTTGATACAGTACGTAACTGGCCCACAACTTCAAGTGTCAAAGAACTCCAACACTTCCTAGGTTTTGCAAACTTCTACCGGCGAATCAACCAGAACTACAGCTCCATCTCCAATCCATTAACCAACCTCCTGAAGAACAAGCCCAAGTCTCTGTCTTGGACACCTGCTGCCACCCAAGCTTTCCAGAGCCTCAAGGAAGCCTTTACCAGTGCACCGCTCCTGGTCCATCCAGACTCATACAAGTCCTTCGTTGTCAAAGTCGATGCATCCACCCCGGGGGTGGGAGCGGTGCTGTATCAGCAGCAGGGGAATCCAGCCCAAATCCATCCATGTGCCTTCTTTTCCAAGAAACTAGGAGGTTAACTACGACATTGGGAAGAGAGAACTGCTTTTTGGAGAGGAATGGGGGCATTGGTTGAAGGGTGCAAGGAACCATTCATTATTCTCACTGATCACAAGAACCTTCAAAATCTCAGAGATGCAAAGAGAATCAACCCCAGAGAGGCAAGATGGGCATTATTCTTCACTCACTTCAACTTTTCCATTTCATATCGTCCAGGCACAAAAAAAATGCTAAAGCTGATGCCTTGTCACGTCTCCATGCTCCTGAAGAGAAATCTAAAGAACCAGAACCCGTCTTGCCTCGTCAAATCATCATGTATCCAATCCAGTGCAATCTTGATCAACAACTCACCTCCTCCAACGCCTCTGAGCCCTCTCTGCCGGGGTGTCCTCCAGGCCGCACCTATATTCCCAGGACACATCGCACCAACCTCATTCACTCTGTACACCCTTCAGTGGGCACTGGCCACCCAGGGGCCAACCGCACCCTCTCTCTGCTATAAGAACGCTTCTGGTGGCCCAGCATGGCAAGGGACAGGAGAAGGTTCATTCAGGGATGTACTGTGCCATCTCGAAGAGCCCACGCCATCTGGCAAACTCCGCCCGTTCCACAATGCTCCTGGTCACACCTAGGAGTGGATTTTGCTACAGACCCACTTCCCTCTGACAGTAACACATGCATCCTAGTAATTGTTGACCGATTCTCTGTGCCATCTCGAAGAGCCCACGCCATCTGGCAAACTCCGCCCGTTCCACAATGCTCCTGGTCACACCTAGGAGTGGATTTTGCTACAGACCCACTTCCCTCTGACGGTAACACATGCATCCTAGTAATTGTTGACCGATTCTCTGTGCCATCTCGAAGAGCCCACGCCATCTGGCAAACTTGCCCGTTCCACAATGCTCCTGGTCACACCTAGGAGTGGATTTCGCTACAGACCCACCTCCCTCTGACGGTAACACATGCATCCTGGTAATTGTTGACCGATTCTCTAAGTCTTGTCGTCTGATTCCTCTAAAGGGTTTGCCCACAGCCATGGTAACAGCTGAACTCCTGTTTAACCATGTGTTCCTGTACTTGTGGAATCCCAAAGGGCATTCTGTCAGTCGTAAGTCTCTCATCTGGCGATCATCCCCAGTCGAAAGGGCAAACGGAGAGGAAGATCCAGGAGATTGGGTGCTTCCTGAGAACCTTCTGTCATGGCCACCAGAACTCTTGGAACCAATTCCTAGGCTGGGCCGAGTACGTACAGAACTCCCTCTGTCAGCCTGCCACTGGACTCACTCCCTTCCAGTGCGTACTCGGCTACCAGCTTCCACTGGAAGGTTGACCAGAAACTTGGCCGTATACAGATCTGATGAAGGACCTGCGTTTGGACGCGACGACAACGCAGTCCTGAAGTGTCACTAGTCCCTCCCCTGTGAAGGCCTCCTTCCCTTTACCTCTGTACAGTTAATCGTTGTCGGGATAATTCCGGTTCGCGTGGCTACGCCGAAACAATACAATTCTGTATTATAAATTTTAGGGCCAGACAAGTAGTTTGTTGAGGGTTGTTTTTTTCGGGAAGGACTACATGCCTGCGCACATATATTCAAACGCGTACACCTATAGAATGAACTCCTAATACGCATGTGCACGCCATCAGCGTTCTCACAGGTTCGCGTTTTTAAAGTTTGCGTAGAGAGAACTTAAGAGTTTTCTGTTAGAGCGGTGTTGTGTTAGCGGCCCCTAAGATAATAACTAATGATCGTTGCGACGGAAGTGAATCAATTAAAACTAACTTTAGCTGGAAAATAACTTTATTCTAGAGCTGCTGTAAAGCCAAATCTCTGTTACTTCAATCTCCTATTATCACTGTAAAGCCGCTTTGAAACACTTTACATTGTTAAAAGCGCTATATAAATGAAGATGACTTGACACTGTTCCCTTCGGATGTACCATCGAAAGTCCCATCAGTTGATCGTTGGTCCCGAGTGAGTGGGTCTAGGACGCTGCTTATCACCATCTGGATGCCCGGAGAGCCGAAACACCCACACTACCGGGACAGAAGGTTTGTTCTGTACCCGTGACATCAAATTGCACCTGCCCTGCAAGAAGTTGAGTCCCAGATACGTTGGCCCCTTCACCATCATCCTTAAAGTCCCCGTGAACCGGAAGTTGCAAACAACTTTTCTCCAGTGTTGTGACATATTTCCGAGAGAAACGGAATACTAAATGAGGCAAAATAGTGGGCATGGCATTTTTTTCCAACTAGCACCTGATTGGATCTAGAAAAGTAGGTGTTGTCATTCAGCCTGTCTACTGTCAGTTGGAGGGGCGTGATTGCGGATGTTAAGCAGACGCCCAAACCGTTCAACCTATGTCATCAGGGAAGGTCCTCCATTGCAGAGAGGAGGGGAAATTTCAGATTTTGATTAAAGATTACGAAGCCAAAAAATTTTTTTGTGGATTGACTTGCATGGATGAATTGTTCACCACAAAACGATTAATTTAGGCAAAAAAAGTAAGTATGGTCAATTTTGAATTCATGGGGACTTTAAGATCAATCCAGATCAGTCACTTACAGTTACCTCTGCCCTACAGACTTCACCCTTCATTTCATGTCTCACTGTTAAAGCATTACCACTCACCTGTGTCTATTTACCCCACAGAGCCTAGCCCGACAGGGGAACCCCCTGGGAAATATTATTTTGTTGCTATAAAAATTAAATAAAATATTTTTTATTAATATTATATAAATTCAATAATAATAATGGCAATAATAAATAATTATACATTAAATAAGAAATTATATTTTTGTTCTATGTAAAATCTATATTATTATGAATGTAATAAATGATAGTAATAATAAAGTATTATACATTATACAAATAAAATTGTTGTTATATAAATTAAATAAAACTATTTTTAATATTATTATATACATTTAATAATTATTATTATATACATTTTATAATAGTGATAATAATAATAATTAATTATATAATAATTAAATTATATTATTTTAGTTTTTATATAAATTAAATAAGATGATTATTTTTATTATTATCACATGAATTAATAGAGATTACAAACAAAAACAGATGAGAATAGGACAACACCACAGACTGAGAAACACTTCATTAACACTAGAGAGCGCTGACTGACAAGAGTTGACAGGTAAACTTTCATTATTTAATTTAAACGTGCTAGTTGTCTTTTGTAGTGTCTGTGCTGCACACACACACACACACACACACACACACACACACACACACACACGCATCAGGTCAAAGGTCGGCTCTGTTTCTGGTTTGCGTCAGTGTGAATGTTACTACTGTGGAAAGCTCCTCATGAGTTCATTGAATTTAGGTATTCAGTGTGTGTGATGCAAATAAACAGCAAACATAAAACAATAATTTTATTGAACAAATTTTTTTTTTGCAACAGAATATCAGCCAGTTTGGATTACTTTTTATTTTTAAAAGATAATTAAAATGCTAAATATATATTTATTCCTTCTTTTCAACCCCATTATAGTGATATTTCAACCTTCAGTCCAATGCTTTATTATTTTCTGACAATATAAAATGTTTTTAACGACATGGTTCAAAGAGTCACCCCATCTTTCATTATGTTTACACTTATATTGGCCTCATCAAGTTCAATATTTTCAGTCTATGTAAAAAAAAAAATTCAGTCTATGTATTGATTTTTCACAGGTGTTTTATATTAATTACAAAACATTGTGCTTTTATGGTTAACTTATCAGAGAAGGTATTGATAATTTTCTTTCTTACACTGAAAGTGATTTATTTATTTGTCTGAAGAAAAGAAAAGGCACAAAAGCACAATAATATGAATGTAAATAATGTGGTTTCATGTAAGGCGCTTATTAGACATTCTTAAACTGATCTTCAACCCCGAAACAAAGAGAAGTATAATTATTTTCTAATTATAATGTGTGGCTTTTTACAAGGCAGACTGAGTGTACTGAAGTGCACGTGCGCGAGCAGAGAGGATTCTGGGAGTAGCTGTGCCTGTGCCGAACTTCTACATCATTTCCTCCGGCACAAACATGAGATGCTGTGAGTTTAGCTCACTCAAACTACTATACGCACTTAAAATATTACATTTGGCATAGACTTCTCTGACACGCACTTCTGCAGTTCTTCACTGCAGACCCAAAGCAGGTGCCTGTGGGGTCAAAGGTCAGGACCTCGGTGTGAGCAGGGTCAGGTAACTGGTTTTAAACGTGTGGCAGCCACCTGTGCAGAGGTCAGAGGTCAGGGGTATGGAGGCCACACAGAGACTGTGGGAAACAGATACAGTCACACACTCCGCACGCATTCGCCATCAGAGGGACGCCAGCTTTACCACTAATACTTGTAAGTATCAATACATATTTATTGCGAATAACCCTAACACTAAAACAGCTAAGTAATATAGAAATTAACAATGTTTATGATAGCTAATAACTTTAAATATCAAATATGATTAGTATTCGCAGTCAATATTTCTGTATAAATAACATTGTATTGATTTGCTTTTCCACTGACAGTTGAAATATTGAGCTTGACGAGGTCGTTATAAAGCATAAACATTATGATCTACTGACAAAGACTAGAAGAAGGCATCAAGGCATCTGATGTGCCGATGCAGGAGGAGCTCGACCAAACCCCAGACACCGCCGGCCCAGCCGGGGCAGAGCCTCCGTCAACACCACAGCCTGGACACCTGGGGGAACCCCTGCCTGTGTGTGTGTTTGTGAGAGAGAGAGAGTGTGTGTGGTTTCTCCTGCTGTTCTGCTGAGCATGAGTGATCAGAGTTTTCCTCCACGCACAGTGGATCTGACACGACGTGGCAAGACCTTTACATGTTTAGGAAATGAGAAATCCCTCCTCTCTTTCTTCAGCTCTGCAGGGGGAGGGGGAGAGAGGGAGGGGGAGAGAGAGAGAGAGAGAGGGAGAGAGGGGGAGAGAGAGAGAGAGAGAGAGAGGGAGAGAGAGAGAGAGAGAGAGAGAGAGAGAGGAGAGAGAGAGAGAGAGGAGAGAGGGAGAGAGGAGAGAGGAGAGAGAGAGAGAGAGAGAGAGAGAGGGAGAGAGAGAGAGAGAGAGAGAGAGGGAGAGAGAGAGAGAGAGAGAGAGGGAGAGAGAGAGAGGAGGAGAGAGAGGGAGAGAGAGAGAGAGAGGGGAGAGGGAGAGAGAGGAGAGAGAGAGAGAGGGAGAGAGAGAGAGAGAAGAGAGAGAGAGAGAGAGAGGGAGAGAGAGAGAGAGAGAGAGAGAGGAGAGAGAGAGAGGGAGGAGAGGAGAGAGAGGGAGAGAGAGAGAGAGAGAGAGAGAGAGAGAGAGAGGAGAGAGAGAGGGAGAGAGAGAGAGAGAGAGGAGGGAGAGAGGGGAGAGAGAGAGAGGGAGGAGAGAGAGGGAGAGAGAGAGAGGAGAGAGAGAGGGAGAGGGAGGAGGAGAGAGAGGGGGAGAGAGAGAGAGGAGAGAGAGAGGAGGAGGAGAGAGAGATTTAGAGGGCGGGGGAGAGATAGATAGATAGATAGATAGATAGATAGATAGATAGACAGACAGACAGACAGACAGATAGACAGATAGATAGATATGATAGATAGATAGATAGATAGATAGATAGATAGATAGATAGATAGATAGATAGATAGGATAGATAGATAGATAGATAGATAGATTTTTTTTGGAAGGAAAAAAGAGTTTTTTAAGTTCAGATTAGACTACAATAATTATTAAGCGTAGTAACCACTGTGCACATTGCAACAGCATGTGTGTGTATAGTGGA
>JARWKJ010000008.1:43719461-44042498 GCA_029959095.1 Rhinichthys osculus | reverse complement strand
AACCATTTAGAGGACCCTAGCAACCCGTATAGCAACATGAAGCAATGTCTCAGCACCAGAACTGCCTAGCCACACCTTAGCAACCATTTAGTGGACCCTAGCAACCTCGTATAGCAACATGAAGCAATGTCTCATCAGCAGAACATACAAACAGGGCTTTGCGCTCTCGCAGTCGCACACAAGTCCTGCCATGGTAAGAAACCCTCTTTCTTTTCTTTTTTTGTCAGAAATTGTACATGTCAGTTTTATTACATTTTTCTTGTCATTTTATTTATGTTTTATTTAGTCGTATGATTGTGGCGGGATCTTGGGCTTTGTTGTAAATAGTTATACACACAAAATGTTTAATAAATAAAGAATCACAAAAGGAAATTGTGCATGTGGAGTATCATCTTCACACATGCAGAACTGTACCTGCACATCAACAACACATGTTTGTTTAAACAGTTCAATAGATAAAAAGTTAATATTGATTAACTGAAATTATAGACATAATATTCACAGTTAATTAGCCTCTTTTCACTGTACCCATGATGAGAATTTTTTCAAGCAAAGCCAAAGTAGAAATTATTGTTCCAATAGAGAGCAAAAAACGTTTCTGAGTATTCTTATTGTGACATATTTAAACTGTTACTTTTCTTCTCTACATTCCAAAGAATATATAATATCATGCTTTTACTCTGAACATTCCGAACATTCCGAACATTCCGAACATTCCGAACTGCAGAAACGACATCAGCTCCGAGACGCTTGCTTTAATACAGTCAAACCATAAATGATTCAGACACCAGACATCATTTTTGATATTTCTTCACTAGTGTGTGCAGGACACTATAGTTCATTTCTGTAAGTGAGGAGAGCAAAATAAAGTAAACTGTGCCATATTATACCCAAATATTCTTCATACAGCGACTACATTTATAACAATTTGGGACCAAAAAAAACTCGGACACTTTGAGCTGATCATGTTTTGCTGAAGTGTGTTTTCTTTAATGACTAATGGAGCTTTTTACACACACACTGAACAACATGAAGCATTGCTTGGTCACTGGTGGAGCTAAACTGGTATTATCTAATTGTGTAGTTAAATTTATCATCTGACAGATATTCAACATAACTCATGTGTGAGAGTCTAACAGAAGGACGGACAAAACCTGTGAAATATCAACTGATAACTCTGAGTTCTGCTCATATTTATCACCATATTCTAAACTATAGCGAATAAACTGCGATAATGTGAGAAATGGCTTTGGTCATTCATTTCCACATATTTTCCAGCTGTATAAAACAGCTCTTTATGCTGCTTGATATTGCAAACTATTTCATGTATTGTCACACTGCTTTGAATCAGTGTATCCGTACTTTTACTCAAGTACTTGATTTGTGTTCCTCGTCCACCATTGTCTAGGTCTTTAACTTAGATGGTTTATGAACCGTGGAGCGATAGATAACCCGTGGAGCGAAGTATCATTGACTTTAAAACGAGTCGAGACACCGTCTCCATGGCAACAGCCTCGCGACACGTATAGCTCTCCGAAGCAGTGATGCGAGCGATCCCATAATGCTCTCTCCCGACGATCTAAAGGTCAGAGAGCACGTGCTCCCCTTTCCCTGATCCCTCACACACACATTTATCAGCGGATGACACTAAAACAGTGATAAATGAGTGTGTGGGGCTCATGAGGCCATTCAACGCTTTTAGAAACGGGAAATTATACCGTGCTTCTTTTCGCTCTTGACATAATTAATAATAGATAATAATAACATAGGCCTATAATAATGATGCAAGTTATTATGTTCAGCTTAAACACGTAACCGTTTACAAAAGGAGTGTGTGATAGCCTAAGGCTAGTGTATTCTGTTCAGTGTCAGTGTTTTCTGTCTGATAGTATCTGTGTTTTCCTCAGGATCATCCTCTCAGTGTGAGTGTGTGTGTGTTATGGATGATCCTGTCATGTCGCGCTGTTAGTTGTGGTTGACCACTGATGGCTGATAGCATCTGATCCAGCCGGAGATTTATTACTGCTATCCGGAGTCTTGTCTGCACTTGGCTCGTCCTCGTCTGACTGTGTGTGTGTGTGTGTGTGTGTATGTCCGCTCGGAGAAATAATAATACTAATAATAATAGGTAGCTATGACATCCTGCAGACGTGCACACACTGCAATTTAGAGCTGGTCTGCACTGCATCAACGCTGGATGTCAGAACAGGAATGTCAGTGTATTCTCACACAGATGTGCTGTGTGCTAAAGGGAGGGGTGGAGACCAATGATTGACATGCGTTGAATATCGCTATTTTATGCTTTCCTGTGCGGAATTTTTATCCTAGATTTGTAATTCTGGTTCTTTTGTTCATTTTCGAAGACGATTGAAAAATGTAGAAAGTTACGGATAGATGTGGGTATATGAATATATAATATAGGAATAATATATTATTGATCTGCCTTACTTCAGGTGGACGATGACGCAATTTTCTTCTAGAAACAAACTTCTTGTATTATTTTCCTGTTATCTCTGTGAAGCTGCTTTGATACAATCTGTATTGTAAAAAGCTCTATATAAATAAAGGTTTACTTGACTGGACTTGAAGGACCAATGATTTGTTTTTTGGGGCCGAGACCGATTTTAACAACTATTAGCCGATATATATAACAATATAAATTTTGTCATTAAAATAGATTATTGCTTTGATCATGTTTTAAATTAGCAAAGTTCAAAACAAATGCATTGAGGTATAGCTACTAGCTACAATGTAAAAAAAAAAAAATTGTGATTTTAATGTTAAAAGTAGGGCTGTCAAATGATTAATCGTGATTAATCACATCCAAAATAAAAGTTTTTTTTACATAATATATGTGGGTGCACTGTGTATAATTATTTTATATATATAAATACACACACATGCTTGTATATATTTAAGAAATATTTTCATGTATATACTGTATATAGATTTATATATAATTTATATTATATATAAATATTTTATATATAAATAATATTTTTTTCTTAAATATACATGCATGTGTGTGTATTTATATATATATACAAAATAATTATACACAGTGCACCCACATATATTATGTAAAAAAACTTTTATTTTGGATGTGATTAATCACGATTAATCATTTGACAGCCCTAGTTAAAAGACATTGGTCATAAAGGGCTGGTATAATGCCCTTTTCACAAGATATAAAATAAGTCTCTGATGTCCCCAGAGTGTGTATGTGAAATTTTAGTTCAAAATACCCCAGAGATATTTTTATATAGCATGTTAAATGGTCACTTTTTCAGGGTACGCAAAAACACACTGTTTTTGTGTCTGTCTCTTTAAATGCAAATGAGCTGCTGCTCCCGGCGCAGGGGGCGGAGCTTCAAGAGTGTGTTTGAAATGTTTGAATAGCTGGGTTTCAGTCACGTGATTATGATGACGTGCGAAATTCAGATGGAGGGCAGGGAGTGAAGAGCGCAATGGACGAGATGGAGGAAAGTCCGTACTGTACTACTTTACACGCTATTACAAGAGAAAGATATAAACAAAAAATCAAACATATGTTGGACGTGACCCTTACGTTATGAAGAGGAGCGATTTTTCAACTGAATTGAAAGATTTTCCTGCCATCGAGGCGGTAGATATCAGCAACTACCTCGTCTTACAGACATACTTTGACTTTACAAAGTTCGGAAACATTACACGTTACACAAACATAGCCACTTAAGTTGTATTAACTCACCTTTGACAAAGTGATCACTGCACACACGGCATTTTCCCATTCGGCTCCTCCCGACCGCAGATAGGTTTGCAAGTCGTTTTTCCGGAGTTTTTCGGTCAATTTCTAGCATTTCCCCCCTTATGAACAACAACTTTTGGTACACGATAATAACTCCTCGTGGTTTGATCGATTTAAGTAACGATAAACGAAGCAAATCATTTTTGAGTTTGTTATAGAGCTTTCTAAATACAGCAAATCACTTCCTGACCTCCATTTGCATTTCGCGCCATGGCAACGCAGTGGCGTGACGTCATATGAAAACAAGCTATTGAAATATTCACAGGTTAAATATTCAACCATGCTGAATTTCAGCCCATAAAAATACAAGCATGGTTAATGCAATGCATATTTTTTTCCAAGTGCAATTCAACAGGCTTTTTTGTTTCAAAAACATTTGGCATGATTTTACTTCCATATATTTCTCAACTGTTACATTCACTTCAGCCATTAGGGTAATGTGTTTACTCGTCAAGATGGGCATTTAGATATAATGTGGTTTATGCACAGGAAGAGGAGAACCGCTCAGTATCTGCTCAGTGTCTGAGACGCTGCTTTGGATGCGCACACAAAACCTCTCACACGGCGACGACCGAATTGAGTTCTCTTTGTGCTTGAATCTTTAAATAGGCTCGGCTAAGTCGGCTTAAAAACATGTTCAAAAGATAAGGTTTCGTATCGATCAGCACTGGCTCGGTCGGGACAGGGACAGTTCACGCTGGCCCATATAGCTCTGCTATATTTCATACAATTTTATTATTCTACCCAGAAAAAATGTTGGATTATGCAACAGACATCATACCTCTCAGTGCCTTCACGCAGTTCATTTTTCATGACAGCCAATATGCAGATGGTTTTAAATTGTTCAAAAACCGCCCAATAAATATCAGCGGCCGATATCGGTGCTTTATTCTCCACAGTTAAGAGTAACATTTAACAGTTTGTTTTCTATTATTTAAATAAAACACTGTGAAAAGTACAAATATCACGTGTGAATTTAAAAGTTGCACTTGAGGATCTTGCAGGTTAAAGTCAGTGTGACGGTGATGTTCTCCATTGGCCTGAGGGCGAACGCCTTTAGTCTGTGTGTGTGTGTCCTGCAGTGTGCTGACTTCGGGATGTGTGTGTGAATGATGTTGCTAGGCCTGTATAATTATCCAGTGCTGCTGTGTTATACTGTCACATCAGATCCGCGTCCACCGTAATGAAACCCTTCAGTGATGAAGAAACACACTCACTCACACACTCTTCACACACACACACACACACACACACACACACACACACACACACACACACACACACACACACACACACACACACACACACACACACACACACACACACACACACACACACACACACACACCCTGTGATCAGTGTTTCCTGTATTATAAACTCAGTCCCTCTGTTGCTAATTCTCTCCTGCTTCCTCAGTATTTCAACTTTCCATAACCTTTGTTGAGTGTGTTATTTATTTTTATAAATGTTAGTTTGTGCATCAGACTTTACAAACATTAGAAAAGTGATATTTGCTTTGACAGTCATTATCAGTGGACTTATTAATATTAAGATACAGTTAGTGCTTATTTCAAGCTCTTCTCATCCATGTCCCTAACATTTTTAATCTCAGGATAATCGCACACTCTAAACAATGCTGGGTTGTTTTAAACCCAAATTTGGGTCAAATATGGACAAACCCAAATGTTGGGTTAAAAATGTCATTTCAAATTTTAACCCAACTCCAACTTTCACTTTCAACTGTACATTTTTTAATTACATTTTTAACCCAACATTTGGTTTTTCCATATTTGACCCAAATTTGGGTTAAAACAACCCAGCATTTTTTAAAGTGTAGTGTTATTTTAAAATTCTAATCAATAAAAGTGATAATTTTTTAATGTGGCTGCCAATATTTACGGCTTGTTTAGGGTGAGCCAGATAAACTTTTCATTTATACATTTATGTGCTGTGAAGTTCAATGTGATAAACAAGTTTTTTTCTATGATTTTCAAAAATCAGAATATAGCAAGTATAGGCTATTTCATTTGTCTAATTGTAGGCTGTTTATGGTTGAGCATATCACTGAAGTAGCGGTAGGAGCAGTGACATTACATATAAGGTCACATTATCAATGAATAATGGCTCCTAAAACAGATTATTATTATAACTGTAAACATACTGTACAAAGGGGCTAAAGGCACACCTTAAGATAAATGTGCTTTTCTCTCCCATAGCTTATGATTGCAGAAAAAAGTATGTTTGTATTGAACATTAATTGAGCAACAGATTTTGTGTGAAAAGAAATCATAAAAGTTTTTTTTGTTTAAAAATCGTATAAATGTATGAGGTTTCAGGAAGGATATTTTGCCAGATGCACAGACACACGGGGTAAATGACACAGTGTTGATGCAAATACTTGTGTCTAAGCAAGTTAATACGTGTTCAAAACAATCAGCAAAGTTTGTACTATTTTCTGTTTATTTTGAAAATTGTTCAATATGTTCAATAAACATCTCATTAAAATATGTTGATATAAAAATATATTTTAAAAATACAGAAACAAAATTCTGATTTCTGAAAGCATTGAAGGAGATCCCATAATCATTTTATATAGATTTACATAGTGACAAATAAATATATTTTAATATATGATACAATTAATATCATATTTTTAAATATGATGATTTCATTATTAGATCTTTAAGGTGCACACCCATCTTAATATATGATATTTACCATCTGAATCTAAAGTGTCATGTCAACAAATGGAAAGGTCAGTAAGCTGTTTATTATCATGTTAATTATTGTGTATTATTTCACATTTTACCCCAAATACTTTTACATATTCTTCTGTTACTGAAAAACTGTTGCTTTAATTACCTTGAACAAAACTGAAAATCATTAACAAGACCTTTGTCTCAAAATATATTCAATAATTTCCCATTGTCTACTTAAATCTACAACATTTAATTAAAAAAAGGATAAAATATTAGATATTTTATATTAGAAATATTAGAAATTAGCGCAGAATCAATGGGCTCTATGCACGGCGGTATTTCCGGTGAAGGTCAAGGATGCTCGATAACTTCCGCCGATCATAGAGTCCAATGCAATACCGAGAATTTATATTGAATTGTATACTCCATGGTTATACTAAAGAAGCTTTAGTCACAAAAACGGACAAAACAGACACACCTCGTTGTGTTTATGCTTCTTTTTCAAATTATATTACTATATATAAAATTACATCTAAACGTATGAAAGTTTCGTTTCAAAGACGGGAGGACAGTAAATTTTGAAGACTCTGCCATAATCCCGTTTTCCTCGGTTTTCCTCCGCTTTAATCTCCCCAACCGGAAACTGACGATCATCCTTGCGTCAAATGCGGAACTTATGCGTGCATATAGCCTATTTTGCGTAATCTCGGATCCGCCAAAACTGCACGTGCCTTCCGAAGAGCGGATATGCGGCGGCGAGCTCTGCGCCGTCTAGCGGTCTGGAGGACAATACACCCGAAGGCTTTTACCTCAGTGCGCCTTTAGTGATAACCACACCTTTCCCAGACCAGTTTTTAGCAACTTTAGTTGAATAAAAAATAAAATAAAAAAAATGGCCAGGAAGCGTTTTCTTTTATGGAAATAGGACATTCTTTTCATGTTGTAGAACATTCCAATAATGTTTGATTAACCTCTTTATTCCGGGCCTTTACTTTTAAAATATTCCTGTTTGTTTCTCAGTAATGTGCCACCCAACACATATGATCATTTGTCCCAGCACACTTTTCCCAGAGTTTAAAACTTTGTCTGTCTACGCACACAGAGACAGTCGTGTTCGTTAAAAAGGACATTAACCGATTGCCAAATATATCATCATTTAAAAATAAAGTGATTCGTTGTATTCGCAATCGCATAGTAGCCTAAATGCGCGCTTGGCGAGGGGGTTTCAGTGGAGGACTGATGCGCGGTGGACCACACACACACACACACACACCATGCTGTGACGGCTTTAAACGCGTTATCCACGGTCCGACAGGAACTTCATTCCAAAAATACTGTCTGTGGAAACCCAAGACACAGATGGGACCTGTGCGCGTTCACGGCCCAGCACACTGAATGCCAGTGCAAACCTGTCCTGCTGAAATATGGCTCGTGCTCGTGCACAGCAGTGACGTCATGCACATCTAAGCCTGGTTCCCTTCTGAACTCGAGGTGGGAAGGAAAGGTACATCGATGGCATTTAGGCTAAATTATTCACATGATCTGCGCAATAGCATTCTGTTCTTTAAAGCGACTTCAATTAAATGGATTTCCGATTTCAGTTCATAACTTTTAATTAGGCTGTCGCTGAAGATCCGGGGGGCAATGTGTCTAGGCTTTTTAATAATCTTAAGAGAGAAATAATGAGAAGAAAATAAACAAAGGATGAAATCTTTCAACAGTAGCTTCAGTATAGATACAGAACTCACAAATGTTCCAGTTTAAGACTGGTTTGTTGAAAAACATGCAACAAATAAAAACCACTGAAACCATTTATGCGAGTGGACTTCTGAATAAATCTACTCTCTTCAGTTTGCTAATGACACATGGACATTTCCAAGAACAAATGTGTGTGTGTGTGTGTGTGTGTGTGTGTTGAGGGTGAAGGTGGGGGACTGAATGTTCTCTTTCCAAGTTCAAAGGTATGAAGATGATGAAGAGTGAGTCAGACTCAGAGCTCATTTTAGGGTGATTCTTCAATTACGGGAACTTTTATGTCCCCAGGTTATACATTCATATTAAAAATACTATTTTATAAAATAAATAGTTTAGTTATTTCAAATAATATTTATTGCACCACCAAAAAATGTTATACACTAAAATCAGTATGATTTCCATTTTTAAAAATGCTTTCATCACTAATATTTGGCTACTTAGGCCTTGTCCCCAACCCAGACTTTAAAACTTATCTGCTCTGAAAATGTGATCAAATGTTATCAGTTAATTAAAAAATCACAATATATGTTTAAACAGTAACTTAAAAAGGCACTTGATGCATAATTTGGGTTCATATCTGTGCAATTTGTGAATATTTTTAACAATTTAGTATTGTCCACAACAATACTGTCATTACCGCGACAGTCTATGATTACAACAAGGATATTTTTGAGGGTAAGACTTGTTTATGCCATAACCATGGAAATGAAGACTAGCAGGGGAGCACATGTCAGCCATGAAAGAACAGTGAAATTTGATGTCTGAAAAAGTAAGTAATTTAATCATGAATTCCTTCTGATCATGGAGTAGACTTATTCAGCGTCATTACCATAAATGCTGTAGCAGCAATATTTTGATAAATATATATATATATTCACAATGATTTATGTGTATTTAAAGGTCTTTTTGTACTAGCTGTTGAGTAATGTTAGCAAAACCATGACCTAGCATCTTTTTTCCTGAAAAAAATGAAAAATGTCATTACCGCAACACGTCATTACCAACACACAACTTGTTGTGATGGTAATGACAAGTGATGGTGGTAATGACATGTTCTGTGTCACTATCTATATCATATTATGTGTTTATAAATTAAGTTAAAGAAGCATAATAGTGTGATTTTACAATGAAACTTAAGTGAGATGCCTTACTTCCTAAAACTATTTTTTGTCTTATTTTTTAACCAGAATGGCTCCCAAGAAATCAACTGAAAGGTCTAGAGATTATAGAAAAAAATTGAAGGAAGATCCTGTAAAATATCAGCAGTACATTGACAGAGAAAAGGAAAGATACAAAAGAAGAAAAGAAACAGGAAAGCTAATCTCACAACTTTCAAAACGGGAGCAAAGGCAGAAACTAGAGATGGGCCGATTACAATTTTCTAGGCCGATTCCGATTTTTCAGAGTATGACCTGCCGATACCAATTTTTAGCCGATTACGATTTCATTTTTTCTAATCACTTTACAGCACACACAAATATTTATTTTCTCTCTTTTCTTTAGTAGAACATTTTACATTTTGCATAGAATATTTTTGAACAGTAATCGCTATAAAATAGGACTATATAAATTACTCCTGGTGTGGGAAATTCACACACATCTAAAGTGCAGTGTTATGGAAGAACCATTTCCTTCTTTTCACATCCAATATCCAACAAAAAAAGTGTTAATTTCAAAAAGAAAATTAATTTTATTTTCTGACAAATACTCCAGTTCTTGTTAAAACACACCTGACATGCAAATTCTGTGCATTTTGGGCACTTTTGTGTGAAATCATATTTATTTTGTCCAACAAAAGTGTGCTTTCACTTTAATTGAGTATGAGCAGTGCAGCAAAAATAGACTCAGCACCGAAACCCGTGCTTCACCGCTGCTCACACGCGGCTCCTGCTCCCGGTGTGAATGCACTCATTGATTAACATGCACGCTTGAAATAATACGCGCTGCTCACGTTTGCGGTGTGAAACGGCCGTAATTCACGAGGTTTCCAACATGTGCGTTCCGTGTGATGCTGATGTTGCTCGTTGTTTATCATGCGGCGCCCGAGTGTATTTGACCGGCATAAAATGTCATCGCCGATCATGGCCAATCGAAAATCGGCCAATTCCAGTCACCAGCCGATCAATCGGTGCATCTCTAACAGAAACGCAAACAATGGAGAGTTAACCAAAACAATCAAAGAGCCAATGACAAAATTCGACTGGAAGTACAACACTATGTAGCTTCAAACACCCCCCAACATCTCCAGACATCCCCCCAAGATCTCCAGTGCAACAGGGTCAGAACAGTGAAAATTAAAATCGTGAAACTCCTTGCAGAAGAGGTCGTAAGAAAGTTAAAGGACAAGTTCGGTATTTTACACAAGCCCCGTTTCAAGATCATTTCTGATGAAATAGAACAAGATTACAATTTGGACACATGCTGCTGTCCCGAGAATTTTCGGTTTCTGTGGTTGCACACCCCCACCTCCACAATGGTTGCATAGGTGCACTGGAACAATCCTTCCTAAAACACATTAAACTTTAGTTTACAAAGACGTTAAACTCACCGAGTGGTCTGGGGTGTTCACTGATATGCTGACACAAAAATCGCTGCAAAAGATGCTTTTCAACTCCATTGACTTGACTTGGACAAAAACTATGATAAAACCTGTTGGAAAGCATCTTTTGCAGCGATTTTTGTGTGAGCATATTACATAGCACATTTCACCTAATGGTAATAGTCATAGTTATGAAATGTTTATGAAGGATACTGTGACAATTGATATATTGTATGGTTTCTTCATGATTGAAATAAACATGTTCAAGTTGATGGTTGTGTCATATTTATATATATCTCCTTACATCTGTCCATTTCTTTCAACAACACTCACCAGAAGTCATTATTTAAGCCTTTAAATTTGATTTATGTATCAGTACACTTTTCATTTGTCAATACCAAAACACTATGTCATTACCAGAACAGTATATCATTACCACCACGTTGCTTAATTTACAGCAAACATACCTTTAAATCTGTTTTATGTTCAATCTTGAGGTGCTACATGAAAAGCCTAATGAAATACTCATCCACCTATTCAAAGAAAAAACATCTAAAATTAATTTTACAGAAATTAAACAAAAGTGTGCTTTGATGAATACAGGAAAACACATTTTGATGGTAAGAACAAGAAAATATATGGAATTCGCAGAATGGAAACATTTTGTTTTTTATATGTATTGTTGAAGGTTAACAATGTTTGCAAGATGAATGAGTTTAAATTATCTCCTTGATACATTCTTTGCATTATGAGACTTTTTGATGTTGTGATGGGAATGACGTTTTTCAGTGCCAGTTGGCAAATCGATATAAAATACTCAAATTATATTTAAGCTCAGTCGTGGCCATTATTATATCTTTACATCAAAGCTTGTAAACATTGTCTTGACATAATTCCAACAAAATTAAACCAGATTTCATTCATCAAAATGTAAGATGGCAAAATAGCCCCCAATTGAAGAATCACCCTTTAACACTGAGGAATAAAAGCAGTTCAATCAAATTCCACAACCACACGTTTCCATTGCTCATATAGGCCTGTGTAGGCCTACAGTATATGTAGATCTTAAAAAGGTTAATTGGTTGTAATTAAAACCCTTATTTTCAAAAATGGCTTATATTTAAACCCCGATTCTTAAATATAAAAATAAGCAATATTGTCAGAAATCAGGGATTTTTTTTAAATGTAGCTGTTCCGAAGTTCTAAAAATACAATTACAGATTTTGTTGTTGTTGTTGTTGTTGTTGTTGTTGTTGTTGTTGGACCGACAGCATTCAGTTCAAAGGCCCACACTTAAAATGTGTTCTCGTTCACCTTATGAGTAGCTCATGAATATCAAACGCTTATTGTTTACAGTGTTGTCACACTATGGCAAGTTGCCAGAATGAATATTGCTGCTTAAATGAAATCTTAAATCTTAAAATCTAAACTCTTCCACAGCATTTGTATTTAAAATGTAACAATTTTGAACAATGCAAAAAAAAATAAGCTACACAGAATAATTAATGAAACCAACATCCTAAACAACAGCTAAAGTAACACACACACACACACACACACACACACACGCCTTCCTCTTCTTTGCATTTCACCTTTAGCGGCATTAGTTGTGTAATATTGTGACGAATTGCTATTTCCTCAGCAAGTCGCGATAGATAAAAGCATCCGCTACTAATGCATTTAAAAATGTAGACTTGTTTAACTTAAATGGTCTTTTGACTTAAAATACTGCCGATATAGCCTATAGTAGCTATCCTATTCACGTCAGATGAGTAGGCCTATCCCTGTACAACTTTTTATGGCTTTTGACGACGACACTGCGTATAAATTGTGCACGAAAGCTAACTATGGTTCCAAATATTCTTTCAATTGTTTCTACATGTTTTGACGCAGATCTATTCCAGCGTCAATATTGATAAGGCAACGGGGTTATCTGTGTGAATAAAACCTTTTTACACTCAGCAATGTCCCTGTTTGTGGTGTCATCGGTGATCTGTTTGTCTGTTGGTCAGCCTAGGCCTATTAGAGATCTCGGCGGAGGACAAGAGGAGAAGCGAGTTTATCAGTGATATGGCGATAACATCTGCAGGAACAGCTCGATTGCTCCAACCCGGTCACACTTAATGCGTCTTTATAGCACGCAGTGTGTTTATCGTGCAATTTATACGCGAAAATGAGGTTTTACGTGCATAGGATACGCATGGGTTGGTTAGTAGTGGTGTGGGGTGCGTGTGTATTACACGCAAATGAACAACGTATCAAATTCGCGCGAAAACTGCGTAGGCCTATATCATATGCACGTAAACACTAATTTTCGCGTATAAATTGCACGATAAAACACAATGCGTGCTATAGATACGCGTTTCCAAATCCTCCACAAAATAAAGTGACGCGTTATCTGAATCTGAATCCTTCAATCGGTCTTCAAACGAGCTAGCCGGGTAGAGGTTATAGGCAGGAGTCGATGTTTATTATTTCTCAATTTTGAACTCTATTTCTATTGTGGTTTTTTAAATAGGTTTAAGATCTCAATGAAGTGTGACTCACTTCTGAACTTGACAGTGTGTGATTGCTGCTCTCATGAGCCTGTCCGGGCGCGTCTCGTGTGTGTGTGTGTGAGAGAGAGAGAGAGAGAGAGAGAGAGAGAGAGAGAGAGAGAGAGAGAGAGAGAGAGAGAGAGAGGGAGGGAGAGAGAGAGAGAGAGAGAGAGATGCAGATGCCATTTGCTTCAGGCTATGAGCTTCAGAAAACAAACAGTGATTCACATCTGGATAAGGTGGTCGTGAAGACTCTCTGACATTGCTTTGATTAATCGGTTACCAAAAAGGCAAGGTATGCCCAAACAACATCGACACAGTCAATCGCCTACTGTTCTCAAACTCTCACCCTTTACTGTTCTCAAACTCTCACCCTTTACTGTTCTCAAACTCTCACCCTTTACTGTTCTCAAACTCTCACCCTTTACTGTTCTCAAACTCTCACCCTTTACTGTTCTCAAACTCTCACCCTTTACTGTTCTCAAACTCTCACCCTTTACTGTTCTCAAACTCTCACCCTTTACTGTTCTCAAACTCTCAGAGCCTGAACGGGGATGAGCGGATCAACAGTTTAGAAATAATAATTTCCCTTCAATCTAAAGATTATTGTTAAACGTAGACTATTATTATTCTTATGCAAGCAAACTCTATTTTGCATCACGTCTTTGTCTTCCCTAAATTAATATCGTTCCTGATCTATTGTTATCAGTCTCTTTAAATATTGTGGTAACACTTTACAATAAGGTTCATTAGTTAACATTAGTTACATTAGTTAGCATGAAGTAATTATGACCTGCACTTACAGCATTTATTCATCTTTGCTAATGTTAATTTCAACATTTACTAATTTATTAAAATCTTGTTAACATTAGTTAATGCACTGTAAACTAACATGAACAAACAATAAACAGCTGTTTACAAATGTACAACTAAGATGAACAAATAGAGTAACAAATGTATTGCTCATGGTTAGTTCATGTTAGTTAATACATTAACAGGCTAACTAATGTTAACTAATAAACCTTATTGTAAAGTGTTACCAATATTGTAAATGCAATGTCTTGTTTTGGGTATTTGAGCAGTTATTTCAGTATTTAGTATTTTGGATC
The DNA here is from genome assembly GCA_029959095.1 of Rhinichthys osculus. Lineage (NCBI taxonomy): Eukaryota > Metazoa > Chordata > Actinopteri > Cypriniformes > Leuciscidae > Rhinichthys > Rhinichthys osculus. The sequence goes on along the minus strand of JARWKJ010000008.1, from coordinate 44,028,072 downwards.
GTCTATTTATGTACAATGCACCAGACTATAATCACGCTGTCTGTGTGGAGATAGCCTACATTATATTGTGTTTTACTTGCATTACATATTTCTATTAACGGACATGACAGACTGTCATGTAAAATTATGCGAGAGTCGTTTTACTGTGAGAAACTTGAGCAAACATAATGGAGAAACCAGACGAAGCGAGTTTGATGACTTTGTTTACTCGTCTCTCAAAAATAGAATAATAAAGGGACAAAGTTACAGAAGTCCATAAATGACCGCGTTTTGCATGTACAAAATGTTTTTATTTGAATAGCCTACAGTATTAAATAGGCCTATCATGTAAAGAATAATAGGCTATATCAGATAAGTCTCCCATTATTATCCCAAGTCCCATTAGCAAAGAAAAGTATAAAAACATGTAGGCTAGCATCTGAATACATGAATCGAATAACATCTTTGGCACGAAGAAATATTGCTTTTAACAGCATAAACAATAATTGTTGATGAATTGTAAAGTTCCATTTGACGGATAGTGGCATGTAACAATTTCAAACAACAAAACGCGATATGAATTGGATCCTCAAAATCAGAGGGCCGCGATTTCATCAATTCCGCATGTGTGTATAAAAAAAAAAATCACCCGCTGTCCAAAAAAGGTTGATAAAGTAATTTATAATCTCCCCATTTTTGACGTCTGGTCAAGTACTATAGTTTTTCTTGCTTCTGTCCTTTCTCTCATTGTCTCTGCTGCAACACGGTCTCATGAAAATGCGTATCTGTAGCACAAATTGTATTTATCGTGCAATTTATACGCAAAAAATAGTTTTTCCATGCATTTGATACGCACTGTAAACCCATTGGGTAATATGTAAATGTCCCTTTGGTGTGGAGTAGGCTACGTGCGCAGGCCTATTAGGCTACAAGCCATAAAGTGCGTATCATATGCACGTAAAAACTATTTTTTTTGCGTATAAATTGCGAGATACATACAGTTCGTGCTATAGACACGCAGTTTCATGAGCTCGGGCTGCTCTGCTAGTGCCCGTCCTGCTCCTGAACGGTGTTGGTGGAATGGTTGTACAGTCCCTGCGCCATCAGCTGCATCGCCAGCCCGTTCTTGAAGCCGCTGGCCTTCTTGAGCTTCGCCCGCTTGTTCTGGAACCAGACCTTGATCTGCGCGTCGTTGAGGCCGAGCTCGAGGGCCAGGGCCCGGCGCCGCTGCTCCGCGATGTACCGGCTCTCCTGGAACTCGCTCCTCAGCCTCTGCAGCTGCTCGGCCGTGAACGCGGTTCTGCCTCGCTTGTCCTCACTGGAGCAATGCTGCTTTTTCAATTTCCGGGTCCGTGGGCCTTGTGTGGAGACAACAATGAGAGGAATCCATGAATATCAACCAGCTCATTAAGTGTCAAAGCCAGTCTGGACTATAGAGCACTGGTGTTGTTGTCCTGATGCCTCGATCACCGCTGGATAAATGCACATCAGAACAGACTCTTCTTATTTAAACAACGATCAGTAGCTTGGAAATTCCAGTCATGCGATTGATTTCAACATCACTGAGTTATAATAAGTAAAATCTACTTAATTTTGCAAGGTTTTGCACACAGATTTTTTAAGTAAATTTCACACACGGAATTAAGCTAAATCTATTTAGGCCTAACTAAATTAAGTCGAATTAACAAAGAAAAGTAAGTACCTTCACCAGTTAAAGTTTGTTGAGTAATTTCTACTTATAGCTGAAGTTTATTTGTGATAGCCTAACAATATAACACTGAATTAACCCAAGTTTAAAGTGTACGCATAACTTAGAACATAAGTAAATAATACGGACATCATATCTTCATAAAAAAATGATAGCCTACCCACCCGAACACACAGATCTCACACAATAACAGTTAAATATCAACAATAAAGTATAATTCCATGGAAACATTTTGAGTATGAATAGAAAACGAACTTCAGATGTCACGAAACAGCAAGTTGAACACAACAACAAAAGCAATAATAAAACAAGAGTAAATACCGCTGGAAAACAGTGAACATTCAACCTTATTATTTTGCATGCCCCAGTGCATGATGGGAACACCAGTATCAGAAAGTTGAGTAGGTTTTAATTAATTTTATAATGCTGATATTTAAGCTTTCATTTAGGCCTATATAAGCTTAAATTGAGCACTAATATAATTTACTTAGTTTTTAAATGTTCGTCTGAACTAACTTATTTAGATATAAATTACATTTGTATTAGTATTTGTATTTACTTCACCACGGAATCATTTTTATCTGAATCGTTGCTTCCGATGTTTTTCCGAACTTCTACACACAGCCTATTGATGTTGCGCATTATCAATGTGTATTGACATTATTGTGGGCATATGAACTATATTTTAATGATGTTGGTGGTGTTACAAATAAGAAAGACTGCAGGCATAATGTCTAACTTAATTATTTTAAAAGTAGATGAACCTTTAAGATCCATGGAACCTCGACAAAGGCTTCTTTAGATTTTTAAATGTTCTTCACATTGAGAAAAATGGTATTTAATATTGAAATGATAATAGAATTGAACTGAAATAATATTCGTTGTGACGTCCAGTTCTTAAATGCAAAATTCAGCAAAGAGATAAGAGACTGAGCGACTTTAGGATATCAACCTCGTTGATAAAAAAGATGAAAAATGTTTAAACGTGAAAGAGAAATAAAATATAGCATCCGATTAAAACAAATAACGAAATTAAAATGAATAAGCTAAATATGCGAGAGTAAATCAATTAATAATGTCACTATTATAACAGTAACGCCACGCGTAAATATATAATTCGAGCTCAATCGAACTACAGATTATTTTTGCGCATGTCTTAGATTTGAACATATTTATTCAACAATTATATAGGCTAGTTTAGTTTTTGTTCTTGCAAGACGTTTACATAGCGTTTATTATTATTATTGTTCAATGCGTCTGATAAGACTTTTTCCAAGATGTCGACGATGATTATTATTAGGCTATTATTGTCCGTGTTATTTAAAAAAATCAGTCTTGAACTCTACAGACTTAAAGCTTGTTTAAACATTTTAAAAATTCAGTCAAAGCTTTCACAAGCTTTACAATCTTTACTATGTAGTTATTATTATTATTATAATAATAATTTTTATATCAATATTATTATTGTCGTACGTTTACAGTCAACGTTCCTTAATTGCATTGATTAAATGATTAATGCAAATATTTGCGGCATTTAAAATAGTAAAAATTAATAATAAATTAAACAACTCAAATTAATAATTAAAAAACATTGTCTTATAAATGGAAACCCCTACTTTTACAGTGTATTAGGTCTGGATCGTGCATGTTGTAGCCTAAATGATGGCCTTTTCTGTGCCTGTGTGTGTTTCGTCAATTGATAAATTATAGTCTGGTTTGATGAAACCCTGAGAGGGCCTTTTAGTGATAGCCTACAGTGTGTGTGTGTGTGTGTGTGCTTTCCTCAGCTCGAACATTTCTCCAGCTCGTGGAAGTAAAATTGCAACGCTCGAAAATAGCAGAAACCTAAAGGAATTAAATACATTTCATGTTCCTGCTTTTAGTTACAAAATAATAAATGGCCTATACAGGAAAGAAAATACTCTTAACAGAAGTATATTATTTGTTAGCATGCCTTACCAGATGAAGGCCGATCAGAGTATCTCGTGCAATAAACCCATGCGGGCCACAGGGAGCCTTTCCCGGGCGAGGAGCCTCCACCTTCCCCCGGGCTAGCACTGGATGGCTCTGAGGCCAGCCCGCGTGTCTCTGTGTTCCCTCTCTCGGCCTCGGGAACCCGCCCGCTGACCGGAGACGAGCCGGTGGACGAGCCTGAAGATGATGATGATGATGATGAAACCCCGTCGCTCCTGCAGCTGGAACCCGGGCAAAGCGCGCGCCTGGCAGAAACACCCCGCACTGACGCGCGCGCGCCCCGCTCGCGCCTGCAGCCGAAGTCCGGTCTCAGGATATTATCAATGAAGAAGTTGGTGTTTCTGTGCGTGTGTTGCGGAGAGGCCAGAGAAACACTGTCTTCCTCACCCTGACCCCGCTGCTCCTCCATAGCAGCTGATACTCGCTCCTGCGCGGGGATATAACCTGTCCTGCTCCACATATAACGTTATCTAGGTATCCGTGACAGCGCGCTAATTCCCCACATGTTGTAAGTCAACTTGTTGACATAACGCTCGCGTGTTGTCTGTCACTTCGAGCGCGTTTTGAGAGGACTGGCAGCGCGCAGGTTTCGCACACCCTCTGCATTACCAGACCCGAGTTTGACACCTCTTTTTTTCTGGAGCTCTTCTCGTGCACAACCACTCTCCGTGGCCACTAACCGGAAACACATGAGATCACGCAGATGAGCGCGAGCCTATCCATGACATAGAGCGAGTGTCCGTTCCGCGCCTGTGCGCGCAGATATCAAACACTCTGCCTCCTGTCACGCGCAGATTCACCCGCCATCGACACGACAGACAGAGGAGACAATTAAACTTCAAAACATGTCTGAAGACATCTTTGGCCATTTACAGATTTTTCTAGTCAAATAATGTCATAATAAATTAATTTTAAGATCACAAAAAAACACCCCTAAAATTAAAACCTAAGTTTCGACCGCATGTAGGCCTACAACAACACTGCAAAAATATATGCCTGTCACTTTTAAAGCCAAAGCTTGACAAGTGGATAAGAGAGTGCCTTCTAAATGCTTTTATTTAATTTAACGTGCAAATCGAATAATCGCATCTACATTAAAAAAATGTGGTTATATAATATATGTGTGTACTGTATATAATATCTATATAATAGCCTAATACATATATAAATGATATTATTATGTGTAGATTATATATATATATATATAGGCCTACATATTGTTTATTTTATATAAACAAAAATTTGAATGTAATATTGACTGCACTAATTTTATAAAACTATGTAAATAATAATAGGCTAACCACTATTCATGTTGTATAGCTACTCATTGTATCCCTTACTAAATTAACTTAACCATGGTATTAGTAAAATTGTGGTTATACAAATGGTAATCAATCCGCCAAAAACATATAGGCCTACTTACCGCACTTTTACTACTACAAAAAAACAACAACAACAAAAAAAAAAATAAAAACTGGAAAATTTTCGCGATAAAAAAGTAATACGTTACATTTAATTTAGACCTCATTCAGGACAATTGAAAGTCAGATTGGAATATATAGCCTGAAATGCTTAGCCTATCGCGTTTGCTCTTAATTAATTTCTAATTAGGCAGTCGGGCTATTACCGGCTCCTCCTGAAGAGCAGTCTCAGAGTCGCTATCTCTCTCGCAGACGCGCCTTATAGAAACATAATTTATAGCTTTTAATTAGCGAGCATTCAGCGCGATCAGTGGGGCGTTTATCACACAGACAACACAACAGTGAATACAACAGAGTAAAAGCGCTGCCACAACACACACACACACACACACACACACACACACACACACACACACACACACACGCGCGCGCGCGTCCTGATGAGGCTTGGCTTGTAGCAAAAGCTCTATTTGCATAAATGGCTGAGCTGACAGCTAAATGCACAGTGATTAATTTTATCGCGCACATGGCAGAGTTTTTGTGAAAATATGATAAATGTATTTTTTCATTGTTAAACAAAATGTAATGACCCTGGATATAGTCCAATGACTGTGCGTAGTTCAGTTGTACAGTGTTAGGTGTAACTTTCAACAGTGTAGTGTTTATTTCGAGCTCAGTACAAACATTAGGGCAGATACTCGCACAATTCGAGGAAAATCGTTACTCTCAAAAATTAATTTCTGCAACTTTTACAAATTCACAACTTCAGTATGGCCTATAGTTGCAATACAGTGCGTATACCACGAATTTAATTTATCGTGCCATTTATACGCCACAAATAGATTTTGCGTGTGTATAAGCAGTTTTCGCGTGCATATGATACGCACTTTATGTCGTGTAATACCAGTAACACACACGCACTCCACACCCCTAATCCTACCCAAGGGGTTTACAGTGCGTAGCATATGCACGCAAAAAATATAAATAGTATAAATAGCAAGAGAACTTAAATTCGTGGTATAGATATGCACTTTCATGAGATCGTGTTGGTTAAATCGTAGCCTATAGCATCGTTGGCCAACTATCCCTGCAGTCTCCATTGAACTCTGGAAAACGACAGTGCCTACTTGCGACCATTAGCTTTGGGAAACGCAATATAAAAGCAACGAAAACACAATATAAAAAATGTTTATCTATAAATTGGGCCTACATAAAACATGCACATGGTCACTACTTTAAGCAGACTAGAGACCTGTAAAACGCAACGGGACAGAGGCACGACTCGGTCCACACACACTTGTCTTCACATGCTGTTTTATATATCTGGATCATGCAAGTAAAGGTGTGTAAAGGAGACAGCGAGTGTCACAGATATCGTTCCGCGTTCAGTCATGCGTGGAGAACGCGACTCATGCTCGCAGAACACATGTGCATCGGTCAAAGCTCCTCAGATTATATTCTATTGCGATTTTGGCCTATATTTCCTCCATTTACATTTCCACTTCAGATTACAGGATACACAATCTTAAATCAGCTAAACTAGCTAAAGGCACAGCTCTGTGCTTCTCACGGCTCATCGTTTAGATTGCAGACAGTTTTTTGTTGTTGTGTTGAACATTGATGAAGCAACAGATTTTATGTGAAAATAAATCATAAAAGTGCACGTTTTGTTTAAAATTGTATAAATGTATGAGGTTTGAAGGTGTGTCTTTTACCCCACAGACACACGGGGCAAAACCAGCACTGGGGCAAAAGACACACAGTATTGATGCAAATATACTAGATAAAATAATATGTTTTTAATAATGTCTAAATTAAGACAAAACAACTATTGCACTATTTTCTGTTTATTTTGATAAATAAAAGAATTCATTTTTGTTCAATAAATATACTGTCATTAATGGCCTATGTTCAATACAAATAATTTGTATTAAAAAATACAAAAACACAATTATTTATTATTAAAGTATAAATATTCTGAAAGCATTGAATGAGATCCCATAATCATTTAAAATAGTTTGACAGTAATCACAATAAATCATGTTTAATTAGGCTATATAATATGAATAATATATTTTTTAAATATGATGGTTTCATTATATGGTGATTGTGGACACCCAACTGAATATATGATATTAATCTGAATCTGACCGTGTCAACACATGTAAAAGTCAGTCAGCTGTTTATTATCATGTTCATTATTGTGTCTTTTCGCCTTTTACCCCAAATACCATACTTTTACATATCCGTCCATTTTCTCTGATATTAAAATTCGAACTCTTTTTTAATGGTTAAAAAAAAAAAAAAAAAAAAAGTATAGATTCCCACAAACGTTTCCAAATCTCCTGGTTGTAAGACGAGTTTATTAGAGTTCAACAGAATAGGCTAATGCTTTTAACCCCAAAAGTGTTTAGTATTGAAACAATAAACAGCCTAAATGTGATTAGTATGTTTGTTTGGTGGATGAATATGATGCACAACACTGCAGATGTTGTAATATGTTGCGTCCTCTCGTGGCCGGTTAGAATAGTGCCGCCACGGTCCTGACGAAGAGCGCATGCGCGAGAGCGAGCTCATGTTTATCAGTACTGATGACGCGTCCACAATATAACGAAAGCATCAGACAAATCCAATTTCGATGGGTCTTTCACCGTTTTTCAAAGATAAAAGGGGCAAGATTACACTTAAAGATTACATTATTGATCTCAACTGCCTGCATTGACACCATTATATGATAAATGAATGAGCTGGGCTGCGTTTCCCGAAAGCATCGGATAAAGTTCGTAAAAACAATCGTACGACTGATCTTAATATTACGGCCTGTTTCCCAAAAGCATCGTAACTTAAGTAGGCCTACACTTGAAAATCATCGTAGAGTAATCGAGGTCTGCATAGAGTTATGAGGTCCCCTGCACAGAGTTATGATATGAGGTCCCCTGCATAGAGTTATGATATGAGGTCCCCTGCATAGAGTTATGATATGAGGTCCCCTGCATAGAGTTATAAGGTCCCCTGCATAGAGTTATAAGGTCCCCTGCATAGAGTTATGAGGTCCCCTGCATAGAGTTATGATATGAGGTCCCCTGCATAGTTATGAGGTCCCCTGCATAGAGTTATGAGGTCCCCTGCATAGAGTTATGATATGAGGTCCCCTGCATAGAGTTATGATATGAGGTCCCCTGCATAGAGTTATGAGGTCCCCTGCATAGAGTTATGAGGTCCCCTGCATAGAGTTATGAGGTCCCCTGCATAGAGGTATGAGGTCCCCTGCATAGAGTTATGATATGAGGTCCCCTGCATAGAGTTATGATATGAGGTCCCCTGCATAGAGGTATGAGGTCCCCTGCATAGAGTTATGAGGTCCCCTGCATAGAGGTATGAGGTCCCCTGCATAGAGTTATGATATGAGATCCCCTGCATAGAGTTATGATATGAGGTCCCCTGCATAGAGGTATGAGGTCCCCTGCATAGAGTTATGAGGTCCCCTGCATAGAGTTATGATATGAGGTCCCCTGCATAGAGTTATGAGGTCCCCTGCATAGAGGTATGAGGTCCCCTGCATAGAGTTATGATATGAGGTCCCCTGCATAGAGTTATGATATGAGGTCCCCTGCATAGAGTTATGATATGAGGTCCCCTGCATAGAGGTATGAGGTCCCCTGCATAGAGTTATGAGGTCCCCTGCATAGAGGTATGAGGTCCCCTGCATAGCGTTATGATATGAGGTCCCCTGCATAGAGTTATGAGGTCCCCTGCATAGAGGTATGAGGTCCCCTGCATAGAGTTATGATATGAGGTCCCCTGCATAGAGTTATGATATGAGGTCCCCTGCATAGAGTTATGAGGTCCCCTGCATAGAGTTATGATATGAGGTCCCCTGCATAGAGTTATGATATGAGGTCCCCTGCATAGAGTTATGAGGTCCCCTGCATAGAGTTATGATATGAGGTCCCCTGCATAGAGTTATGAGGTCCCCTGCATAGAGGTATGAGGTCCCCTGCATAGAGTTATGATATGAGGTCCCCTGCATAGAGTTATGATATGAGGTCCCCTGCATAGAGGTATGAGGTCCCCTGCATAGAGTTATGATATGAGGTCCCCTGCATAGAGTTATGAGGTCCCCTGCATAGAGGTATGAGGTCCCCTGCATAGAGTTATGATATGAGATCCCCTGCATAGAGTTATGATATGAGGTCCCCTGCATAGAGTTATGAGGTCCCCTGCATAGAGGTATGAGGTCCCCTGCATAGAGTTATGATATGAGGTCCCCTGCATAGAGTTATGAGGTCCCCTGCATAGAGGTATGAGGTCCCCTGCATAGAGTTATGATATGAGGTCCCCTGCATAGAGTTATGAGGTCCCCTGCATAGAGGTATGAGGTCCCCTGCATAGAGTTATGATATGAGGTCCCCTGCATAGAGTTATGATATGAGGTCCCCTGCATAGAGTTATGAGGTCCCCTGCATAGAGGTATGAGGTCCCCTGCAGGACAACCGGCAGATTACACCTGTGACTTTGTCAAGTGCAATGTGATTATCATATAAGGTTTTGATTGTACTTTATTGTACACTTTATTACTCGTTTTTTTGCTTAAATGAATTTATAAATGAAAAAATTAAAAAGGCAGAAAAAAATATAAATAAATTTAATATCATAATTTTAATCTAGATTGAATGAATGAACAAAAAAATAAAATAAAAGATGTAATATGCTTCAAAGACTGGGGAAAATAAGGATGAACTAAAAAAAAATCTGTCGATGAAAACCAGCCATTTATTGGGCATGTGTAGGTTGGCCATCATGTGGTCCCATCATGCCATCTTCGTCCTCCTCCTCCTCCTCCACCTCTTCATCTTCCTCCTCCTCCTCCACCACCTCTTCATCCTCCTCCTCCTCCTCCTCCTCTTCCTCCTCCACCTACTCCTCCACCTCTTCATCTTCCTCCTCCTCCTCTTCCTCCTCCACCTCTTCATCTTCCTCCTCTTCCTCCTCCACCTCATCATCTTCCTCCTCCTCCTCCACCACCTCTTCATCTTCCTCCTCCACCTCTTCATCTTCCTCCTCTTCCTCCTCATCTTCCTCCTCCACCTCTTCATCTTCCTCCTCCTCCTCCACCAACTCTTCATCCTCCTCCTCCTCCTCCTCCTCCTCTTCCTCCTCCACCTCTTCATCTTCCTCCTCCACCTCTTCATCTTCCTCCTCCTCCTCTTCCTCCTCCACCTCCTCCTCCACCTCTTCATCTTCCTCCTCCTCCTCCACCTCCTCATCTTCCTCCTCCACCTCTTCATCTTCCTCCTCTTCCTCCTCCACCTCCTCATCTTCCTCCTCCTCCACCACCTCTTCATCTTCCTCCTCCTCCTCCTCCTCTTCATCTTCCTCCTCCTCTTCATCTTCCTCCTCCACCTCTTCATCTTCCTCCTCCATCTCCTCATCTTCCTCCTCCACCTCTTCATCTTCCTCCTCTTCCTCCACCACCTCTTCATCTTCCTCCTCCTCCTCTTCATCTTCCTCCTCCTCTTCCTCCACCTCTTCATCTTCCTCCCCCTCCTCCTCCTCTTCCTCCACCTCTTCATCTTCCTCCTCCTCCTCTTCCTCCACCTCTTCATCTTCCTCCTCTTCCTCCTCCACCTCCTCATCTTCCTCCTCCTCCTCCTCCTCCACCTCTTCATCTTCCTCCTCCTCCACCTCCTCCTCCTCTTCATCTACCTCCTCGTCCTCCTCCACCTCTTCATCTTCCTCCTCCACCTCTTCATCTTCCTCCTCCACCTCCTCATCTTCCTCCTCCACCTCTTCATCTTCCTCCTCCTCCTCTTCCTCCTCCACCTCCTCATCTTCCTCCTCCACCTCTTCATCTTCCTCCTCCTCCTCCACCTCTTCATCTTCCTCCTCTTCATCTTCCTCCTCCTCTTCATCTTCCTCCCCTCCTTCTCCTCTTCCTCCACCTCTTCATCTTCCTCCTCCTCCTCTTCATCTTCCTCCTCTTCCTCCTCCTCCACCTCTTCATCTTCCTCCTCCTCCACCTCTTCATCTTCTTCCTCCTCCTCGTCCTTCTCCACCTCTTCATCTTCCTCCTCATCTTTCACCTCTTCATCTTCCTCCTCCTCCTCCTCTTCATCTTCATCCTCCTCTTCCTCCTCCTCCTCTTCATCTTCCTCCTCCTCCTCCTCCACCTCTTCATCCTCCTCCTCCTCCTCCTCATCTTCCTCCTCCTCCACCTCTTCATCCTCCTCCTCCTCCTCCACCTCTTCATCTTCCTCCTCCACCTCCTCTTCATCTCCCTCCTCCTCCACCTCTTCATCCTCCTCCTCCTCCACCTCTTCATCCTCCTCCTCCTCCTCCTCTTCATCTTCCTCCTCCTCCTCCTCTTCATCTTCCTCCTCCTCCTCTTCATCTTCCTCCTCCTCCTCCTCCTCCACCTCTTCATCCTCCTCCTCCTCCACCTCTTCATCTTCCTCCTCCTCCTCTTCATCTTCCTCCTCCTCCTCGTTCTCTACCATCTCTTCATCTTCCTCCTCCTCCTCCTCCTCCTCTTCATCTTCCTCCTCCACCTCTTCATCTTCCTCCCCCTCCTCCTCCTCTTCCTCCACCTCTTCATCTTCCTCTTCCTCAACCTCTTCCTCCATCTCTTTATCTTCCTCCTCTTCCTCCTCCACCTCTTCATCTTCCTCCTCCTCCACCTCCTCCTCCTCCACCTCTTCATCTTCCTCCTCGTCCTCCTCCTCCTCCTCCTCCTCCTCCACCTCTTCACCTTCCTCCTCCTCCACCTCTTCATCTTCTTCCTCCTCCTCGTCCTTCTCCACCTCTTCATCTTCCTCCTCATCTTCCACCTCTTCATCTTCCTCCTCCTCCACCTCTTCATCCTCCTCCTCCACCTCTTCATCTTCCTCCTCCTCTTCATCTTCCTCCTCCTCCACCTCTTCATCCTCCTCCTCCTCCACCTCTTCATCTTCCTCCTCCTCTTCATCTTCCTCCTCCTCCACCTCTTCATCCTCCTCCTCCTCCACCTCTTCATCTTCCTCCTCCTCTTCCTCCTCCACCTCTTCATCCTCCTCCTCCTCCTCCTCCTCCTCCTCCTCATCTTCCTCCTCCTCCTCCACCTCTTCATCCTCCTCCTCCACCTCTTCATCTTCCTCCTCCTCCTCCTCTTCATCTTCCTCCTCCTCCTCCTCCTCCACCTCTTCATCCTCCTCCTCTTCCTCCACCTCTTCATCTTCCTCCTCCTCCTCTTCATCTTCCTCCTCCTCCTCCTCCTCCACCTCTTCATCCTCCTCCTCCTCCTCCTCCACCTCTTCCTCCTCCTCTTCCTCCTCCACCTCTTCATCCTCCTCCTCCTCATCTTCCTCCTCCTCCTCCACCTCTTCATCCTCCTGCTCCTCCTCCACCTCTTCATCTTTCTCCTCCTCCTCCTCCTCCTCCACCTCTTCATCTTCCTCCTCCTCCTCCTCTTCATCTTCCTCCTCCTACTCCTCCACCTCTTCCTCCTCCTCTCCCTCCTCCTCCTCCACCTCTTCATCTTCCTCCTCCTCCTCCTCTTCATCTTCCTCCTCCTCTTCATCTTCCTCCTCCTCTTCATCTTCCTCCTCCTCCTCCTCCACCTCTTCATCTTCCTCCTCCTCCTCCTCTTCATCTTCCTCCTCCTCCTCCTCCTCCACCTCTTCATCTTCCTCCTCCTCCACCTCTTCATCTTCCTCCTCCTCTTCATCTTCCTCCTCCTACTCCTCCACCTCTTCATCTTCCTCCTCCTCCACCTCTTCATCTTCCTCCCTGTTAAGGACGGACATCCCCATGGATGCCAATACCACCACAAATGCCTTCTGAAGCACTTGTGCCAAGTAGTGACTTTCTTCCTCTGCTGTGAGAAGGGGAATCATTGGTCCCACCACCTGTTTTATTAAATGTTGTCCTCTGCAGTGCCCTTTAGGCTGGCAAAGTCCTGCCACTTCTTCCTGACCTCCTTCCCTGATCTTTTAATGCCCTAGTTGCAGTCAGTTTTGTAGCTCTATCCTCGAGAGCTGTCGTTCACACAAATCTAAGATGTTGTTTGTGAATGTTCGTTAGAATGATGAACTGGGGTGCGTTTCCCGTACAACGACGTAACTCGCTGGTTAACTACCGATTTCTCAAGAAAACATGTCATCACCCTGCTGAAAAAAGGGAAACCATCACAGAAACCCTAATGGTTTCCACTTTCCACTACAAAAATCATTACAAACATAGCAAACCATCAACTCTATTAAATTACCTATTACCTATTAAAACCATCGCCATATGGTTTCCAGTAGAAGAGTTGCCAAGTAGCATAAATTGTAGGGCGAGTGGGGTAAGATGAGCCATTTTAAAATTATGTGTTCCTCAAGATCAGAGAAAAGTAGGCAGAAGTACAATGAAAGTATCTAAAGTAAATTCAGAATGTTTCCTATTATTTTAAATGATCCGAATAGATCTATAAAAAAGGGTTCTAAAAAAATAGTTTTTTTTTTAAAGAGTTCATGTGGCTCAATTTACCCCAGGTTAGGGGTAAGTTGATCCGAGTCAGTGGTTGCACCATCTGGGTGTAAACTGACCATCTAACTGAATCTGAATCAAAACTTTAAAGATAATTTACCTCTTTTTAAAACTAATTTAATAATACATTTTCCTTTTACAAATAGTCATATTTCTTTTCTTAAAGCCAACTGAAACAACACAAAACCAAATGAAGTTGTCATTTCAATATCTTTAATTGTTTGAATTTCTGAAACATGTTGAACACCAAAGTTGTAACCCTCCCAAAAATACACCAAAAACAGAGAGTTTGTTGAGTAACATTAAATAAAAACAGAGTTAGAAGGAATAAATGTCACTGAAACTAATAAACATTTGGTGGTTTTTCTGCAATGTTGAACATGCTAGGCCATTAGTGCCTAAAAATAAAAAATTAAAAAAATTAAAAAAGATGATTAAACCAGTTGCATAATATTACACTGAAATTATACCATTTTAAACGTCAGAGATTTAATACAGTATATGGTGGGGTAAGTTAAAACACTGGCTCAATTTACCCCACAGCATCTGACTCACTTTGCCCCATAGCTGACATTTTGGACAACTAACTACCTTACCAATTCGATTTGTTTCTTCAGTAGGGCAGTCATTTATAAATAAGCACATAAATGATTGACGTTAACAAGCCTTATGAACGTTTTCCTCATCTCTTCTTCCTTGTTTCCATTATACCCTCTTCTACTGCCTTACAATCACACTATTGCACAATAGTCATAATCAATTAATGCAAAACCTTTCAGAAGACCAGAGAACTGACCTCAGTCCAGGACATGCTCATTATGTTTAAGTCTATTAGCTCATTTGTGGAGCATAATCAGGCTGGCTCCTCATACACGATTCACTGTTCATCTGACATCTATACACCAGCAGGGGGCAGTGAAAGACAGGATCATATTAATCTGCAGATTTCATCTTGTTCAGCAAGACAATGTCATCCAAACATATTAGCATGACTCTATTTCAACTCTTTTTCTTACAGTCATTGATGAAATATGATACATTACATCACATGACACGACAGTGTCTCATATCTCAGAATCTGTCATCTGCACATCTTTAGCATTTAATTCTCCTTAGTGCGTACTGATGTTATAATAACGTCCAATAACTTTCTTTGTGAATTTGAGCAACTAATTTAATTGCACTTAAAATGTTCTGCATTTGCACTTTTGATCGACTCATCTGAAATGTTATATGGCTGTGCTTGCAATGTTTTCACCCTTCGATTATTAACTTCTTCCTTTATTATTCTCATTAGTTAGTCATTCTGGATAAAGGTGTACTGTAGTATGAATACTTGTTGTGATGAAACTTTCATTTCCAAAATTATAGTAACGTGTAATTTTTACTCCACTAACTTTCAAATAAATTGATAGTGTATACTGAGGTAAAAAGTACAAGCATTGACAAAAATGGCAGTGAAGAGTCATGCAACCCTCTGGAAGAAAAATCTATTACTTGCACAATTAAATATATATATAGCCCTTAAGAAAAGCAGATTCTGGGTAAAATGACACAGCACTGCCCAATGAGACCTTCTTCCTTCCCCAATATCATGTGTTATAGACGACAACATGACATTTTAGAAAAGAGGATCATATCCAAAGCCTGACATTTAGTCACAAAGGTTAATAAAAAATCTTCTCGCACAGCAGTAATGCGCCAAGAGAACTGATAAATGCTGAAATAATCGTGTATATAAAATGGATTGAATTTTGATTCGTCAATACAACATTACAGTTTTAAAATACAGTTTAACAGCTGACACAAAACACCTACTGTGCTCTTATATCACTGCACACCTCCCATAGAAAAAATAATAAATAAATGTGTTATTGGTCACATCTAGGACATGAAGCGTCTTATTGTCATACATTTAGCTCAGGCAGGGCCGGATTAAGAGTTCAGAGCACAATGTCTTGTAGGTCCCCTCTTAGGCTGGCCAAATGTATATTTTGTCCAAGGACATTTTAATACGGCATTTACAGTTTCACTGACTTAAAAGGAACTTTGTTGTACTATGCTGGAGTAAAGCTCATAATTGGTCATTTTTTCCCATAGGAATTTGTAAAACTATGTTGGGTGGACCTCTGTGCCTCTAGGGGGGTTCGGGGACATGCTCCCCCGCAAGAAAATTTTGTACATTTTAAGGTTAAATGCATCAATCTGGTGCTCTTTGAGAGATCAAAATTAAGAGCTTCAACCCATGAACTGCTCGTTGAACAAAGAAAAAGCATTGATTTGTACCTGGGCTAAAACATCTTTTTAGTTATGAGAGTCTCAGTCTACATTACATTATCAATGGTGTTTTAGGATGCCAAACAATTATTATAATAATGTAATAATGATTTATATAATTATTCCTATGACGTAAAATCCATATAGCCTATAAAATGTATATAAATGAAAATGAATATTTCAAAAGTATATTTTAGCCTACATTACACTATAATACAGGAAAATTAAAATACTTTTGTCCTAATTTCTTCACTTGCAAGAAATAAACCCTTGAGCTTTTATTTAGGAGAAAACACCAGATCACCATGCTGATCGCGTGAGCAAAGTGCACACTTTTCTTTAAATCACCCAGCACACACAGGATGGCTATTCTTAAAGTCTTGTGCTGTTTTATAAAGGCACAAAGCCATATCAAGGTTTCGATTTTAGTTCGTTGGCAAAATATAACGCTAGAGACCTTTATGCTAGGTTATACATTTTACATCTCATATGTGTTAGGAAAAGGGAGAAGAGAGGGTTCGGCAAAAGGGCGGATTCGAACTCGGGTCGACCGCATCAAAAGCTATTATCAAGCAATTCACGCGCTACGACCTACGCCACTAGCTATTCCATGACGGACGTCTTTTTGCTAAAAAGACAGGCACTTAGTGCAAATATACGCTCCGTTATCTAAAATATTTTTTTTCTTCCCCTCGCCTGGGCCACAAGTGCGCATGGCGAACTTGCAATGAATACATTTTATCAGACCGGCCCTCGCGGCCTCGAAACACTACCGGCCCACCGGGGGAACTCCCGACTCTCCCGATTGCCACTCCGCCCCTGGTGCCCAGGGCCCCTTAGATGTCGTGGGCCCCTGGGCAAGTGCCCAGTTGCCCTAATGGTTAATCTGGCCCTGAGCTCAGGAGAAAGCTTTAATGGGATGTGGCTGCTAAAGGTTACTCTTCCTGAGCATGTCTTGCTGATGTACACACAGATGAAGGTGCTTACACAGCAGATGTTGCGTTAACCAGAAATTTGTCGTCATTGACCGAATTTTTTTTTTTAGCTCTGATGGAAAAATCTGAAATCAATCTAATTTTGACAGAGACACTGAAGGTAATGATGATCTGATTGTAACTTGTAACTGTGATTCTCACTCCTGTCCACTTGGTGGCGAGTAGACTGTAGTTCAGTCTTGCTGACTGTAAAGGCAACGAATGGCTTTTCTGAGTTAAGCCCAAGGGGGTAATCCATCGACCGGGAGTTGAACCCGGCCGGGTGCCGCCATGTTGTAGCAGAACTTCACTTGCGTTAGCATTTCCATTGACTCCCATTCATTTTGGCCTCACTTTGACAGCGAATAACTTTACATCTGAGGCGTTTAAAGACTCCATTTGTCCATTGTTTATTTCTAAAGAAACACGACAATGTATAAAGGGCTCCATTACCTTCTATGTTACATTATGGCCCCGTAGAAACAGATTTAGTAAAAATAGGCTAACGATTGCGTCATAACCACTCGACTCTCTGTCGCGCTGTACAGAAATTACCGTACAGACAGGAGGAGAAGCTCGCAGGCAATCGGGGGGACGTCCCGTCAAGGGAGAAGCCCATAGATAATGAGTCCATAAAAGCAAAGGAATATTTACTCCTGCTCACTCACGCCAAAGAACTCTTTGCTCAAGTTCCCCGTCTCTGCAAGATTAACGTTGGCAATTTTCACGCACAGCTACTAGAAGATTAACGTCTGTCAGACAGGTTGCTCACGTCATCAAGCTTAGTTTGAGTCGGTTTGAGTCTGCGCGTCAGGAACGGAAGTGCTCAGAAATCGCTATAAATGGGCTTCAACTGTCTCAACTGAGTTCCAATGAGATGGCTCTGTCCACTTCTTAAGCCCTGTTCACACTACACGCGACCAAGCGACGCGATACCATTCATTTCAATGGTGAGCGGGCGACTTCCGGCTACACGCGCGACAGCGACCGTTGGCGACTAGATGGGGCGTGTCTAGCGACGCGACAAGGTTGAGAAATTTTTAACTTTATGCAAATGAAGAGCGATTTTCGCGAGCGACAACCAATAGGAGTGGAGCGCACGTGATCCTTCTCCTCAGCCCCTGGGCCTGCAGTGATGGATGGCAAGAAAGCTGATTCGCTGTCTTTTGGATGTCATACTAGTCAACCAGTAGTGGGAACGCCCACTAGCGACCTCATCGCCAGCGGCTGGCGACTTGCAGCGACAAAGTCGTGTGTAGTGTGAACGGGGCTGAACTCTTTGCTCAAGTTCCCCGTCTCTGCAAGATTAACGTTGGCAATTTTCACACACAGCTACTAGAAGAGTAACGTCTGTCAGACAGGTTGCTCACGTCATCAAGCTAGTTTGAGTCGGTTTGAGTCTGCGCGTCAGGAACGGAAGTGCTCAGAAATCGCTAAAAATGGGCTTCAACTGTCTCAACTGAGTTCCAATGAGATGACTCTGTCCACTTCTTATACTGTCTATGGTTAAGCCCCGTCACCGCCAGCGATTTTGTCGCTAAATGTCATGAAGTCGCTTGTGGGCGTTCGTAGTGCTGTCGCTCTAATGTTATTGGTTGACTGCACGTCTAGCCATATATCTATACAAAATACCATCAGAAGTGACATATGCAACTATATTATTTTAATTTGACTAGGAATTAGGCTCAAAAGAAACAGTATGCTGTTGGGAGAGTGTTTTTATATTACCACCACAGCAGTGTTCGGTGGATTAGATCATTTACTAGATTAACGATCGATCAATCAACAAATTAAACTCACTCATTCTGTCATAAATTACTAAAACGTCATTCGAATTTGACAAATAATCAATTTTCTTGTCCCTAATAGTCAACATAATGCAGGGAAACTGTAAAATGATCTGCAGCAGTGCTAAACTTGCATCATAAAATGTCTGAAAGTCTTCTTTCCTATTGGTTGTCGCTCGCGAAAATCGCTTCTCATTTGCATAAAGTTGAAATTTCTCAACTTTTGTCGCTTGTCTCTTGTCGCTTGACACGCCCACATTCTGTCGCCAACAGTCACTGTCGCTCGTGTCGCCGGATGTCGCCAGCGCTCCATTCATTGAAATGAATGGGATCATGTCGCTTTGTCGCTGCATGTCGCTGGCGGTGTGAACGGGGCTTTACGGTAGAGATCCACTTTTGCGACACGACTGTAGCGTGGTGTCGCGACGCCTCCCCACATTTGTACATTGATGGGCGTTCCTCAAGTTTACCGCTATGGGCGTGGTTTTGAGCCAGCGGCCAGTCTAGAACAGAGACTTCCCCCCGTCTACATATGTTCTGCTTCTATTGGATAGTCGCGTCGCGTTCAACGGAATTCATTTGCATAAAGATGGGCATCGGCCAGCTTTTTGACGCACAGCATTTTTCCAAATGAAGAGCCGCCTTCCCCAGATGCTTTGCGGGCGCGTTAAAGTCGCGTGACGTCACCCATAGGAATAAAGTGGAGCGCGGCGCAACAGAAGTGTCGCACGGACAAATGGATCTGCACCGTTAGCCTACATTGTTTACTAAGCTGTTTTACACAGTCTATGTTTTATTGAAACACTGATTGAGCAATTACATGAGAGACATGATACGGATTTCGGTAAGTTGGACTGTATCTTTCAACGTAGCCTACACTACCGTTCAAAAGTTTGGGGTCGGTACGATTTAAAATACTTTTAAAAGAATTGTCTTCTGCTAACCATGGCTGCGCTTATTTGATTAAAAATACAACAAGAATCAGTTATAGTATTAAATATTATTCCAGTGTAAATCAGCTGTTTTCTGTGTGAATATATAGTAAAGTGTAATTTATTCCTGTGATCAAAGCTGAATTTTCAGCATCACCAGTGTCAGTGTCTTCAGTGTCAAATGATCCTTCACAAATCACTATAATATGAGGATTTGATGCTCAAGAAACATTTATTATTATTATCAATGTTGAAACAGTTGTTGGTCTGTCAGTTGTACAGTTTTTTTTTTTTTTTGGATTCTTTGATGAATAGGAAGTTCAAAAGACTTTTGTAACATTATAAATGTCTTACTGTCACTTTCGATCAAATTAATTATTCCTTGATAAATAAAAGTATTGATTTCTTTCCTCCAAAAAATACAAATAAAATTCTCACTTACCCCAAACTTTTGAACGGTAGTGTATTTTCTGATGTTCATTCATGTTTATTTAGTATAACGTAGTAAAGAGGAAGGGGTCGCGTTCACTCGCACTTCGCTTGAACTGAGGCTCTCTCGCGCCACTGTAATGGTGTGAAAAATGTATAATTCATCAAACTTTGTTAAATAGATTTGCTTTTCAATCAGATGCAGAGAGAGATTGAGCAAGGAATGATCCACATTTCATTAAGGTGGGGGAAGTTGGAATATTAAATCAACACCCGTATTTAATTTAACATACAGCAACCAGCATTTAGTCTTTGTGGGTATCAAACATCATAATTGCACTACTGTCCTGTACTGCATGAGTTTGATTGGAAAGATGTGCTGTGTCCTTTAGTGTTACTGATTTGGTATGAACCCCCCTTTCTTTAATCAATGGTATATTCCTCGCGTGTTGCACTCTTCAGTTTGCGGGAAGCACTCTGAAGAGAGGTAGCTGTGTCTCCATTAATGGACCATTCAAACAAGGTCTTAGAGCATATTAAATAGAAGTTATTATGAAATCAGAACGAAATATGGTGGTAATACTGTTGGTGACCCTGTTGTTTGTCAAATAGATGGTTCTTCATGTTTAAAGTGTAAATTGCAGGTAAAATTTTTCACGAAGATAATGCAATGTGCTTACTAAACATTAAGATAAGAAACGCCCACCATTGTTTTTTTTATGTTTTTTATACCAAAATGCTGAATATAATATGAAAAGTTGGTACGTTTTACTGTGGGTTTAAGCCCTTCCACTAGCTGGGCGTGACGTCATAAAAGGTACTCCAAGCTTTTACTGTCTATGCTCCAGGCCTGGAGTTACGTTATATTGGAGACCTAGCTAGCAAAAATGTTTAACTATTGTGTTTGTGCGGGATGTACAAATACATCAAAAACGGGGGAGAGGCTCCACAAGTTCCCCAAGGACAAACGGCTGATTCGTGCCTGTAAGTGTTAGCATAACTTACCCGAGGTAGAGCTTAGATCGGGCCCAAAAAAATCAAGCAAGATTTCCCTAGCTACCCGAGCCTGCTGTGTCCGAGCCCGGCCCTGCCCTGCCCGACACATTAACTGTAATTATGAGCCCGGTTTAAACCCGACTATTTTTTAATACGTGGGTCGTTATAACTGACGTTATCAACTAGCCTACTCATTACTTTCTCCCGCCCGCAACATTTATGTTTTGTCCCGCTCCCGCCTGTAAAAAGACTTTTTTTCTGTACCTCCAAATACTTTCAAGTTAGCCTACGTGTCACCACCATACACTTCAGCATACATGCTCCTGATCACTGTTATAACATAAAAGCAAGCGGGCTACTGCGTG
The DNA here is from genome assembly GCA_029959095.1 of Rhinichthys osculus. Taxonomy (NCBI): domain Eukaryota; kingdom Metazoa; phylum Chordata; class Actinopteri; order Cypriniformes; family Leuciscidae; genus Rhinichthys; species Rhinichthys osculus. Next base: position 44,006,725 of record JARWKJ010000008.1, on the reverse strand, counting down.
CGCTCCCATAATAATTCCTAAAAAGCTGACATCAGTTCATCTCACACATCTCATATATATTATCATAATATATACACTTTGTTTGTTATAATTAGAGCATTTGCCAGCATACAGAATTCAGCACTGAACAAAAAGTCCGTTTTGAGCGGTGAGGGGAGTCCATCGTAAATGCTTTTGATTGGCCATTGCGTTCCAGAAATCAACACATATGTCTGTGATTGGCTACATCGCTCAACGCTGCAAACATGTTATAAATAGAAACTCTGCCTGTAAACCGTTTCTATTTTGTTTTAGTTGTTCTTATTGCTTTTTTGCAACAGATGAATAAAAATGTATTCGTTTTTATGTTTTATTCATAGATATTTCTAGTTTGCGGGAGTCTCGCGAATCGCTTTATTCTCCCTCACCCGCACACACAGAGTGAGTGCATTACCGCCCGCGCTCCCTCTTATGACGTCATCACCCAGTTACGGTAAAAAACATGCTACCTTTGAAGAAACCCCAATAAATGTTATTTTAACGCATTTTAAGACAGAAATTTTTACATATATACACATTGAGCACTTTAATTTAAACATTAATTGGTTGTGGTGGTTAACCTGCAATTTACACTTTAATATAGTACATAAACTGTATTGCTTTAAACGTGCGATTGTGTCATATTTCTATGAATGGTATAACACTTTAAGTATCAGTTAATGTCCTATGTTGGTTTTCATGGGTATGAGGATACTTGTTAATGTTGATCTGGGTTTCACTTAATTTCATTTTGATGACATGAGTGGTGAAATGCGCGCCAGTAATCAACGGTGCATTCTGGGTAATGTAGTTCATGATTTAAAGCATGTTATGTGTGTTAAGAAGAAGCTGAAACTGTGAATTGTTTCTTTGATATTGTAAGTTGCCTGCATATTAGAAATATGGGACAATGTACTAACTGAATGATGTATTTGCAGATTGTCAATCCAGAACAGATGATTGATTGTAACACTGTCCCATTTTATGATTGCAGGTATGAGTTGTATTCTTTTGTTTTATTAATTTTCAGAATTCATTAATCTTATTAGTTCTACATAAAAAATATGTCTTTGGTGTTATGCATCTTATTAAATGGAACCACTTAAGATACTGTAAAGAAAATACATCTTGTAATACGAGTTTGCGGGAAGCACTCTGAAGAGAGATTGTCAATCCAGAACAGATGATAGATTGTAACACTGTCCCATTTTATGATTGCAGTAAACACGCAAAAGCGAAAAGACGTTGCTGGTGTTTCTCTTTTTTTGGGGCTGACCCTGTGGTGCGTCTACTGAGCCGCTACACCACATTAAAGAGCGCCAAAACGGTAATTTATTGATTGAATTTTGTGATAAAATGGACAGAATTTGAAAGCTGAGACTTTGTTTCATATCAAAAGTCACAAAGCACAAAGCTTATTGCGATTTACATTACAAACATTCATGATGAAACCTGAAAAGTGACCCAGTCTCTGTTCAACTTTCTCTTCATAGCCTATATTTAGCATAATCTGCTTCTCCTGTAAATTCGTGAATAAAAATGAAAATGTGAACAAAAACAGAGCCTATTAAATGTCTTATTATTATTAAAATATAAAAATTTAAATGACGGTAATAGATTGTGACGGAATTTTTACGACCCTGGCTGTCAGTCAAAAATCACATTTGCAGCGTGATTTATAAGTTATAATTGTATACATACATAGTAACTATAGTTATATAGTTATTTCTCAATAAGTCAGCTGCTTCTGTATTGGACGACTGTAGTTTGCTCTATCCTGTGCTGTTCAGTAAAGGATGAAATTGGTTGTTGATGTAGATTTACGTTGTATGAATCTGTTTTTGTTTTTATTTTTTATAGTACAAACCTGTTATTGGTCAAACCAGGAAATAGTATAGTTTATGGAAAAAAAGTTTTTTTTCTCACATCCCATATTTTCCCACCAACTTGTCCATTTAGGGGCATAAAGTTAAGCTTGTAAAGATGCTTTTTAATGTATGCTTGACAAATAGAAAATCAGACCAACTCAGACAGATCAATACAAATTCAGACAGACCATATCAGATGACTTCAGACCCCATCATACCATCCAAGAAACCACTTCAGACAACTTCTGACCCCATTTTAGGGCCTTATAAAATCCGTTTTATTTTTTACCAAATTCCGTTTTTTCCGTTTTAATTATTGCAAATTCCATTTTTTCCATTTTAATTTTTAGGAATTCAGTTTTTTTTACCCTTTACTGTTATTTTAGTTGTAAAAAGATTGTGCCTTTTAATGTTAATGATTAAAATGTACACAAATAAAATACTACCATCTAACCTAATGGTAGTAGCCTATGTATGACAACCAGAAAATTACTGTTTTCGTCTTCAATGGGATTGCGGTTGAATCCTTAGGGAACCTGGTTACTGCGCCCACGTCATCGGATTAATGCACAGCTTAATCCAAAGCAGACATTTTGCTCTGTCTTGTTTGGGTTTAGGAAATGGAATAAAATAAATCCCATTGCCCTTCCTCTCAGGATACCTGTAATCAGTGGAACCCCCGGCACATCGGTTTACCATTTTTGTTGCATTAACGCCATCAAACCGGTGAGAGCTTCGGATCTTCCCATGTTTCTCTATGGAGCTGAAACCTAAAGTTGTCCGAGTTCCGGTCGCCGTGCAACTGATACTCAACTGTCATTGGCTAATCTGCATTCAAGGGGAGGGGCTTACCGGTAGCCTGAAGGCTCTGACAGAAACCCCGTTTGAGCCATTAGACACATGGATAGAAGACAGCATTTCTTTTGTCTATTTCTTCAGTTAGGAAAAGTAAAGTGATGCGGAGATGGCATTTATATTTATTACCAGGTCAGTAAGGTATTATATTGAACAGATAAACAGCCATTGCCCATATAGCTCTCCAACAGAGTTCATTGTAAAGCATTATCCATTGTGAAGGCTCATTTGCTTATGGTTGTTGTAGCGCTGTGCTGGAATTTTCAGAAGTGATCCACCAGATATAGGTGATATCCACCAGAAGAAAAATAACACACATGAATAGTTAGTATATATCCTGGACACAGGGCATACACACTCAGCTCTGCTGGATCTGGTCAGCACTGTCTCTAATACTGCGGTGTTGTTTACAACACATGCGTAGTAAATTATTTTTGACTGTTGAAACTTCGTCACCCAATCGTGTTCACCATCAGCACACTGCACACGTTATCTTTTCCTGAACACAAACTTATTTATCTGCAATGGAATACTTTTTCTCACTTTTGTCTTCAGGGATAACAAGATACAAATTCTTAGACGTCTTCAGATATTATATATAATATATTAGGCATGTGCAATCTTATTTATATCTATCTATTAATATATATATATATATACATTTATTTATTAAATATATATTTCATTATTTTTGCTTATTTCATACTATAATATTCTGCAAGGTTAATCTTGAAACAATTGTTTTCCTTTACTTTTTCCTTTATTTTTAATACGCATCATTTATACATGTCCCTAAAGCTCATTCACACATTACAAGTGACCAGGGTCAGAGGTCACTATTTTTATGCACAGGCACAGTCAAGCAAGACACAGGATCCCACAGACATACAAGCTATACTCGACTTACAGTTTTACTCACTGTCTTTATAAACAATACTTTAAAGATTCACTGCTGCACTTCTTCGACACAGTGTCACTATATAAAACTTAAATAATAACCAATAATGAGCAATGATTTTTATTAAATACATTTATATTTATACATTATATTCTTGAAAAGCACTGGTGGCCACTGCTTGCAAAAGTGCAGGAAAAGTGCTTGCATTTCACTCTTAAAAATCTGTATTAACTCTGCATTTAGAGAAACCTGCACAACAAGAGAAAACTGGAACAGGTTCAAAAACCTCTTCACATCAGTGTTGGTGTTCGATAGTAGAGCTTGGAAAAGTGGACTGTATTAGGTAATGGCTCAGATCTAACTTCATCAATGGGGTGTCGGGCAGAACACACTGGATTCAGATCAGTTCAATCCAAAAGGAGGTTTATTGTTCCAGTCTTAACTGTTCACAACACAGCGGTACACAGGATGTATTGCTTAACAGGGTGGTTTGTAGATGGATGTGTAGGTGTGTGTGTGTGTGGTCTACAAAGGAAAGAAATAAAGATATATATTAATAATATGTCTTGATTATCATTACACAGACATAATTTCCAATTTATTTCATTGGTTGCTGCGTTAAATCTTACCCAGATACAATAGTGCTATTTTCTGATTGGCTATTGTGTAGCTCGACGAACAACACCAGAGGAAACGCGCTTGATTCCTGCCGGTTCCACAGTGAGAGCGGCGCGGACAGAGTTTTGGCCGCTGCGGCATATTAAATATATAACAAATAGTTTTTCAGCGTGAGAAATACAATGTGTGGAGGGAGAGCGTTACAAAAGACCGAAATGTGTGACTGTCACGCTCAATGCGTGACACTTGAGAGAGCCCTGCATCACTGACCATAACATTGTTTCTTTCCTCATAAATGCGAACACGAAAAATTCAATAAAATTAATATTTTATGTTCTGTGGAGAGCCAACCCTTCTTCATCCGGTGGGAGTATTTTTGCGCAGTGTAATTCACAGAATTGATTGCTCTGCTACCAGCCTCTGTCACGTACCATGTGGAGCTTAACTATTGCAAGCGCGCAGCTGAGGGGACAGTGTTGCTGTCAAATCTGTCCATGGGAAAAGTAACGTTGTGCGGAATTGAAAAAGGAACTACGTTTCGTTACCAAATTTTCAGTAGTAACGCGTTACACACAACACTGCTGATGAACAGATGACATTGTATCAAGAGGTCCTTTACAGGTCCTTAACAACCATTTATATCATATTCTCAGCAAATAAACAACTTACATTCGTTTATTGACGCACACTTTCACACACAGTCCAGCTCTCCCGGCTGTGCTGATCATAGATATGGTGCTGATGACTGACTGAAAGTAGCGCATGCGCAAATGCTGGTGGCCTTTCAAACAGTTGGATTGCACTGACTGTTGGTTACTCCTGTTGCTGATGCGTCTGCCTTGAGGCGTGTGTGTGGGTGTGTTTGTCCAGCCCTCTTCTGAGCTTTATATAAGGCAGACATCTGTCAGACACTCATCTCTCAGACTCCATCGAGGAGAAGCTGCTCTTCTGACTCCGTCTACAGGCGAACAGGTGAGTATGTTTCTAAAATACAGAGCACATTTAAAGACCTGTATTCTATAGTCAAGATTATTTTGTATTACAGACATATTAAATGCCAACTAGTAATTAATGAGATAGATTAGAATTCGAAGTTTACATTTACTTGACTAGAAATCTTGAGTCAGAAAGTTTCTTTAAAATTACCTTAGAAGACTATAAGATATATATAATTAAACAGTTAATTCATCATTTATAACGCATTAATTGACATTAATAAGCAGTTTATAAATACAGCTATAAATGCTTTTTCTTGATTTATAAGCATATCTATTAGGGCTGGGTATTGACACAAATTTCACAATTCGATTCGATTTCGATTCACAAGCTTGCAATTCGATTCGATTTCGATTCCGATTCGATTCGATTCAATATTGATTATTTTGGATATCAGGTACAATACATGGCAAATTTTCTCAAGGAAAACAAATCTCTTAACTAATGCTGTAAACTGTGGGAGCAGTTGTAGCCTATAGGCTTCATTAGCCTACTATAATATTGAAGGTAAAAATTAACTGATTTGTATACAAACACTAAATTACACTTATTTATTTTTATAATAATAAAGTTATATGAAATATAAACATTTAAATGGTGGCTGTAATAAAAACTTGCCAGATGTATTCAAATATGCATTAAATATTGAAGAACATTAAAAAAATATAATGAATATGTAATATGGTGCATATATTTAGCAAAATGCTCCTCTCTAGAGTTAATTTTTCTAGCTGACTAAAGAGTTTATGGTCACATATGGTTTTTCTGAGGTAAGTGTGACGTTACATGACGCTGTTTTACTGACGTCTTTCCACGGGTGAAACACTGATTGAGCGATTCCATGTGACATGATACGGATTTCGATAAGTTGTACTCTATCTTTTAACACACTTTCAGACGTTCATTCATGTTTATTTGGCGCTAACTGGTATTATTAAGGCAGAAGAGGAGATCATGTGCGCTCCACGCTGCTGCTTCTCTTGAGCTGAGCTGAGCCAGAGCGATCTCACGCCACAGCGCCAAAACCGTTTATGTTTTTGAATTTCGTAAGAAAATGGACGTAATTTGAAATCTGAAACTTTGAATGAATGAATGAATGAGGCATTTATATAGCGCTTTCATATGTACTACTGTACACCCAAAGCGCTTTACAATCATATCAGGGGGTCTCTCCTCAACCAGCACCAGTGTGCAGCATCCACTTGGATGATGCGACGGCAGCCACAGTACAACGGCGCCAGTGCGCTCACCACACACCAGCTATAGTGGAGAGGAGAGAGAGTGATAGAGCCAATTCAGTGGATGGGGATTATTAGGAGGCCATGATTGGCAGGGGCCAATGGGTGGAATGTGGCCAGGACTTTGTTTCATATCAATAGTAACAAAGCACAAAGATTATTGCGATTTCATGGATGGGATGCGCGCTACAATGTTCCATTCATTCATCAACTGAAAACAGGATGACTAATGAGAATCGATTAAAATCGAGAAATCAATATTTTTTACCCAGCCCTGATATCTATAATGTGTTTATTAGTTGTATTTTCATACTTTTTAAATGATCAATTAATCATTTCTTAATGAAGTACAGCATTATTTACAAACCAGTTATTTAAGAGTTGTCAGTGGTGCATAAGATCACTTAGATCACTCCGCCCCACTCGCTGTGCTCCGCCTCTGCCCCGCCCACTCGCTGTGCTCCGCCTCTGCCCCGCCCACTCGCTGTACTCCGCCTCTGCCCCGCCCACTCGCTGTACTCCGCCTCTGCCCCGCCCACTCGCTTTGTTCCGCCTCTGCCCCGCCCACTCGCTGTGCTCTGCCTCTGCCCCGCCCACTCGCTTTGTTCCACCTCTGCCCCGCCCACTCGCTTTGTTCCACCTCTGCCCCGCCCACTCGCTTTGTTCCGCCTCTGCCCCGCCCATTCGCTGTACTCCGCCTCTGCCCCGCCCACTCGCTGTACTCCGCCTCTGCCCCGCCCACTCGCTTTGTTCCGCCTCTGCCCCGCCCACTCGCTGTACTCCGCCTCTGCCCCGCCCACTCGCTGTACTCCGCCTCTGCCCCGCCCACTCGCTTTGTTCCGCCTCTGCCCCGGCCACTCGCTGTACTCCGCCTCTGCCCCGCCCACTCGCTGTGCTCCGCCTCTGCCCCGCCCACTCGCTGTGCTCCGCCTCTGCCCCGCCCACTCGCTTTGTTCCACCTCTGCCCCGCCCACTCGCTTTGCTCCACCTCTGCCCCGCCCACTCGCTTTGTTCCACCTCTGCCCCGCCCACTCGCTTTGTTCCACCTCTGCCCCGCCCACTCGCTTTGCTCCACCTCTGCCCCGCCCACTCGCTTTGTTCCACCTCTGCCCCGCCCACTCGCTTTGTTACAACTCTGCCCCGCCCACTCGCTGTTCTCCGCCTCTGCCCCACCCACTCGCTTTGTTCCACCTCTGCTCCGCCCACTCGCTTTGTTCCGCCTCTGCCCCGCCCACTCGCTGTGCTCCGCCTCTGCCCCGCCCACTCGCTGTTCTCCGCATCTGCCCCGCCCACTCGCTTTGTTCCGCCTCTGCCCCGCCCACTCGCTGTGCTCCGCCTCGCCCACTCGCTTTGTTCCGCCTCACCCCAGCCCAGTCGCCCGGAAGTATAGCAGGGGCGTCACTAGGATTTTCATTTTAGGGGGGCTAAGCCCATGATTTTTAAAAAAATTATAAAAAAAAGGTAACACTTTAGTTTAGGATCTAAAGATCACTATTAACCATTTTCATTGCAAAATAACTGTAATAACTGTGGTCCCAAATGTGAGGTAGGGAAAAGAGGGCGGTTTGGGGTCTCCCCGAGAAAATTGTGGTTTCTCTGATCTACATATGTGCATTTTAAGATGTTCTGAAGGCCAAAAAACTTGGATAGTGGGCAGCTGATCATTTTTCTCTCCTCATCAGCATCACACTCTTTTTCATTTTTCACTTGCCCTGTCTCTTCCCCTCCTAAAGCTGAGCTTTGAATGATATAGGCTTTTCATTTTTGTCTGTCAGTGAAGAACGTAAACATAGGGTCAACATAGAATAATTTTCTCAGACGCGTTTATTTACTAAAAGCTACTAAAGGTAATTAAGTTTATTAAATGCATTCACAATAGGCCTATGTATAGGCTACACATTTATTATTGATCTTATGCCTAATACAGGGCCGTAGACAGGGCTTTATAATCACAGAGGTCCTAAATTTAAGGTTGTCGGGGTTCACATTTTTTATTTCTCTGATATGTGCATTTCAAGACGTTTAAAGACCAAAAAAAGGATAAGAAATCGCTTTAAAACCATGTCAGTGGGCAGTAGATTATTTGTCAATACCTGCTCTCTTCTCATCTCCATCACTCTTTCTTTTTTTCTCAGTCTCTTCATCCCTTTCTCTTCCCCGGCTTCCTAAAGCTGAGCTTTTTTAATTTACTAAAGGCTACAATTTGTATTATATACTCAATATGTAACTTACACATTCATTATTAATCTTGTGCCTAACATGATGAAAACGGCTTTGTTAATGTTTCTTGTTAACTAACATTACATGAGTCACGTACAGGCCTATTTTCAGTTCAAAATGGCGAAATTAGACAAAACTATATTAGTTTACCTGGTTATTTTTTGTCATTCGTTTAACATTTATGACGTAGTAAAATATGAAATGTTAAGTTTAGCTACTTACATCTTATCTCGCACTTGACCGTACGCGTCGAGTCACACTGTTAAAATTCGCGCTCACCAGCGTCTGTGAACATAAAGCCCGCCTACTTTGATTGGTCATCTCAAATATTCTGACATTGACGAGCAGTGACAGACCAATGAGGCTCAGATGAACACTCACATGAACACACACACACACACACACACCCTTTCTGACGTGCTCTCTGTCGGCGCCGCTGCGGATTGAAGATGAAGAACGCGCTGAATCTGATTATAACAAGACTGAAGCGAACACGAATTTGTGTAGCCTACATTAATCTCACATTTTTAGGGGGGCTAGGCAGAAGTTTAGGGGGGCTTCAGCCCCCCTAAAAAGGGCCTAGTGACGCCCCTGACCGCGGCCATATTGTTGACATGACGTCTGTCCTGCCTCTAGCCGCACGCAGATTTGAGTTGAGGGGAGCAGTGGCCTAATGGCTTCATCTCGTCGTTATCAGAGAAGATGAGCTTGATTGGTGTGGACCCACATCAAATAGACCCAATAGCATTAAGTAAAGATCCGTCCTTATTGCTAGCCGTAACTTATCCGGATATTTATAACTATCTCAATCATACATTATCTGTATGTATGATACAAACTACAATTTACCTCAACAAGGCGACATAATGAACGACACCAGAGACTATTTATATAGAGACATGCCACTTACCCAATCCTCTCAATACAACTATATAGGGAAAACCCGTAACGCCAAAGATGGCGGTTGTATGCACATGTCCCGCCCCTCCCGCTGGAAAGCCAATCGTCTGCCTTTAACAGTCAAGCCGGGAAACATTTAAGCCTATCGTCTGGTTCCACTGACGCATGCGCACAGTTGAGGTTTGCGACAGTGGAAAATACGTTACTGTTTGAAAAGGCGGCAGATTTGATATGCAGTGTATGTGTGCGTTGTGTAAATATCAGACATCCCAAGTGTCTACCGCATATTTATAGCGGCTCCCTGATGCCCAAAATTAGTTCAAATCTCCCGGAAACTAGAGCGAGCGAGCGAGAGCTCACACATACTGTGTTTCAAACCGTGCAGCGCGCGCACGTCAGAGGGAGAGAACCCTTGCGCATGCGTAGTAAAGTATAACCTGTGGGGGAAAAGGCGTTTTAAACCTTATTTTGGGGCAAAGTCATCAACCTTTTTCAGCGATTTTTATCATATTTTACTGCTGTTTCTATACATGCAGTTTTTATGTCCCGATGACCAGTGAAAGTGCAGTTCTGACTCTCTGCCCATTCATTTAGATAGGAGCCTGGTCTTTTTAGTCCGAAACAGCTGCCCGGAGGCGTTGCCAAGATGGCGGCCGAGTGGCACGACTTGCCTAAAAGGACTTTGACGACACTCGTCTCATTCGTGGACGTGGAAAAACAAGTTCTTTGTGACATGCAAGATTTGTTGTATTAAAATGGAAATGGAAAAGAAAAGGCATGAGCGTCGGCTGTTTTTGACAATTTTATGTTTGTGATTTTACAAACACATGGTTTACAAGTACATGGTCAAATATTTGATCACTTGCTTGAGCAACTTAATATACAGAAGTAATGCATGGAATAATTGGCCTATGTTGTTAAAATAGAGAAAATGTGTTAAAATAAAAATAGTGAGTATGTGTGTGTGGTACAGCCACGGATCAGATACGCACTGCAAACGTTGTAGTGGCGACATTGTACTTCAGCTGCAAACCTCCCGTAGGTGAAGCAGGGAGAGTCAGACGAGTACCGTCAGCAGCTCTGCCTCTGATTGGCTGCAGGCGGTGAGAAACACAATCTGATTGGTCACGGACCAAGTTGAGGAAACATTTGAATTCCGATAAGACTCAATTTAAGGTTTAATATAGACTTGTGTGTAGAATTGTAACACGATTCTTCTCTTCAAACTTATTAAACATATTTACACCTAAATCACAACTACAGAAGCCAATTGTAAACTCCATATATTTCAAAAATGTTATGCATTAGTCATACATTTGAACACTTTCTGAAAGTAATATGCAATAAAGTAATGAAGTAAATTCCAAGGATGAATAGGGCTTGGGCGTCGTGACGTCATTACTTGGCGTGGCCGCCATGTTGACAGCTTCGAGAATGTAAACATACAGCAAGTCGAACGAGGAGAAGCAGCAGAGTTGGGAGAAAGAAAAGAAAAAAAGATGTTAAAATCCATAAAAGGATGTGGAATTTACCGGGATACGTTAAATAGGGAAACCAGGGACCGGTATGTGGACAAAATCGGCACTTTTAACAGTTTGGATCCATATGGAACTTCCAACAAAGAGTCGGCAAACAGTGGGAACACAGTAATCCGGTCAAATAACTTTAAGATGCGCTCCACCTAGCTGCTAGTTTAGTAACAGTTAGTGCTAACAATCATTCACACATGTACTTTTAACTATGTTTCAAAACTGTAGTTAGTAACGTTAGCTGTCAACCCTCCCGTTTTTTTACGGGCTTCTCACGTATTTGAGCTCTTTTCCCGCTGTCTTCCCGTTTTAGTATTTTCCTGTAAAATATCCCGTATTTTAATACTCTCGTAACATTAACGTTAGCCCTTCCATCGGACCTGTCAGTCTCTGTACTGTAGTTGTCCTGTTGCTACCCCCTTGCCCTAAGCATCGTTTTGCTTACTAACTTAAGTTTTTACTTAAAACAGCTACTAACTACACCTTTGAAACACATAGTTAAAAGTACGTTACATGTGTGAATGTTTGTTAGCTGTAACTGTTACTAAACTAGCAGCTAGGTGGAGCGCAGTTTACTTTTGTCCGGATTAAGTTACTGTGCTCCCACTGTTTGTTGGAAATTTCATATGGATCCAAACCGTTAAAAGTGCCGATTTTGTCCACATACCGGTCCCTGGCTTCCCCATTTAACGTATCCCGGTAAATTCCACATCCTTTTAGGGATTTTAACATCTTTTTTTCTTTTCTTTCTCCCAACTCTGCTGCTTCTCCTCGTTCGACTTGCTGTATGTTTACATTCTCGAAGCTGTCAACATGGCCGCCACGTCCCAGAATGCAACGCGGCGTCCAAGCCCTATAAGTAAACTTTAAAATTATACTCAAATTTAAATTAAATATAACTTATTAAATATACAACATCAGGATATGAAATAATGTATTTTTAAAATATAGAATAAATATAAATGTATAAAATTTAAAATATAAAATAAATATAACAGAACCCTAAAAAAATATATAAAATACATGTTCATAATGTCTGTCTCATATTCAATACTCGTAGTATGCATTGCATAATTATACAAATATACTTTATTAAACATGGCTTTATATTTTGTTAGCCTACATATATTTTAATACAAGTTATGGACATTTTGCCGTCAACCGTATTTTGCAGTTACCTATGTGATCCAATTTCAAACAAAATTAAAAACATTCTGTGCCGCGCGAGCAGCGCCGGGGACAGTGTGTGTCTGTTCGTGTGTCTGTTAGTAAGAGTGAGCGCTCGGAGCGCGGAACGTTATTAACCAATTGATCCAATTCTTCTTCTTCTTCTTCTTCTTCTTTAGCAACATGACATCATGACTTTGCGTAAACATACACGCCACTTTTAAGTCAAGTTAAGTCACACACGCTATCCGCGTGTGTGTCCACGCCGAAATTAACCGTCATCTTTTGCGTGTATGTGTACGCCGTTAAACGTCCGAGCGAAACGAAGCAAAATCTATATCTACATCTGTGGAGCAATATTTTTTTTCCTAGGATGGTAGGGGAAGACTCATAAATGGTAGTAACCCCCGTGACGGGTAGGTTTAGGGACGGGGTTGGGGTAGGTCATATATTTATATATACAGTAATGTAACGTTAAGTCAAGGCGTTGATAAACACGCTGAAAAGCGATTATGCGTGTTGATAGCACGCCAAAAATGGAAATCCGAATTGGCGTGTCATACATACGCCATTTCATGAGATCAGTCTGACTTTAGAGTTTATCGGCAGCTTGCATCCATTAGCGTTGCACTACCGCCATCTTCCGGCTTTATTTCCTGTCATGTCCAGTTACATCATATTCTTCTCATCAGTCCTGTTCTTGATAAAAATAATAAAATATTTCCTCTGCTTTGTTAATTCTCCCCACTTTCCAGTATTTCCTTCATTCCTGTCCCTATTGCTCCAACTTTTCCTAACTCTTCCATCATATTTTTCCTCGGTTCTTCATATTGTCCGCAACTCAACAACGCATGCTCTATAGTTTCTGCAACCTGACAACAACCACAAAAACCAGTTGGTTGCTTCCCTATAATGTGTAGTGTAATTGATCCAATTAACCAATTGATCCATATATAAGGCGCTCCGGATTATTGAGAAAGTCGTTTTTTGAGAAAATTAAAGGCTTTTAAGTGCGCCTTATAGTGCGGAAAATACGGTAAGCATACTGAATGTTTGCATATGTTGCATATATGTTAAAACATGGGTATTTCATATATGGTATAAACCTATATCTTCATGTATCATGAGGATGTATATGTCACAGTTCATAGATTCACTGTCTCTCTCTCTCGTCCACGTGCTGTTGTGTGTTTGTTTGTCTGTGGGCGTGGTCTCTGATCACCGCTGATTACAGCACCAGCTGTCACCACTTGTTTGTCCCTTTATATGTGCAATAACTGGTATCTCTGTTGTCAGATCGTTGTGGTTCTCCTTGTGTGTGTGTTTCCTGTGACGTCTCGTTCGGATTGTGGATTTGCTTAGTTCTTCGTTGTTTGTTCTCCGTTCTGAATTCCTGCACTTCCACCTGTTTCACCACGACCTGAGGATTACTCTGGACCACCGAGCACCATCAGCGGGTGTCTACCAAGGTCCCTGCGCCACGAACCATCCTGAGTTGTGTCCGTCTGACCTGTTAAAGGAGAACTCCGGCGCAAAATGAACCTTTGGTCTAATTACACATTGTTACCTAGTCAACCGTTATCTGAGATTTGTTTTCATGATTATCGAATGTAAATAGTTTTATCTCTAAAAACAGTTTAGCCTATAAAGCTAGTATAACGCTAGTATATTGGGCATAGTGTAATGACAAATAAAAATCGCTTGTTAATACCACTAACAAGGCTCAAAATAGCCCCACACTAACACGGTAGCATAATGAGGGTCCCTACCTTCAAACCGAAGCATTGAGAACTTTGTCAGTGTCCAGACAGTTTAATAAGAAGATATTTAATACACACAGTCAACTTCGCGTATACAGGCAGAAGCCATCTTTGAAATACAGCCTTTACCAGTCGATCTACGAACGCCGATCCAAGTGCGCTGGTGAGATGTGAACGAGCTATAAGTTGTGATAAGGTGAGCGCGAACAGTAGGCTTGGATCGGCGTTCGTAGATCGACTGGTAAAGGCTGTATTTCAAAGATGGCTTCTGCCTGTATACGCGAAGTTGACTGTATGTTTAAAATATCTTCTTATTAAACTGTCTGGACACTGACAAAGTTCTCAATGCTTCGGTTTGAAGGTAGGGAGCCTCATTATGCTACCGTGTTAGTGTGGGGCTATTTTCAGCCTTGTTAGTGGTATTAACAAGCGATTTTTATTTGTCATTACACTATGCCCAATATACTAGCGTTATACTAGCTTTATAGGCTAAACTGTTTGTAGAGATAAAACTATTTACATTCGATAATCATGAAAACAAATCTCAGATAACGGTTGACTAGGTAACAATGTGTAATTAGACCAAAGGTTCATTTTGCGCCGGAGTTCTCCTTTAATGTCATCTTGTCTCTCAATAAAAGAGTTTACTTGCTTTTGCCTGTCACAGTATATATGTGCCAATAATATATTGCCTTATATAGCCCCTTTCACACAGCGCTTTGAACCCGGCAAATTGCCAGAACGCCTTCTGTGTGAACGCAAACACGACCAGGGACTGATGCCGGGATCGATGCCGGGTTGGGGACCTAGTAACATTGCCGTGTTCAGACCCGGAACGCGCGCTGTGTGAACAAAAGCCGTAACCAATGCCGTGTCGTAATGATGACGCTGAAGTGAAGTGAAAGCATGTTAGTGAAACGGTACGTAATGCGCTGGTTTATGATCGAATCAGAGAAAAAAAATGCACAAGTGTGGTTTCTCCAGAGAGAAATCGCAGCTCATAAGCAAACTATACACGCTGCTGAGACAGTACATGTCACATCGATGTCACGTGTCTTTCCGGAACATACACGGGTTGTGTGTGAACGCGCTCTCTGATTCCGGCAAATCACTGGCAGTGTGAATGAATCAAAATCAAACGAACCCGGGTCAAATCCCGGGTCGTTGTATCCGTGTATTTTCCGGAATCTCTGTGTGAAAGGGGGTTGTGTAACATACATGACATCACTACTCGGATATAGGGACATATATGTATATATATATTACATTTCCGTATGGGAAAGTCCAAATCAAACAAAGACCAAATGTGACAGTTTTCTGAAAAAAATTACTTATTTTAAAATTCTCAAGTTCAAGTGGTGCATTTTGAAATGAAAAGTGTTTCTTCTGCTAGATAATTAAACTCGTTGAAATAAAAGCTCAGGATTAAATCATCAGTTAGCTTTCACTTTTCCTCCGTCATATATAAAGCTGTTTCGGTAATCAGTGAGCTCAATCTATAGAAGGACTATAATAACCGCATTTCATCTGGTGTGGAGATTGAATGATTGTCTTATTCTGTGTTGCAGGTTCAAACACGATGACAGGCATTATTCCCAAGAGCAAAGCAAAGGGCACTGACATCTGTTATCACAACGCGTTCAATTTAATAATCCGCTCTGATCTCGGCTGCTATATGAAGATAGAAGAATTAAATAAGAATTCAGACATCTCTATTTCCAGTCTGCACCCTGCCTGCAAAAATGGAGACCATTACCTTAGTGGCCATTATGGCTCATTATACATCATCAAGGGCAAGTCAGTCCGCAAAGTTAGTGACCTGACGACAGACAGCGATGCAGAAGTTTTCACTCTTCATCCCAACTGCCAGGGCGGAGACCACTACTTCGTAATGGATTACCAGTTTTTCATCATCTTCCAAGAAAAGGGCATTTACCGAAGAACAAGTAATCTGAATACAGACTCACATCCTGAAGAATTCAAGCTGGATCCCGACTGCAGTAACGGCCTCTATTACTGGGGCGTAGGTGGGGCCTTCTGCTTCCTCAAGCCAGCCTCAGAGTGGGGAGTTGAGTTCGGCTGGGGTAAAAACGTCAGGTATTTTACATCCCTTGGTGTCCAATCTGTTCATCCCGATGCTCTTAACTTCCTTCCTGGTGGGCTGGCCATAACTAAAGGCCCATCCTTTGGCAAGTGGGAGAATATTACAACCATTAAAAATAACAGCAATACACCACTGACATGGCAACAGAAAATCAATAAAAAGGTTGGCTACACTAAGGAGAAGATGTCCCAGATCACACACAACTGGAAGATATCCGCGTCAGCCTCGATTGAAACTGGAGCTCTTGCAAAGTTAATTACGAAGGTTCAGTTCTCCTTATCTGCAGAATATGGAGGTTCACAGGTCAGCACTGAAAAAGAAAGCTGGAGCGAAGTGACTGAAAAAGAAGAAACACTCTCATTTCAGCTGAAGCCAAACGAGTCTGTATATCTGTGGCAGTACAAACTGGGTCTTGGTCAAGAACCAGTGTTGTTCTGCCGTGATTTAAAGATTGACAATGAGCCGAACCCTCCAACTGAAGTCCCGCTGCCGCCCGCACAATCATGAAAACATATCGGGATGGTTCAACTCCAAGAATAACCAAGTGCTTTAGTTAAATACCTTAATCATAACTTCTCAAGTCATCATTTATATATCTGCATATATTGCTTAAAATGAGTCTGGAATTGTTTAATATAGCAAAGAGAAGTTTCAGTTACAGTCAATGTAACTGCAATTTCAACACTATCCATTATGGTATTATTGAAACTTAACTATTATGGTGTTTATGATTAAAAGAAACTGACATAATCTAATCTTTTGGTGGCTAAGTCAGGCTTTGGGAAAGTTTAACAAGAATAAAATGTGTCCTCACTTCATATTATTGTAGATGTAGTCATAGATGTGGTCATAGTATAATCAAAGTCTACTGAAGCATCTGATTCACAAGTCATAAAATGCGCTGCATTCTGTACTCATGCATTTGCATAATTAAAAGCTTTTTGTTTTCACAAATGTTACTTTATAGCATATAGCATTTGGATATGCTTTTAATAAAGCTGGAGACTGCATTTAAAGTCTTGGTGTTTTTATTGCAATTCTGTTTCTTTACCAAAAAAAAAAAAAAAAAAAAACATTATTGCCCAAGCCGGTATGGGTACACTGTAGCGTTTATACGCCCGTATAAATAAAACTAATTATTATTCATAACGGATTATGATCAATAATTAATAATTTAATTATTTTCAGAATTTACTGTAGCAGAATCAATAGTATGATCATTTTATCAGTTCATCCAATGAACAGAAAGCACAAACAATTATTAATTCTAGGAAATATACAGGTCCTTCTCAAAAAATGAGCATATCGTGATAAAGTTCTTTATTTTCCATAATGTAATGATACAAATTTAACTTTCATATATTTTAGATTCATTGCACACCAACTGAAATATTTCAGGTCTTTTATTGTTTTAATACTGATGATTTTGGCATACAGCTCATGAAAACCCAAAATTCCTGTCTCAAAAAATTTGCATATTTCATCCGACCAATAAAATAAGTGTTTTTAATACCAAAAAAAAGTAAACCTTCAAATAATTATGTTCAGTTATGCACTCAATAGTCAATACTTGGTCGGGAATCCTTTTGCAGAAATGACTGCTTCAATGCGACGTGGCATGGAGGCAATCAGCCTGTGGCACTGCTGAGGTGTTATGGAGGCCCAGGATGCTTCGATAGCAGCCTTAAGCTCATCCAGAGTGTTGGGTCTTGCGTCTCTCAACTTTCTCTTCACAATATCCCACAGATTCTCTATGGGGTTCAGGTCAGGAGAGTTGGCAGGCCAATTGAGCACCGTAATACCATGGTCAGTAAACCATTTACCAGTGGTTTTGGCACTGTGAGCAGGTGCCAGGTCGTGCTGAAAAATGAAATCTTCATCTCCATAAAGCTTTTCAGCAGATGGAAGCATGAAGTGCTCCAAAATCTCCTGATAGCTAGCTGCATTGACCCTGCCCTTGATAAAACACAGTGCACCAACACCAGCAGCTGACATGGCACCCCAGACCATCACTGACTGTGGGTACTTGACACTGGACTTCGGCATTTTGGCATTTCCTTCTCCCCAGTCTTCCTCCAGACTCTGGCACCTTGATTTCCGAATGACATGCAAAACTGAGCAACAGTCCAGTGCTGCTTCTCTGTAGCCCAGGTCAGGCGCTTCTGCCGCTGTTTCTGGTTCAAAAGTGGCTTGACCTGGGGAATGCGGCACCTGCAGCCCATGTCCTGCACACGCCTGTGCACGGTGGCTCTGGATGTTTCTACTCCAAACTCAGTCCACTGCTTCCACAGGTCCCCCAAGGTCTGGGATCGGTCCTTCTCCACAATCTTCCTCAGGGTCCGGTCACCTCTTCTCGTTGTGCAGCGTTTTTTGCCACACTTTTTCCTTCCCACAGACTTCCCACTGAGGTGCCTTGATACAGCACTCTGGGAACAGCCTATTTGTTCAGAAATTTCTTTCTGTCTTACCCTCTTGCTTGAGGGTGTCAATGATGGCCTTCTGGACAGCAGTCAGGTCGGCAGTCTTACCCATGATTGCGGTTTTGAGTAATGAAACAGGCTGGGAGTTTTTAAAAGCCTCAGGAATCTTTTGCAGGTGTTTAGAGTTAATTAGTTGATTCAGATGATTAGGTTAATAGCTCGTTTAGAGACCCTTTTCATGATATGCTAATTTTTTGAGATAGGAATTTTGGGTTTTCATTAGCTGTATGCCAAAATCATCAGTATTAAAACAATAAAAGACCTGAAAGTAGTATTAACATAAACCATGTGTCAAAAAAGGTGTTTTATGACTTTGATTTATGGCTCTGAGGTTCCCCTGTCTCTGATTTATGAT
Source organism: Rhinichthys osculus (assembly GCA_029959095.1). Taxonomy (NCBI): domain Eukaryota; kingdom Metazoa; phylum Chordata; class Actinopteri; order Cypriniformes; family Leuciscidae; genus Rhinichthys; species Rhinichthys osculus. The sequence continues at coordinate 43,987,719 of JARWKJ010000008.1, read as the reverse complement.
GGGTCGCTGACAGGCTCCGGTATGTCTAGGCTGCGCGACGCCATGTGACATCATCCGTGCCGATGTCCGGGGGGCTTTTAAAAACAAACAAACAGATCAAACAGATGTTAAATTTTTGACTGGTTTTTACGACTGGGTTAATGAACTCACACCTCGCAACTTGCCATTGTAGTTTTTATGGTATGAGGTGTGCCTTTTTCACAACTACGTCACTACCTACGTCTTTTGTTGCAGTTTTAAATAAGGTTAGGGGTTACACTGTTGAACACAGAAGACATTCTACGACTTTCCTGATACAATGGCTACTCCGAGAACTCCTAAAACCCCTAGAAAGGTTATGTGTATTTCGCCGACAAGAGGACCTGTTGAAATGAGAGAAGATCTAACTTTTGCTCCAAGGAAAAAGCTAAATGTTAGCTTGACAAGATTTCTTCATGAAGACAGTGCTCTTGTGAAACAGGATTTCTCAATGTCTGGTGGTCGTGTGGTGAGGTATGTGTTTGACAAGGTGATGCGTACTGTGAAACTCTACACAGGAGATGTTGAAGACGATTTTACATCACAGACCCCATGTGTGATTTTCCACAAGAAGGACTGGTTTCTGTTTTTCAACTACGTTTGGAGAGATTTGAACGACTGTGGTGATGATCCGTTGTACGTAGCCGAGTGGGATGGCTCAATTCCTGACACAAGATTTCGTGTGGTCGGGGACCATAGTAAAAAGTTACCAGACGATTGTGTTTATATTTTCTGCTGCAACGACAAGACAAAGCTCTGCGAACGTGCGTGGCCTGTTCGTGAATCTGAGCATCACTTGTGCTACGACATGAAATTTTTGTTTCAGTGGAAAGATGTTCGTACGCTTGACAACGTATTTACATGCATCGACAAGATGTTTAGATGGTGCGACATGTATGACCGTTACAGTTCTGTAAAGATTAAATTGTTTCACCCTGAGCAGGGCGTTACCAACGCTGAAGACCGCCTCTTAACCCCACCCACGTATTACAGCCATTAAAAACGCCTGCAGATCGGTACAATTGCTACATTCATTCACCATGTCTCAAGAATCTACAACAGTCTACTGCTACACCAACAACCCTGAGGCTCCCCCAGCGATGCCTGATGACAATGCTACGCCGCTGGAGCCCCACCCACAAACTTGCGACAACAGTTGGTTGGATAAATTTTGCATGGATCTTGGATATCACAACATGACCTTCCTTACAACACCATACGGCAACACTGGTGCAATAGCTGGAGCTGCGGCCCTTGCTGGAATTGACAACACAGACAGTTGTATCCGCTCGGACGGATTCAAAATCATAAAAGCGACTGTTGTGGTCCTTCTGGAACACGTCATCAACAAAAAGCTGAAAGAAATCTGTTTGGGTTGTGAAGTGGATCACCCCAGTCAGATTAGACATTCCTGCCTGTTTGAACCGGGTCCCTATTTCTTTGATGCCTACTTTGAGGAACTGACACGTAATCTGGTGAAACCGGACCTTAAGCACATCGTTGCTCAAGCATTGAGCCGTTGTGGTTTAAGGGTTCACCCCCAGAGGATTAAAGGTTCAGTGGAGGCTATTTTACATGAACTGCGTGACGAAGTTTTCATTGTGGAAAAGCTTCGTGAAGTCAGAGAGAAAGTTGTGGACGTCAGCAGCGAACAAATTGTCTATGACGCTGTGGACAGCTGGAAAGGTATTGTCCAAGTTGAGTGACTGTAACACCGACATGGGGAATACGTGTTTTGCAACAGGTCTGGCAAAGTGTCTACTTAAACAACGTATTAGATGTGAGATGACCGGCTTGTTGTATAAGATTATTAATGAATGTGCCAATGTATCTGTTACTGTAAACAGATGTGCTGTAGATACCAATCGTTTTACAAACCTCATGAAACAAATGTCTGTTGTAAGAACTGTGTCAAATGAATGGACAGATTTGATGCGTTTATGCGTTAATGCTGGTGAACCAATTTGTGTGACTATCAGAAAGATTTTAGACCTGATGACTGAATGCGGCAGCTGTATTAGAATAGCTGATATATTGTGCTTGTGTACATATGTGACTGATCTATGTGTAGACATATTGACAAGAAACAATCAGGCTGATATTTGTGAAATTATTGAAACCTTGGTTGATTACATTCTTGAAAAAAACATTGTGATGTGTATACATTTTTTACACTACATTGATGCTGTATGATACCTTTGTTTCCTTTTACTGTTTAAGAAATAAAAACCCAAATTACTTAAACCATCTGTGTTATTCTTTTTGTGGAGCCTGAAGTGGAAACATGTCAGAAGAAATGAAAAAGACTTATTACACACCTTCTAACCCTGGTTCTTTAGGGGGGAAAAAACGCTTAAAAGAAGCTGTTTTAAAAGAAATGGGTGTTCGTTTAACCGATAAAGAGGTTTCAGACTGGCTCGCTGGCGAGGATGCATATACACTACACAGAACGGCCCCTCTAAAATACAAAAGGAATCGGGTTTTTGTCTACGGTATCGACATGGAGTTCCAGGCCGATCTAGTTGATATGTCTGCATATGCCCCGGTAAATGACAACAACCATTTTTTGCTGACATGCATCGATCTCTTTAGTAAATATGCATGGACAAGGGCTTTAAAAAACAAGAGTGGTGTAGAGGTCTCTAAAGCTTTTGAATCCATACTGAAAGAGGGACGCGTACCACAGAAATTACAGACAGATAAAGGAAAGGAGTTTTTTAACAAACATTTTCAAAATGTAACAAAAAAGTACAATATAGCCCATTTCGCAACTGCCACAGAATTAAAGGCATGTGTTGTCGAGCGGTTTAATAGAACCTTAAAAGGTAGAATGTGGAGATATTTAACTGCTACAAACTCCAAACGTTACATCGACATACTTCAAGACATTACACAAGGATATAATGCGAGCCATCACAGAAGCATCAAGATGAGGCCGATTGATGTGGGGAAAGAAAACGAGTCTGTGGTGCTGCATAACCTATATGGTGATACCAGACCTCATAGTGTTAACCCCGTATTTAAATACAAGATTGGTGACGTGGTTCGAATTTCTAAAGTCAGAGGACCGTTTGCAAAGGGGTATGAGGAAAACTACACACAAGAGTATTTTACTATATCAGCGTGTATCCCACGAGAACCCCCTGTTTACAGATTGAGTGATTACGACGGGGATGTTATCGACGGCGTTTTTTATGCGGAAGAATTGCAAAAAATATTTGTCAGTAAAAACAAGACATTTAAAGTTGAAAAAATTTTAGATAAGAAGACGAAGGGTCGCAAAACATTAGTGCTGGTACAGTGGCTCGGATGGCCAGCGAAGTTTGCGTCATGGATCGACCAGAAATAATTAGTTGATGTACAGAAGCCATAAATACAAACCACACACACAGGATGCATACAGTTGTATAAAAACCAGACATGGCTGAGGGTGGATTTTATGTCACACTACCCTGCAACGCTTCGCAGTCTGTATACCCTAATAATAAAATCTCTAATTATAGAACAAGACTGGCTACCACTATAAATATAAAAGGAGAATGGGAGGTGGGGCTTGTTCAAATTGAATATCCTAGAAGCTGGTACACCTTTAACAGCAACGACGCCGTTTTCGAGATAAACATTGGACCCACCACGACCGATGGTGAAAAGTACACTAACAGCTTACGCCATGGTGTAGATGTGAAGAAGACCAGCTTATCGAAACTACGCATACCAATAAAAACAGGGTATTACGACAATGTCCCATCTCTAGTTAGTGTAATAAATGATTTAGTAGCGCCTCAGGGGGAATTCGGTTATGACCGCGTAAAAAACAAAGTATTTCTGAAAGCAAAACCTAACATTTCAATGACCTTCCATGGAAAACTAGCCATTATTTTAGGATTGAAACCAGGCGTCCCTATAGGAGATTCTATTCTGCAAAAAACAAACCCTGAAAAAACTAATTATGAAAAGGATATTGTAACATATGCAATGCATCAGTCGGACATACACGGTGGTTTCTATACTCTTTATATCTACACGGACATTATCCGTTACCAATCAGTGGGTGATGCTTTTGTACCGCTCCTGGAGTGTGTACAAATAACAGGGGACAACAATAGCACAGTCAGTGTTCGATACGACAAACCCCACTACGCGTCTATCAACAAATCAGTCATCACAGATATTGTTATAGAAGTGAAGGACGATCAGAACCAGCACGTCCCATTTTCTTACGGGAAAGTGTGCATCAAACTTCACTTCAGGCCTGTAAAACACTTTGTTTAAAATGGCATATTTCAACAATCACAATGTTGACCCTATGCGTTACGTTGCCTATTACCAGAATCAGGCAGGCAGCGGGCTCCCCGGGTATGCAGGAGGTGGAGTCATGTATGGGGCTGGTTTGGGGGGGATTTTTCGGGGGCTCTTTAGAATGGCTATACCCCTACTAAGACGAGGATTTAGCATAGCCAAGCCGCATCTTAAATCAGCTGCAAAAAACATACTAAGTGACGTTGTTAGTAATACGTTATCAAGATCTTTTAACAACAACTATGATGCTCAAGACGGATCCGGACTAATGGTAATGGCTCGCAAAAGAGCATCTAGGCCGCCAGGGGTGCGGAGGAGTGGCCAGAAGCAGAAGAAAACAAAACAACCTCCCAAGAAAACATCAGTTGTAAAACGCAAGCGCAAGGAGACAGCTAAGCGTACTGCTTCAAAAAGATCAAGGAGCTCTGTTAAAACAATATTTTAAATCATGGCGTTACTACACAACATGTCAGAAGAGTGTTTAAAGACTGAACTGGATCTGTTTACTGTACCACTAACTCAAACAGCAATTGAAAAAAACACTTATATAGAAGTTCCACCACTATCAGCGATATCCGACACATCTCCGCTGGAATTTTTTATTGCGGGGAATGGGGAGGATTACATAGATCTAAACAGCACACTACTTTTTTTGCGCCTCAAAATCACTAATCCTGATGGGACGGATATTGCAGACGGAGATCCCGTAGGTCTTGTGAACTACCCTGGATCTACAATTTTTTCACAAGTGGATGTGTCGCTTGGAGATCGGCTTATATCACAGAGTTCTAGCACATACCCATACCGCTGTGTGATAGAATGTCTTACCAATTATGGTAAAGACGCCCTTGAAACGCTTTTCTCAGCAGGGCTCTTTTACCTGGACTCTGCGGGCCATATGGATGTGGCTGACCCGGCTGGGGGAAATCGCGGGCTGACAAAGAGAGCAGCCTTCACCAACGCTAGTAATGTGGTCGAACTACTTGCACCTGTTCACAGTGACATCTTCTTTCAGGAAAAACTATTACTTAATGGATTAGATCTTAAAATTAGAATGACTAGAGGTAAGGATGAATTCTGCCTGATGAGGAGCAACGCTACAGCCTATAAACTAAACATCCTGTCTGCGTCGCTATTTGTGAAAAAAGTGTCTGTGTCGCCAGCTGTGAGACTGGGGCATGCACAAGCTCTACTCTCAACCACAGCCAAATACCCCATCGACAGAGTGTGTCTGAAAAACTTCTCAATACCTGCAGGCTCACGTGTCTGCAATCAAGAAAACTTGTTCTTAGGAACTCTGCCAAAATCTCTGGTTCTAGCTATGGTTGATAATGATGCATTTGTGGGTGCCTATAATAAAAACCCATTTGCGTTTAAAAACTATGATTTAGAATTTCTGGCCATTTATCTGGATGGGCAACAGTACCCAGCGAAGCCCCTGCAACCTGAATATGAAAATGGTTCTGCAGTGCGGGAGTTTTACCAGCTAGCGCTGGCTTCTGGAAGGCATCTTAAAAACCAACCTCTATGTATCGATAGAGAGGATTTTCTGCACGGCTATACACTCTATGCGTTCAATTTCACACCGGATCAGGAGTGTAGCCAGCACGTATCGCTTATCAAAAGTGGCAATATTAGACTAGAAGCCCGTTTTAGACAGCCGCTACCACGTACGATTAACTTAATTGTTTATGCATTGTTTGATAGTTTGATTGAAGTGTCAAATCGCCGACAGGTCCTGGTTGATTACTACTAATACATTCAAATGAACACTATACAGCTTACGGCCGTCATGGATAAGGTTTCATGCGATACTTATTTTCTCGGAGTTCTACCATGTGACTACCTACCAAAAACCCCTTTAAGAAAACTACCAGCAATGGTTTTGATCAATACACATCCTTCAGGACTCTCAGGGGAACACTGGTTGGCTATCTACATAAATGAGGATGGTGTAGGATGTTTTTTCGACAGCTTCGGTAATAAACCAGATTATCATGGTTTTCCGCCGATTATCAAAAACTTTTTAAAGCTCAACTCTAGTCAAGTACTACATTCAACTGTGCAAGTCCAAGATTTTTCATCAGATACATGTGGACAACATTGTGTGTTCTTTCTCTACCACATGGCAAAGGGATTTGATTATGATTATGTGATGAAATTGTATACCAACGATTTTATTAAAAATGACAAAAAGGTGTCAGCATTTGTGAGAAAACTAAAACAAGCACCATGTAGTGAAAATGTTTTCAAATGTGTTCAGTGTGTACAAATGGGTGAAATGTTCATGTCTCATGCTTAATATTTTAATAAAACAACTAAAGAACGGAATTTTGTTTCTTTATCCCCACTTTTATTACACATACATCACATCATAAGTTCTCAAAAAAAAAAAAGAGAGAAATTGAGAACACAATACATACAAACTGTTAGTTTAAAAACTTAACCACCGACTCGGGTCTTTCTGTTTCTTACTCCTCTTAGATGATCCTGTTATAGACGTGGTCGATTTGGTTTTGAAAGAGTTAATTGCATGTCTGACATTGTGGTTTGGTACCACAGAGTATGGCAAATTTAAACTAGCAAAAGCCTCCAGAAATTCACGCCACCCGCCAGGTCTCCGCTCGTCAACAATCTTTTGTGGAGCCGTGACGCTTTTAACTAAGTCAAGCATGTGTGAACCAGGGATTGTTCTGCCTTTAAACACAAACTCTCCCGACTCAGTCCATGAAGTAACATCTTTAGTTTTAGACATTTTATCTAAAATGTAACGAACATTTTTCACACTCCTCTGTGGAATATTTTTTAAAATCTCATCTGCAAAATCACCTAAATCGTCATGGGCACGCACATGGCCTGGTGCGGGTGGGTCTTCTTTTTCAACATTACTAGGCTGTGGTAGCCTTAATGTTAATGTACCGGAATCTCTATCCCCTTGTCTAGTGAGTGTTAAAAACCGCTGCAAAACACCTGTGTACATCTTAGCTTTTTCATGGTGATCCAGATCAGACCTGTGCAAAATATTTCTTATAGTCATGTCCAGATCATTCTCCACAACCTGTTGTATAGACTCACGGGTGTTAGAGGATTTCAGCTTATCCAACTGGTGTTGCGGTACTAAAAACATCTTCTCGGCATACTACATCACCAAACTTATTTAGATGTAACCAAACTGGTTATAAACGGGATTGCCGCACTTAGCAAAGGTAGTAGAAATCCTCCTTGTTGGTTGATTAACCGTCTTTTACGTCTAACTCCAACCTTTTTATCTGCAACAGTTTTGATCTCACTTCTTCTTCTCTTCAGTTTCTGATATTGCTGTGGTGTTAGCGGAATATTACCGTGGACTACGTTAAGAGCTACTTCACACAATGTCACAATGAGTTCGTCTGCAGCCGCCTCTAAAATAACGCGTCTTTGTTTAGGCGTGGCTTTTAATAACAATTTTAAAAGAGGTAGGTTTCTTAAAAGTCTTGCAGACATTTTCAAATCTCTCTGTCAATGTTTTCTTTTCTGAATGTATACGACTGGATGTTGTGACAGAATATCTGTTCTGAGACGGTACTGTTCTGGTGTTTTCGCTTTAAAGTCAATCAATAGATACCCGAAAGGGGTGCTGGTAGCATTTTCATAACACTCCATAAAGTATTTTGTGTTCCTGGGGTACATCTGCCGCGCTAAGACATTAATTTGGGTATTGTCTCTAGGGTTTTTAAACAATACCAAATAATTAGTGTTCAAACTGATAGTCCTACTGGATTTACCTTGAAAAAATAAGTTTTGTACGATATATATTGCACTCAAGCTTCTATGGTGCACATAGTTGGTAAACAAACGTTCAACTTCTGAATTGCTGCTAGCATCTTTCATAACATCATCCAATATCACAAAATTGGTCTTGTTGGTGGGAAACAAGCGATCATCATTCAGAGTCTGCGGTATACCTTCAATAAATTTAATATCATACAGTTTCAACAATTCATCATACATAGGTTGCCAGCAGTCATAAATGTACACAATGTTTTCAATTTTTTTAGAAATTACACTTTTAGCATTTTCCAACAACTTTTTTACAAAAAATGTTTTTCCTGAGCTAGAAGGACCGCTTAACACACATGAAAAAGGATGTTGTAATCTAAAATCAAAACCATCCGGGTCTACCACACCCCGGTGCCCAAAAACGTTGTCAGTAGCCATATGGTAGCGTAGTTAGGTCGGGTAGCAGTACACGCTTGTTGTATACGACTTTAAATTTTTTCACAACTGACTTGTTGTGCAATGTGAACTGCTTTTTGTTCCTCACTATACTGTCGGTGTACGCGAGAATGTGATTACTGTCACCCCGCCCCCTCACATATTGATCGACAAGCCCAATTAATGTGTCTAACCTAATGGTCTCGGAGTTTACAGCATTCAGTGTGATGCCTTTGGCCTTCATACAGACCTTACCCTTAGCAGTTCTGTACCCGTAACTTTTCGGACCACTTGCCGAAAATTCCACAATATGGTCTCCATCCCCAACTTCATCAGTAAGGTCACCAAGATATGGCCCCAGTGGGGGCTCATATTCACCCTCTTTAGACGTGAACACAACACTATCTGTGTCGCAATAAAGCAGTCTATCACCCAACCTGTCCATAAGATCATAAAGTTCTAACCGCGCGTGGGCCGTTGTAAAAGCCCCGAGAAAGACGTTAATGTCACGAGTCTGGGTCCCTTTCCCATTTGCGTAAGCCCACTGAACGATCGCAACAGTGTCTGACACAAATGAGAAATGCTTGAGGTCATACTCAGTGCCAAAAATGTATCGGGCAAACTGTTCAGGGTCTGTTAGTATTTCGGTTGTCGGTAACTCCTCGCGCATACTGAACCTCCCCCACAAAGAGTTAAGCAGTAGCTTCATGATGGATCTACGTGCAGCATTAAACTCAATCTTGTCCAGATTCAGCTTAATCCCTTCTTTCTCAAAGTAATCTCTAACATACGATTCTTTGTCAGCGTCGGTCACAACGTCTTTTGGAAAACCTGAACTTTCCTGTTTGAACTGTAAAAATGTTTTAACATAATCACAAAACAATGTTTCAGAGCGTTGGGGAAAATGCCAGACCTCATCGATTTTTGTCACTACATAACCCTTCTCAACGGCTTTTAACAGTTCAATGCTAACCCAACACCCGTGAATTGATCTTTCCTCATCAGTATGCACACACGGGTGTGTCTGGTTCTGCTGTTCAGCACATGCCCTGCAAAGAGGGAACATTAACTTACCCCCGGTCCTATAAGGCAGTACGGGGTGAAGCAACCCCCGTGGCGGAAGGACTGTTGCCTTGACGAGTCCGTAATAATCTTCAAGGTTTTGAAAATCCTTGTGTATTATTTCCGGATGCCCAATTGGGTAACATTTTCGAGCCTGACAGTAGGGATATAGTGATGTAAAGTCAACATACCTAATCCGCTCGCCCTCCGCAACTTTGTGATACAGTTTTAATGCGTTCGTTCGGCCGCCGAATAGAGCTTCACGGGGTTTCAATCTTTCAGTGTGTTTGTAAGTGGACATGAAATCCATAACTGCAACATCACTCTGTTTAGCGCGCATCCATGCACATTCCCAAATCACCTCGACCTGAAGACCGTACGCACGCTCCAAAATTTCAATCTTGTCGTCGCATTGTCTTCTCAAAACGCCATAAGGCACTTTTGATAAGGGGTTTAGATCGTTGGGGTTATAACATCGTTCACAACCATGAAAGAAACACCCGAGAAATTCGAATGCTTTTTTCACGTTGCCATCGTCGTAGAAACCATCCACATAGTATTTCCCAAATGACGCCTCACCGGTGTTTAAAGCATGTTGAATTTCTATGCCCCGTGATTTTCGGATGAATTCGAGCCATTCAATTGAAATGGTCGAATAAGTTTTGTTCTGATTGGTGTACGCATTGTTACGTGTCAGAGCTATTGTGTCTTTTGGGATGTAGTGTGTTTTATATGTGGCCATACATGTTGCTGCCAAAGTGGTGTAATTAAATGGATCAAGGCCTGTACACAAAATGAATTCGTCGCGGTACTTCATGCATGCCTCCCTCAGCAAAACGACATCGTTTTTACCATAAAGCGCGAGTTCTTTTTTAAAATCGAACACTTTGTCAGATGTGGTATTGTACCAATCATCAAACGCAGCCCTGTCTTGGTTCGACATTGTTGCATACCCGTAAAATTTCTTGTCAGGGTACGGGCCTATGTAGTTGTCATTTTCAACGCGGTTAAAGTGGTGCGGAAAATACCCCTTCTCTGCATTAGTCAGATTAAATGCAACGGGTGTCTTCGCCAGACGCATGGGTATGAATGAATATGTATCAATAAAACGTTGCTTGAAAGCTGCGTCATACATTAAGATTAGCCTGCAACCTTGCATTGTGATTTTAGGAGCAATCCCCATCTTAGTAAAGAATTCCAAAATTATGAAATTGTCAAACCCCGCTGCATTGTGGGCTAGCCATGTGTAATTAAGGTAACGTGGTTGTCTGAATTTTTTAACGAGACGATCCACACAATCGGTCCCTTCAGCCACGAATTCCTCGCCATCAAACGTGATAGCACATACAAAATTGGCAACGTGTTTACCATTTTCATAACGGGTCTCAAAATCGTAGAAAATGTAACGATCGTTCGGCATCTCCGGCTTAACTGGTTGGATAAAACACTGATGTACACCATCGGTGACCAAACTCTCACCACAGTGCATACAACGATCTGCAGGGCATTTATGGGGTTTGGGTTTAGTACCGCTGACATGGTAACGTCTATTACATTTACCGCAATATTTAGTCACGTCGCACTGCGCGTATTGCATACCCCGAGGTGGTTTTTTATGCATCTCGAAACAATAGTCAGACTTACAGTAGCGCAGGCAGTCGCCGCAATGTTTTGGCTTTTTGGGGTGTTTATGACATTCCGGGTCATTACAGACATCGCAGATGTACCGACATCTGTGATCTCTCCTACAGGTGAATCCTCGGTGGCAGAACTCACACACGTATGGGGTGCCAATAAATGCACGTAGATTTTTAATCATAAAATAATGATTGTCATGCAGGTACAAAAATACTGTTTTAGGATGCGGATCGTCTGTGTTTGTATACTTCTCCAAAACACCCGTATCAGTCCGATAGAAGACAACTATTTTAACGCTCAGCATCTGTTCAAACCGTCCGATGTCATTAAACGCTATCTTGTATTGATCACCATAGCCAGCTGACTTCTGTATTGAAGATGCTGCAGACTCAAGCTCTACGTGTGGTTTCTGTGGATTTAGGAAATGTGCCAGACAGATTGCAAAACAAAGATTGTTTGAAATGTTCGTGGGACAGAACAGATTAAGTCTGTTTTTGGTAATCACTTCATTGTGGGCAAGATCACGGATCTTTCGATAAACACCGCCGTGTTTACTTCTCGCTATCGACAGTCTTAAATTCAATCTCTCATCAAACTGTACGTCAGAGTTGCTCTGCATTATTTTTTCAAGGTCGTTTATAAATAGATCTACACTATAACCATTGCTACCCGTCAAAAGTGTACTAACATCTGATGTCAAACTCGAGCCCCTCAACGTGATGCTGATTAAACATCCGTCTCCACCTAACAGTTTGGAAAACTCCACAATTTCAGAAAGTGTGTCATGTAAAAACACTGTGTAGGCTGCTAAATCTGTCGAAGATATCTCTCGCAAATTTATAAGCCTGTGGACTTCCAGACCATTGAACCGTGCTCGGGGGAGTACCGTGTACCCACTAACATCACCACCTACTGTTACAAGTGATTCTATATCTCTATCTGTGAGACCCATATTGGGCGCTTCAGGGTTGAGTGTGCGATGTGTCTGTGTACCTGGGCCCTCGCCTGACTGGTGAAAAGACACAAGATGATCGAATGCAGAATTTGGTTCTGGACGAGGTTCTAACACCTCTCCTGCTTGTTGGGTATTTACAACATGTTCAAAATCATTATTTGGGTCAGGATCCTCATCGGACATTGATCTCACGATGTTTAATAATTCTACCAACGTATCAGTTGAAGACTCAGACCTATTCATATCCTCCACAGTCTGTATTAAATAGAGCAATGTTTCTGTGTTACTGCACTGTTCGAGGGGCACCACGCTACCATCGTTTCGTCTAAACCTAGCTACCGGACCCTGATCAAAACCATCTGGCTCCCGACAACGTTTAGACATTTTTAAATCAGATCTTTTTTTTATTTTATTTATTTAAATCACATGAAGCAACACCTTAAAAACTATGGATAATAAACCCTGTGTCCATACAGTAAAAAAAGATAGAATGAAAAACTGACAAATGTTGAAGAAAAAAAAACAAAACAAAAAAACATAGTATGCAAAATATATATATAAAATGTTGTCAACTCACCCAAGTTTCTTTTTAAGCATGAGAACCAGTTGCTTTAGCAATTCTGTAGTCAGGCATTGTTCTCTGGCTACTTTTTGAACAGTACCACTATGCAACCGTTGCGCTGCTATGCATTGTTTAAGCCAAATTCCCTGTTGTTGTTGTGTTGACTCATAAGCATCTAAACGTCTCTCAATGGCATTAAGGCGTTTGTCAAAACGTACCTCGAAGGCATTCAATGCGGTCTTGACAGAGTCCTGTATCAGTCTGGCTATGTGCTGATTGTCTATAAAGGGTTGTGATTCCTGTTTGTAAGCCTCCTGATTTGAAGGCAGCTGTTCAGGGTCGGATTCCTCCACGACCACGACCCGTTCGCTGGTTGGAACAGACTGCGGTGTTTCTTTAGGGTCGTTTGTAAATACACAGCCGTCCCACGATTGTATCAGACCCTCACTCCAGCTCTGAACATCATTTATATCGGGAACTACGACCACCTCTGTTAAGAAGTAGAAAAGGGTGCAAAAAAAAAAAAAAAAAGTTAGTACAAATGTGTTAATATTATAATGATAACAGTAATATTAATATTAACTATATTTTCTAAGACTAAAAATAAAATAAAAATCAGTCTGGTACTAATGTAACATTAAAAAACAATACTTATTGTCAAATTCTCTCTCTCTCTCTCTCTCTCTCTCTCTCTTTATATATATATATATATATATATAAACAAACAATCAAACAAGACCATGCTAATATGGAGTGGCACACCAGCCTAAAATCATCATGTCTACACTTTTTTACACACAGTTCTCCAATGGTGTAATGTATGATAACAACAGTTCTAAACTAGCGTATTGGCACATTATACATCCACAAATACATTCGACCCTCTCACTATCACATTCAAATAAACAATATTTATCTTTCTGATTTAGTGTGTACAGAAAACAATCCATCAGCTTTTGTTCATTACTTACTTTTACCAGCTGATCGTCTTGGCTTTTTTGCGGCAGATGTCTGTGATACGTCTCTCGAAGACTCGTCAGCAGAAGCTTTTGCGTCCGCATGGGACACCACGGCTGCTTTACGTTTCAACTTATTTTTCGCTTTCTTATCCGGTTTATTCACACATTCAGACACACCGACATTGCTCACAACGTTTGATAAGCCATCTGTAAATACATGTGTTAAAGTTTTAAAACAAAATCAACAAATCATAGCAGCATAACATTGTTTGATAAAGCCAAATGACAATGCACTTACCCAGGGGAATAACTCCAACGTTGGCTGACTCGCTGCTTCGCGGTGGTCCGTGTACTAACGCCTTGATAGTCACGCGTTTCGGCCCTGGTAAAAACAAAAAAAAAAACACCGAGAAGATAAGATATTTTTCACAAAGCCACGACACTGTTTAAACACTGGTGTAACAACATTTAACAATACCTGGCACAAGTGCTTCCGTGATCGCTCGTGAAGAGGCAACAGCTTTGTGCGCACCAGCAGCTGTGCTAGGTCTAGCCACGCCTCCTGGCGAAAACAAAACAAAACATCGTCCGTCACACACACGCGCACAAACACACACACACACACGCAACGTATGCAACATTTAAGCATAATTATACGTACCACTCGCTTGATTCAGGAAGTTAAGCTCATCTACTAGATCGAAGAGAGTCAAGCTGTCACGATCTGAAGCGGGCAGATAAAGCCTTAAGTAAGCAATAGAACAGCGACGCTCGTAAACAAAAATAATGTTTCTTAACAATGTTGCTAAATAATAAAAAACACTCACTGTTAGAACAGGATTCCATCTTCTTGCACTCACGATTCCAACAACACAATATGGCTTGGAAAATAGTTTGAGAATAAACAGCGGTGATGCTTGTCACGAGACACGACACACTAGTACGCTTCAGTGACTGTGCTCGCGTTCAACACACATTTATACACGCAGGTTTTGGCGAAGTGTGAAAACGGGCCGCCCCAGCAGACAGAATACACAACGACACAACATCTCGCGCAGGTAGACGGCCAATAAACCCGGAAGGCCAAGGGACAGACACCTTTCTTTTACACCTACGGCCAGGATGTCACCGCAGGAGGATGTCACATGGCGTCGCGCAGCCTAGACATACCGGAGCCTGTCGGCGACCCATCATAAATCAGAGACAGGGGAACCTCAGAACCATAAATCAAAGTCATAAAACACCTTTTTTTGACACATGGTTTATGTTAATACTACTCCTGAAATATTTCAGTTGGTGTGCAATGAATCTAAAATATATGAAAGTTTAATTTTTATCATTACATTATGGAAAATAATGAACTTTATCACAATATGCTAATTTTTTTAGAAGGACCTGTAATATCTTCATGGCCAAGAAAGACTAATTCCCAGCTAACGGCTAAATTAAGAAATAATTCAAAGGTAAAAGCATAGGTAGCTTAGATCGCAGTTCAAGACAATAAATTAGTAAGCACATAACACAAGTAATGCTTCTCTTTTCAAATACAAACAATACTTTATTGATTATAAGCCTATGACTAACACATAAAACTAATATCTAACACACACACACACACACACACATTCATACGAGTTGCAGAAAGAAAGAGAGTGAGGAAGAATGGGTTTTAGGAGTCAGATGGTGAGATCCCAAGTTTCTATATGCACTTAAAAGACATGACCTGAACGAACCATCAATCATCGATTTAACCCTTCTATCGTTTCTTAGGCAGGTTATTCAATTTTATATTTGCACCAGTTCAGTTAAAAGTCTGAAGGCTACTTGCTTGGCTTTGGTTTTCTTTGAGGATTCTCCTTTTGTCGGTGTAAGGGGTTTCCCGGGTCCGTTGCTTGGCTGTTGGCGGATGGATGAAAGTCTTTGAAGTTGGAAGCGCGTTGCAGTCGAAACGTTTAAACAAAACTTTGCTGCAAAACTTAACTTAGAACCGAGACTTTAAACGGAAAAGAAAACAAAGGAAAAGAAAGGAAGGTGAGGCGAGTTAGATGGCTTGAATAAATCTGTTTTAACCCATCTTCTTCTGATCTTAATTTGGGTTCTTTGTCTTCATTCGTCTACATGGTTACTTGTCTGTCTGTTAACTCTGTCGGCTGCATAATTTCCCGCTAAGCTCTGTTCGGGTCTAAGATTTTAAACTCAAAGTTTGTCCAACCTCCCGGATGGGTTCTGGCCAATCAGACACTGGCTTAATTTTAGGAGGTGGCCCTATTTTCTTCTTATCGTAAATCATGGGTTATCTGTGATCTCCTTGTTCTCCAGGACTAGCAAAGAGAACAAAAGGCCACAGTTGAGACATTATTACTATTATAAGAAAACAAAACATTTTACACAGATTTCAAATCAAACCATCTTTTTGAATTAAAAATACGATCCTGCTGACAGGAAACACGGCACACTTTCATTCACACACCTAATATTTATAACAATTATGCATTGTATGGCGTCTAAGCATATTAGACACACTCATATAGAAACAACAGAATTATGTAGTTGCATAATGTTTGATTATAAGTCCATCGAGAATTGTTCTGAGATGAGTTTTATGGATTTTGATATGTAGTTTGTTAGTATGTAAAGTTTATGGGGTTTAAGCCATTCCAGTCTGAGGTCAGAATAGTTTCTAAGGAAGGCTGTTTTGTTCATCTCTCATGGGACCTCTAGTCTTTAAGAAAGAGTAGTCTGTTAGTCGTAGGGGTCAGGTAACTTCATGTTAGGACCTCTTGTTTCACCATTTCTGAACAGATCTGTTCTTGCCAAATTATAAAACATTGACAACGTTCTTCCTTTAGTTAAACAATAAAAAGTCCTTTTGGCCGCAGACTCTGGAGCCTAGGGTAATCTGGAATGTGAAGCCTCTTTTGTGTTTGGTTCATTCTCGTAGTCGCTACAGCACCGATTACGATTAGGGATGCAAATGGTTAATCGATTATCGATTAATTGTCAACAAGAATTTACTCGATTAAATTAAATTAATTGTCGGTTGATTGAACATTGCGAACGTGACACGACATTCTCGCGGGCGGCGAGAGACGAGAAACCCGACAGAAACTTGAAGCGGCAAAAAAGAATCCAAACATGAGGTGGTCAAAATGGAGTGGAGTGTGGGAGCATTTCAAATTAGTTAATGATGACAAAGACACCAAATGTAAACTCTGCGGTACTACGATTAACAGCTCTACGCGTTCGTTTAGATACCACATTCATAACGTGCATGTAGCCGTGTTGCAGGGAGGAAGTCTGTCGCCTTCACAACCTACAATCGCTGCTGTGTTGAGAAGGCGAGTATGTGACCACAGGAAAGCGGAGGGCATTACTCAGAGGATTTGCGGCATGATCAAAAGAGATATGATGCCAGTTAGCACCACTGATGGTGAGGGATTCCGGGAGTTAATACACTTCATGGAGCCAGGATATAATATCCCTTCTCGACCAACCATAACTACCCACTTGGAAGCACGCTACAAAAACAAGAAGGCTGAGCTAAAAACACAGTTAGCCACGGCTAATGTGGCTCTGACGACGGATTGTTGGACGGCACTGACTACAGAAAGGTACATTACAATCACGTGCCATTTCATTGAAAATGACTGGCAAGTAAAGTCAGCAGTCCTTCTTACGGAGAGCCTCTCAGAGAGACATACAGCTAATCATTTAGCTGACAAACTCAACCAGGCTGCGGAGTCATGGGGACTCACCGGGCGTGTAATAGCCTGTGTGCATGACGATGCTCGGAACATTGTCTCAGCAAACAACCCCGCACGAGTCAGTTGGAAATCAGTTCCTTGCTTTGCACATACTTTAAATCTGGCCGTCAACGACGGATTCGCTGCTGCTGGTGTCAACAGAGTAATTGCAGCTGCTGGCAGGTTGGTCAACTTCAACATCAACTCACTTCAACCAAAGCACACCAGCAACGAAAGCGCTAGAAGCAAAACAAAAACAAATGCAGCTACCAGCTCATCGGCTCATTCAGTCCTGTAAAACCAGCTGGAACTCTGTACATGCAATGTTTAACCGCGTTTCCACCGCAATTACCAGGAACTATTTGTCCCAGGAACTTTTTTCATAGGAACTTTTTTTGCCCCAGAACGGTTGCTCACTGCGTTTACACCGTGGACTAAAGTACCGGGAAGATTAGTCTGGTGACGTTGAACTGCGTGCAACTGCTCCTCCCAGTCTGCGCGTACTTGTTTTGAGTTTTAAGTATTGAGGAGATTCAAGCTGTACTGCTTTTGTGTGCGATCTATTGGTTTACTAACGAGGTAATTAACAAAACGGCAGAAAAGAGACGAACACTAATACCAAAGCGTATTCATTTCAGAAAGCTCGTAATGCTAGATATAAAAGTAGACAACGTTTGTTATCAGCTATAGCGAACATGACCGTGAGATGGATGGGACGAACGCGCGCCATCCGGCAGAGAGAACAAGGTAAAATAACCAATCAGCATGTTCAGCGCACAAGTCCCACCCCGAAAGTTCCTGAACTCTGAAAAAGTACTACCTCGCCAGCAGGGACTTTCTGGGGGGGAATTTTTTACCCGGAACTTCATTTAGACCCTGGTTCCTGCAGTGTAAACACACGGAGTACCAGCCCAAAGTTCCTAGTTCCTGGGGAAAGTTCCTGCGGTGGAAACGCGGCTTTTGACAGACTAGTAGAACAGCGTTGGGCCGTGTGTGCTGTACTATTAGACCGCTCAGAGACCAAGCTTATAGATGCGAGGACGCTGGAGTTGAAAGACGACTTCTGGCAGCTGATTGAGGACATGGCGCCAGCACTGGAGGCTCTGAAATGTGCAACTGCTGTCATGTCTGCAGAAACCGAAGTATCCGTATCCAACACGTACCCCATCACTTTCAGTATGATCAACACGCATCTCAAGACGGCAGATGGAGACAGCAACAGAGTGGTGGATTTCAAATCTAAAGTGCGCACTTTGCTGGGTGAACGGATGAAGGTAAGCTATGGTCATTAATTAAACTCTTAATTGACATCGCATATAAGCTATATATATATATATATATATATATGTATATATACTGGAGGGGGTGGGGCGCAAGTGTTTGTGTGCGCACTCATTGGGATAATAAAATGCGCAAAGACAGACAGAAAAGACATGCCATCGTGGAAATAAGATAAATAACATATTACTTAAAGGCTATTTAATTTAACAGATTATGGGGTGAATAATTTATCACTGACACATTGTCACAGTGTAAACTGCGTTTTTATGCAGTTGTACCCTTGTCATGTCAAACCTTATTAAATAAAACTCTGATGCTAGCTTTCTCCTTTATTTAATTTGAACAGGTTGAGTCTGAAGACCTCACATCAACAACACCAATGAAAGCAACGATGCTGGACCCTCGGCATAAGCACCTGGGATTTCTGATCCCAGCAAGCAGGATCTCAGCTCATTCCAAACTGCTTGAACTGGCTATGGCAGAACATGTGGACTCCACATCAACAAATGAAGCCACCACTGGAGATGATGTGCCAGTCCAGGGAGCTGCACTTCAGAGACAAACTTCTGCTATGACTCTTCTACTGGGTGAAAACTATACCATCAGCAGCAACGATGACATAGAAAAGCAAGTGGACGTGTTTCTGAAGGATTCCTCACCACTCCTTGACTCCAGTCCCACAGAATGGTGGAAAGTCAATGAAGGAAGATTTCCGAGGCTGGCAAATGTGGCACGACGATATCTGTGCATACCGGGCACGACTTACTCCTGACCATGTTAATATGCTTATTTTCTTGAACAAAAATATAGGGGTCTGACAGCTAAATGCACAGTGATTAATTATATCGCTCACATGGCAGAGTTTTTGTGAAAATATCATAAATGTATTTTTTCATTGTTAAACAAAATGTAAACGACCCTGGATATAGTCCAATGACTGTGCGTAGTTCAGTTGTGCTCAGTGTTAGGTGTAACTTTCAACAGTTCAACATGTGTTTATTTCGAGATCAGTACAAACATCAGGGCAGATACTCGCACAATTCGAGGTAAATCGTTATTCTCAGAAATTAATTTCTGCAAGGCTATTTTACAACTTTTACAAATTCACAACTTCAGTATGGCCTATAGTTGCAATACAGTGCGTATAAAAATAGTTTAGTACGGTGTACTTTTTGAGAGATATAATTTTTCTCATGACTCGTGAGGATGTCGTTTACATCATTAATTTGTTGGAAACGCATGTTCGACTAGTCGGAGTCGGGCTTTAATAGCAGGCAAGTTACTATTGCGATTCTTATCCAGATTAGTAATATTATATCAAATTTTAAAAAGGCAGTTGACTGACTAAAATCTCTTAGATGGTGTGTGACTAGTTCCATATCAAAAATATGGCCAGGATCTGTGCATGACTCAAGAATTTTCAGAGATTTATGCACATTATTTGAACGTGGTAAGGAAAAATATAAATATCAAGCTCACTGTATTACATACACGTATGCTTATCCTAACAGAACTGAATTTGTCCATTATACAGGTGATTACAACAGGATCCTGCTTGGAGACGGGTGTTTTATGACCCCATTCCCTGACCCAAACCCCAGACCAGTTAAACTGCCGCTCTAGCCAGGACAAGGGCACACAGTGAAGTGAACTTTAGCCAACTAAAGTGTCTGAAAAGTCTGAGGGCTGCACCTGATAGGGCCCGTGACATTGCATGGGCCATATTACACAACATTGCACCATCAGAAAAAATATAAAACATTTAATTAAATGTTTAATAAAAGACCAGACAAATATGCTTAGTTCCTTGATTTTTATTTTTATTGTTCTTTGTAAAGAAAAGCCAGTGATCAAGTCATCTTTTGCCTGCAAATAATATATATTGTACTCTGTGTGAAATAATATATTAGCACTTACTCTGAAGTTCCTATGAAGCAACTCTATCTCTAGTGCCAGTTTTTTTTTTCTTTAAGTTGTCAAGTACTTTCAAAATACTCAAAATACTTACAAAATACAGGGTACACCTGTCAAACACATGGCTCATGCATCAACAATTAAAAGGAAAAGTACAACACTGCCCACCTCTGCATCACTGCTCTTCTGTAGATGTGGACTCCTGCAACTCATATTAGAAATAATAGGTACTCAAGTATAAATTAAGTAAAGTTATTTATGCACTTAAAGATACCTGAGAGGGTTTCTTCACTGTCCTGTGCATTGGGGGAAAAATGGGCATTATAAAGTGTTGTACTTTCTTTCCTTTTGATGTAACATTAGAAAAAGTCCACTTACTGCACATGCTTCAGCCACTTGCTTGGAAACAGGTAAAAGTGTTGGTGTATTGTTTAAAACTGCACAAAAGAGGAAAACACAATTTCATTACAATGAAGTACACTGGGGGAAATGTGATCAATAACTCAAGGCAACATATTTTTTTACATTAACTATGTAGTTTCACAGTCACACATGTAGACTTTCACAAGCCAAAGCAATTCATTGCTACTCAAGGTTTAACAGCTGATATGACTGGACAGCCATTTGGATTATAGGCCAACTTAATTTAATGCAGCAACAAATTATTTTACAGTGTAGGATCATTTAAAGTTCATTTCCCAGCAGTGAAGGTGTTCTGCTCCTGGCCTCTGGCTGTGGGTCTGAGGAAGAGCTGAACCCAGGGATGCCCTCCACAAGGTTCACACTCAACCCAAGGGTCAGCTCTTCTGCCGGGGTATAATGTGGGGGTGCAGGACCACCACCTGTTTGTTTTTCTTTTCTTTTTTTTTCTCAGCCTTTTTCTTGGTTGCTTTTATAAACAGGCAAACATTTATTAACAGTGCCTTTTTAAAAGAGATTAGTTAGTACAAATGACTATTATGTAGAATATTCTAGTACTTCACTTTTACTTGTTCCCATGTTCTAGTAGTGGGTGGTGACTCTGACATTACAATGAACAAAGTTATTAATTATTTAGAAATTATTAAAATATCAAAATATATACTTTAATAAGTGATAAAAACATCTAACTACAAACTTAATTTGTCTGCTACTTTTTGCCAGCCCTCTCTCTTGGCTTTTGCACACTTTGAGGTGTTCCCTGGCGTTTTAATTAAGTTTTTAAATTCTGCATATCCTTCAAGCAATAACTCTTGCTCTTCTGTGGAGAAAAAAACTGAGTGCGCTCTTTGGCCACGGTGATCAGCCAATAGCAGCGTTGCTGATCAATGTTTCTACTATCGATACATATCCCCTTTTAACCCAGCGCATGAACGCGCAATTATCTCAGATAACCCAATCCAGCTATACTAATCATAACCGGCAGGAGTGTTCGAAGAACCTAATTAGCCGGATCATTTGCATTTAGTATAAGCTTGTTACTAGTCTGTGGGCCAGCCTAGTGGCCTGCAGTCAGCATAAACCAGCTCTCAGTCTGTGTCCCAGCCCAGCAGTCTGCAGTCAGCACATTCCCGTTACCAGTCTGTGGACTATCCACGTGGTCTACAGTTAGCACAAGCCTGTTAACAGTCTATGTCTAGGCAATCCAGATTCTAGGTCATTTCTAAGCCAGAGCAGTCAAGGTACAGGTCTCTTTCCCGTCTTGGTTCCGAATGTTTGGTGCAACTCACTAAAATACCACTTCAAGACTCAAACTCATTCTGTTTTCAAACTCATTCAGATATTACAGTTTAATAAAATAAAATACCGGTAAATAAAGTTGTCCTCCGAAGAGGGGGGGTGGAGGTGGGAGAAAAAATAAATAAATAAATAGCCGGATCATGATGATATTATCTTGGATGTCTCGTTTGATCTCGGATGTTTTAAGCAACGTACAAAGAACGGGCCCCAGGTTCCCTAAGGATTCAACCGCAATCCCAATGAAGACGAAAACGGTAATTTTCTGGTTGTCATACATAGGCTACTACCATTAGGTTAGATGGTAGTATTTTATTTGTGTACATTTTAATCATTAACATTAAAAGGCACACTCTTTTTACAACTAAAATAATAGTAAAGGGTAAAAAAAAAAAAAACTGAATTCCAAAAAAAAAAAAAATGGAAAAAACGGAATTTGCAATAATTAAAACGGAAAAAACGGAATTTGGGAAAAAATAAAACGGAATTTGGGAAAAAATTAAACTGATTTTATAAGGCCCTAAAATGGGGTCAGAAGTTGTCTGAAGTGGTTTCTTGGATGGTATGATGAGGTCTGATGGGGTCTGAAGTCATCTGATATGGTCTGTCTGAATTTGTATTGATCTGTCTGAGTTGGTCAGATTTTCTATTTGTCAAGCATACATTAAAAAGCATCTTTACAAGCTTAACTTTTATGCCCCTAAATGGACAGGTTGGTGGGAAAATACGGGATGTGAGAAAAACAACAACTTTTTTCCATAAACTATAGGCTACTATTTCCTGGTTTGACCAATAACAGGTTTGTAGGCCTACTATAAAAAATAAAAATAAAAACAGTTTCATACAACGTAAATCTATATCAACAACCAATTTCATCCTTTACTGAACAGCACAGGATAGAGCAAACTATCAATATCAACTTTATTTGTATAGCACACTTAAAACAACCAAGGTTGACCAAGGTGCTTCACAGGATAAAAATACAACAAAGCACACAGTAAAACTACAACCAAAAACATTATAATATACAGTATATGATATATAGTGAAATTAAGTTTAAAATTTGCCAGGAAAGATAACAAACTTAGCTGAGAGGAAATGCCAGAGAAAAGAAATGTGTTTTTAACAGTGATTTAAAGCGTGCGAGAGTTGGGGCAGTTCTAATCTGGAGTGGCAGGTTGTTCCACAAGTTTGGGGCAGCTACACTGAAGGCTCTATCGCCTCTGGTTTTAAGTCTGCTTCTGGGCACATCCAGGAGGAGGAGATTGGTGGATCTCAACACTCTAGTTGGAGTGTGAACATTAAGAAGCTCTGTTAAATACAATGGAGCCAATCCATTTAGGCATTTAAAAGTTAAGAGTAAGATTTTAAAATCAATCCTGTAATGAACGGGAAGCCAGTGGAGGGAGCGCAACACAGGTGTGATGTGGTCTCTCTTCTTTTTTCCTGTTAGGAGGCGGGCAGCAGCATTTTGTACCAACTGCAGGCGCTGAATAGATGTCTGGTCTAAGCCCACATATAAGGAGTTGCAGTAGTCAAGGCGAGAAGTTATAAAGGCGTTAATCACCCTCTCTAAATCTTTATGCGGGAGATAGGCCTTTACCTTGGCTATAGTTCTCAACTGGAAGAAGCAGGATCTAACAGTGGTGGATATCTGTTTATCAAGTTTAAATGCACTATCAAATATAACACCAAGACTCCTCACAGTTGAGCGGTTGTTTGAAGTTAGAGGGCCAAGAGAGTCCACATCAAACAGCTCAGGATGTCCGAACACTATGACCTCTCTCTTGTCTTCGTTTAGGTTGAGGAAATTTAGGTTCATCCACGTTTTGATATCCTTCATACAGTCAAGCAGGGGCTGTAATGAGCTCTTTCTTTTGCAGGTAAATTTGAATGTCGTCTGCAAAACAATGGAAGGAGATCTCATACTTCTCAAAAATGGAGGCTAGGGGCAGCATATACAACGAAAATAGAATGGGGAAAACTACAGTTGTCCAATACAGAAGCAGCTGACATATTGAGAAATAACTATATAACTATAGTTACTATGTATGTATGTACCTATACAACTATAACTTATAAATCACGCTGCAAATGTGATTTTTGACTGACAGGGTCGTAAAAATTCCGTCATAATCTATTACCGTCATTTTAATTTTTTATATTTTAATAATAATAAGACATTTAATAGGCTCTGTTTTTGTTCACATTTTCATTTTTATTCACGAACTTACAGGACAAGCATAGATTATGCTAAATATAGGCTAAGAGAAAGTTGAACTGGGTCACTTTTCAGGTTTCATCATGAATGTTTGTCCAGTAAATCGCAATAAGCTTTGTGCTTTGTGACTTTTGTTATTAACAAAGTCTCAGCTTTCAAATTCTGTCCATTTTATCACAAAATTCAAACAATAAATACCGTTTTGGCGCTCTTTAATTTGGCGCGAGAGATCACTAGCCTCAGTTCAAGCGAAGTGCGAGTGAACGCGATCCCTTCCTCTTTACTAGGCCTACGTTATACTAAATAAACATGAACGAACATCAGAAAATACGTTGAAAGTTACAGTCTAACTTACCGAAATCCGTATCATGTCTCTCATGTAATTGCTCAATTAGTGTTTCAACCGCAGAAAGACGTCAATAAAACAGACTGTGTAAAACAGCTTAGTAAACAATGTAACTCAGAAAAGCCATTCGTTGCCCTTACACAGTCAGCAAGAGCGCACTCGCCACCAAGTGGACAGGAGTGAGAATTACAGTTACAAGTTACAATCAGATCATCATTACCCTCAGTGTCTCTGTCAAAATTAGATTGATTTCAGATTTGTCCATCAGTGCTAAAAAAATTCGGTCAATGACGAAAAATGTCTGGTTAACGCAACATCTGCTGTAGGCACCTTCATCAGGGACGGACTGGGGCTAAAAAACAGTCCTGGACTTTCTCCCAAGTAGGCCCATCATCCGGCCATTCGCCCCTAGCCGTGCGCGACAGACACTAGCCAGGATGTCCTGATACTATGCCACAATACTGTAGCCTATCAGACAAGGTATTCACACATGGGCGTAGGTTTGGTCTCAGCTTTGGTGGTGGGGACATAGTTATTTTGCCTACTTACACTCTGCTTTATGAAAAAGCTTCGTATGTCCCCTTTCTTCTTCTTGGGTGACATAGCTGATCTACAAAGTACAAAAAGTGGCAAAAAAAAGGGTTTAAAATGGTTTACTCTGGCATTTGTATATGGCAGGCAGAGAGACAGCCCTGGTAACTTACCAGCAGTGAGTGCAAGCACAAAAAGTAGTCCCGGCCCGCGCGTGTAGCCTGCCTGTCAGATACCCCGCCGCCAATCAAATTA
The DNA here is from genome assembly GCA_029959095.1 of Rhinichthys osculus. Classification (NCBI taxonomy): domain Eukaryota; kingdom Metazoa; phylum Chordata; class Actinopteri; order Cypriniformes; family Leuciscidae; genus Rhinichthys; species Rhinichthys osculus. The sequence continues at coordinate 43,962,025 of JARWKJ010000008.1, read as the reverse complement.
CGGCGTATCTTGTACTGTCGTCGTCCTGGCCATTGGAATCGATCCAAATAGCAGCGCAAATATCAAAATAGCAGTTCAAAGGAGCTTGCTAAATATATTGGTGGGGACAAATTTGTAATCTCAAATTATTGATTGGGACTAGTACCTAGCGTCCCCCCCTAAACCTACGCCCTTCACAGCAAATAATATCTCAAAACCAATGATGATAATTGGGGTTTTGTTTATTAATGAAGCGTCAGCCTTCAAATAAAACCAAAAAATGTACAATGCCATTACATCTGCATTGAAAATAAAATACAAATAATGAAATGTCACTGGCTACAGAAACCCCAAAATTACACAAACTTGTAATTATAAAACATATTACTATATACCAGGGGTCTCCAACCTTTTTGTGTGTGAGGGCTACCTCAAGGGATAAAACAATCTAGAAGGGCTATACTCAAAAATATTTATTATACATATAACATGGTGGTGCTTTTTTTACCTTACCTTTACCTATACTTTTAATTTTTACTTTTTACCATCATATTGCGAAATAATAAAATATCTTGATATTCTGGTTCAGACTTACAAGCATTTAAAAAAATTGAACAATTCCTGAAAATTTTGGAAAATATATATTGATTTTTTTTAATTCTCTATAAACCTATTGTATGTGTTATCAAAAACAGTAGCCCAAACATTTAGTATAAATATAAATGCAAAAGAAAAAAAACTGCCATAACTTCTAAACAAAACATTACTGCATTAGGCCTACATTTAATACATTTATAGGCCTACATGACTATTAATATAACAGGATTTTTAATATGAATATATACAGGCACATTTCTGCCAAAAAAAGTTAGTTTTACTACAGTTAATTGATAAGTTGTGGAGTGAAAAGTCTTCTAACTGGTCTAGTCTTTCGCCTGTTTTTTGCGTCGATAAGTTGAGAATATCAGCGCTGTTTCATCTGCCTTTTAACTAGCTTAAATCACATAGTCATCTGTGGGTTTATAACAGAGATAGAGATTTCTGCGCTGAATTGAAATGCTTCTGGATCGCGCAGCTCTGTTTAACCCTTGTGCATCAATTAAAAAAAGTTACACATAGCTACACAGAGGACAAAAATGTCCGTGTCAAAAAAACTGTCATAAAAATGTGAAGCTTGGGAGCGCAGACTTTTAAGTTTGGTATCATTTTAAAGAAGACCCTTGGCAGATTATTGCTGAAGTAAAAAAAATAATAATAAGTAAATCCAAAAAAAAGTTATATAGGTATAAGTTTATGAAAATGATTTATGAAAATTATTTTACATAAAACATATATTTTATAAATCAAGTTGAACTCTAAAACGGCAAGAAAATCAAAGCCATAAATCTAAATAAGTTGTGTTCCAAATTTGAGGTTGATATCTCAAAAAATGAGCTTTCGGTAAGAATTTGTTTGGGCGCAGTAACAGATTTCCCCCATTGGGTGCCAGCAAACCTCCACTGGTGCACACAGTGATTGCATTTGTTATTTGCAGTTGAGTTTTTCTCTCTCAATATTACAAACACACACATGCACACACACACATATTTTTTTATAACACACATACTAACCACACTCTGACATCCATACCAACACACCCACACAAATATCGTAGCATAATTTATCGAATTGGCTCTATAATATGCCGAAGCAGAAAACTTGTTTTATAGGCCAAACCTGGAAAAATGGCACCATCTGGTCAAAAATAGTAAAAATTTAAAATTTGAAGCCTTGCCAACAGACTGAAAGCCTCTTAACAAAGATTGCATCATTTTATAGTTAAATGGCACTGGGATTAAAAATGGCAGTTTTAATGGGTTTCAATGGGGACATTTTTGTCCAAAAGGCACATTTTGTGTAGCCTACCTAGTGCAAAAAAAGATTTTTTTAAGAAAATGGCGGTGAAATAGTAAAATTACAATAAAAATACACACCTGTGCCAAATTTTATGCAGTTAGCATTAACACAGGCAAAGTGATAAAAAAAAAAAAAAACTGAAAAGGACAAAAATGCCCATAAGGATGCTTAATAATGTCCGCGTGATCGAGATCAGCCGCACAGCTGTTTGGGCCGCGATCGCTGTTTTTTGGGCCGAGCTGATAATGCTCCGCGCTGCACAGATCAAACAAGTTTCGTTCCGCTTTTTGAGCGAAAAGTGTAGTAGGCCTATAGGTAAGCCTTATAAAACTAAACTAACTTTCTGTCAGTGGCTAGTAGGCCGACTCTTCTTCCTCAGTTGTTTTTTTTTACACGTAGCATAGCCTATAAGTGATCGTATTAGTGCCCCTGCTGTTGGCTATTCATATTGCTTTATTATACTTTTTTTGTGCCGACGGCCCTCGGTTGGACGGCCGTTCTGGACTTTTCCTGAACGCACAGATTGTCAGTCCGTCCCTGACCTTCATCTGTGTGTACATCAGCAAGACATGCTCAGAAAGAGTAACCTTTAGCAGCCGCATCCCATTAAAGCTTTCTCCTGAGCTAAATGTATGACAATAAGACGCTTCATTTCCAGATGTGACTAATAACACATTTATTTTTTTATTTTTTCTATGGGAGCTGTGCAGTGATATAAGAGCACAGTAGGTGTTTTGTGTCAGCTGTTAAACTGTGTATTTTAAAACTGTAATGTTGTATTGACGAATCAAAATTCAATCCATTTTATATACACGATTATTTCAGCATTTATCAGTGCTCTTGTTGCATTACTGCTGTGCAAGAAGATTTTTTATTAACCTTTGTGACTAAATGTCAGGCTTTGGATATGATCCTCTTTTCTAAAATGTCATGTTGTCGTCTATTACACATGATATTGGGGAAGGAAGAAGGTCTCATTGGGCAGTGCTGTGTCATTTTACCCAGAATCTGCTTTTCTTAAGGGCTATATATATATTTAATTGTGCAAGTAATAGATTTTTCTTCCAGAGGGTTGCATGACTCTTCACTGCCATTTTTGTCAATGCTTGTACTTTTTACCTCAGTATACACTATCAATTTATTTGAAAGTTAGTGGAGTAAAAATTACACGTTACTATAATTTTGGAAATGAAAGTTTCATCACAACAAGTATTCATACTACAGTACACCTTTATCCAGAATGACTAACTAATGAGAATAATAAAGGAAGAAGTTAATAATCGAAGGGTGAAAACATTGCAAGCACAGCCATATAACATTTCAGATGAGTCGATCAAAAGTGCAAATGCAGAACATTTTAAGTGCAATTAAATTAGTTGCTCAAATTCACAAAGAAAGTTATTGGACGTTATTATAACATCAGTACGCACTAAGGAGAATTAAATGCTAAAGATGTGCAGATGACAGATTCTGAGATATGAGACACTGTCGTGTCATGTGATGTAATGTATCATATTTCATCAATGACTGTAAGAAAAAGAGTTGAAATAGAGTCATGCTAATATGTTTGGATGACATTGTCTTGCTGAACAAGATGAAATCTGCAGATTAATATGATCCTGTCTTTCACTGCCCCCTGCTGGTGTATAGATGTCAGATGAACAGTGAATCGTGTATGAGGAGCCAGCCTGATTATGCTCCACAAATGAGCTAATAGACTTAAACATAATGAGCATGTCCTGGACTGAGGTCAGTTCTCTGGTCTTCTGAAAGGTTTTGCATTAATTGATTATGACTATTGTGCAATAGTGTGATTGTAAGGCAGTAGAAGAGGGTATAATGGTAACAAGGAAGAAGAGATGAGGAAAACGTTCATAAGGCTTGTTAACGTCAATCATTTATGTGCTTATTTATAAATGACTGCCCTACTGAAGAAACAAATCGAATTGGTAAGTTAGTTAGTTGTCCAAAATGTCAGCTATGGGGCAAAGTGAGTCAGATGCTGTGGGGTAAATTGAGCCAATGTTTTAACTTACCCCGCCATAAGGTACTGTATTAAATCTCTGACGTATAAACTGGTATAATTTCAGTGTAATATTATGCAACTGGTTTAATCATTGGCTTTTTTTGTGTGTGTTTTTTTAGTTTGAGTGTATTTGATAGGAACAAATACACCAAATCCCTCTCTGATAAGAGCCATAAGATGCTCAATCATATATATATTTGCACCTGGAAGCACTAATGGCCTAACATGTTCAACATTGCAGAAAAACCACCATGTCAAGAACCTTTTGACTAAATGTTTATTAGTTTCAGTGACATTTATTCCTTCTAACTCTGTTTTTGGTGTATTTTTGGGAGGGTTACAACTTTAGTGTTCAACATGTTTCAGAAATTCAAACAATTAAAGATATTGAAATGACAACTTCATTTGGTTTTGTGTTGTTTCAGTTGGCTTTAAGAAAAGAAATATGACTATTTGTAAAGGAAAATTGATTATTAAATTAGTTTTAAAAAGAGGTAAATTATCTTTAAAGTTTTGATTCAGATTCAGTTAGATGGTCAGTTTACACCCAGATGGTGCAACCACTGACTCGGATCAACTTACCCCTAACCTGGGGTAAATTGAGCCACAGGAACTCTTTAAAAAAAAAAAAATCTATTTTTTTAGAACCCTTTTTCATAGATCTATTCGGATCATTTAAAATAATAGGAAACATTCTGAATTTACTTTAGATACTTTCATTGTACTTCTGCCTACTTTTCTCTGATCTTGAGGAACACATAATTTTAAAATGGCTCATCTTACCCCACTCGCCCTACAATTTATGCTACTTGGCAACTCTTCTACTGGAAACCATATGGCAATGGTTTTAATAGGCATTAGGCAATAGGTAATTTAATAGAGTTGATGGTTTGCTATGTTTGTAATGATTTTTGTAGTGGAAAGTGGAAACCATTAGGGTTTCTGTGATGGTTTCCCTTTTTTTCAGCAGGGTGATGACATGTTTACTTGAGAAATCGGTAGTTAACCAGCGAGTTACGTCGTTGTACGGGAAACGCACCCCAGTTCATCATTCGAACGAACATTCACAAACAACATCTTAGATTTGTGTGAACGACAGCTCTCGAGGATAGTGCTACAAAACTGACTGCAACTAGGGCATTAAAAGATCAGGGAAGGAGGTCAGGAAGAAGTGGCAGGACTTTGCCACCCTAAAGGGCACTGCAGAGGACAACATTAAATAAAACAGGTGGTGGGACCAATGATTCCCCTTCTCACAGCAGAGGAAGAAAGTCACTACTTGGCACAAGTGCTTCAGAAGGTATTTGTGGTGGTATTGGCATTCATGGAGGAGTAGGGGTACTCAACCTCAGCCTGAGTCAGGTCCTTCATGCTCAGAGGAACTATCAGCTTAATCTGCAATCTCCCAGCACATCTCCTAGTCCTCCAGCACCCTCCCAGGCCTCAGCCTCCAGCTTCAGTCGGCCACACCGCAAACACAACACCTCAGCAGTTTGAGGATGCTTGTTGTTGTAGTCAGGACATATAAGAGTGTCCGTCCTTAACAGGGAGGAAGATGAAGAGGTGGAGGAGGAGGAGGAGGAGGATGAAGAGGTGGAAGAGGAGGACGAGGAGGAGGATGAAGAGGTGGTGGAGGAGGACGAGGAGGAGGAGGATGAAGAGGTGGATGAGGAGGAGGATGAAGAGGTGGAGGAGGATGAGGATGAAGAGGTGGAGGAGGAGGAGGAGGAAGATGAAGAGGTGGAAGAGGAGGAGGAAGATGAAGAGGTGGAGGAGGAGGACGAGGAGGAGGATGAAGAGGTGGAGGAGGATGAGGATGAGGATGAAGAGGTGGAGGAGGAGGAGGAAGATGAAGAGGTGGAGGAGGAGGATGAAGAGGTGAAGGAGGAGTAAGAGGAGGCGGAGGAAGATGAAGAGGTGGAGGAGGACGAGGAGGAGGAGGATGAAGAGGTGGAGGAGGAGGAGGATGAAGAGGTGGAGGAAGAGGAGGAGGAGGAAGATGAAGAGGTGGAGGAGGAGGACGAGGAGGAGGAGGAGGAAGAGGTGGAGGAGGAGTAGGAGGAGGAGGATGAAGAGGTGGAGGAGGAAGAGGAGGAGGAGGAAGATGAAGAGGTGGAGGACGAGAAGGACGAGGAGGAGAAGGATTGATGAAGAGGAGGAGGAGGAGGATGAAGAGGTGGAGGAGGAAGAGGAGGAGGAGGAAGATGAAGAGGTGGAGGACGAGAAGGACGAGGAGGAGAAGGATTGATGAAGAGGAGGAGGAGGAGGAGGAAGATGAAGAGGTGGAGGAGGATGAGGAGGAAGATGAAGAGGTGGAGGAGGAGGACGAGGAGGAAGAGGTGGGGGAGGAGGACGAGGAGGAGGAGGAAGATGAAGAGGTGGAGGAGGAGGACGAGGAGGAAGAGGTGGGGGAGGAAGATGAAGAGGTGGGGGAGGAGGAGGACGAGGAGGAAGATGAAGAGGTGGAGGAGGAGGAGGAGGATGAAGAGGTGGAGGAGGAGGAGGAGGATGAAGAGGTGGAGGAGGAGGACGAGGAGGAGGATGAAGAGGTGGTGGAGGAGGACGAGGAGGAGGAGGATGAAGAGGTGGATGAGGAGGAGGATGAAGAGGTGGAGGAGGATGAGGATGAAGAGGTGGAGGAGGAGGAGGAGGAAGATGAAGAGGTGGAAGAGGAGGAGGAAGATGAAGAGGTGGAGGAGGAGGACGAGGAGGAGGATGAAGAGGTGGAGGAGGATGAGGATGAGGATGAAGAGGTGGAGGAGGAGGAGGAAGATGAAGAGGTGGAGGAGGAGGATGAAGAGGTGAAGGAGGAGTAAGAGGAGGCGGAGGAAGATGAAGAGGTGGAGGAGGACGAGGAGGAGGAGGATGAAGAGGTGGAGGAGGAGGAGGATGAAGAGGTGGAGGAAGAGGAGGAGGAGGAAGATGAAGAGGTGGAGGAGGAGGACGAGGAGGAGGAGGAGGAAGAGGTGGAGGAGGAGTAGGAGGAGGAGGATGAAGAGGTGGAGGAGGAAGAGGAGGAGGAGGAAGATGAAGAGGTGGAGGACGAGAAGGACGAGGAGGAGAAGGATTGATGAAGAGGAGGAGGAGGAGGATGAAGAGGTGGAGGAGGAAGAGGAGGAGGAGGAAGATGAAGAGGTGGAGGACGAGAAGGACGAGGAGGAGAAGGATTGATGAAGAGGAGGAGGAGGAGGAGGAAGATGAAGAGGTGGAGGAGGATGAGGAGGAAGATGAAGAGGTGGAGGAGGAGGACGAGGAGGAAGAGGTGGGGGAGGAGGACGAGGAGGAGGAGGAAGATGAAGAGGTGGAGGAGGAGGACGAGGAGGAAGAGGTGGGGGAGGAAGATGAAGAGGTGGGGGAGGAGGAGGACGAGGAGGAAGATGAAGAGGTGGAGGAGGAGGAGGAGGATGAAGAGGTGGAGGAGGAGGAGGAGGATGAAGAGGTGGAGGAGGAGGACGAGGAGGAGGATGAAGAGGTGGTGGAGGAGGACGAGGAGGAGGAGGATGAAGAGGTGGATGAGGAGGAGGATGAAGAGGTGGAGGAGGATGAGGATGAAGAGGTGGAGGAGGAGGAGGAGGAAGATGAAGAGGTGGAAGAGGAGGAGGAAGATGAAGAGGTGGAGGAGGAGGACGAGGAGGAGGATGAAGAGGAGGAGGAGGAGGAGGAAGATGAAGAGGTGGAGGAGGAGGATGAAGAGGTGGAGGAGGAGGATGAAGAGGTGGAGGAGGAGGTCAAGGAGGAGGAGGAAGATGAAGAGGTGGAGGAGGAGGAGGAGGATGAAGAGGTGGAGGAGGAGGTCGAGGAGGAGGAAGATGAAGAGGAGGAGGAGGAGGAGGAGGAAGATGAAGAGGTGGAGGAGGAGGATGAAGAGGTGGAGGAGGAGGAGGAGGATGAAGAGGTGGAGGAGGAGGAGGAGGAGGAGGAAGATGAAGAGGTGGAGGAGGAGGAGGAAGATGAAGAGGTGGAGGAGGAGGATGAAGAGGTGGAGGAGGAGGAGGAGGATGAAGAGGTGGAGGAGGAGGAGGAGGAAGATGAAGAGGTGGAGGAGGAGGAGGAGGAAGATGAAGAGGTGGAGGAGGAGGATGAAGAGGTGGAGGAGGAGGAGGAGGATGAAGAGGTGGAGGAGGAGGAGGAAGATGAAGAGGTGGATGAAGACGGCAGTGGAGCCGATCCGCAGTTGGTGGAAATCCGGGGTTACTGTGCATTTAGCGGACGCGTCATCAGTACTGATAAACATGAGCTCGCTCTCGCGCATGCGCTCTTCGTCAGGACCGTGGCGGCACTATTCTAGCCGGCCACGAGAGGACGCAACATATTGCAATATCTGCAGTGTTGTGGTTCATATTCACCCACCAAACAAACATACTAATCACATTTAGGCTGTTTATTGTTTCAATACTAAACACTTTTTGGGTTAAAAGCATTAGCCTATTCTATTGAACTCTAATAAACTCGTCTTACAACCAGGAGATTTGGAAACGTTTACAGAGATAGTTTAGCCAATTAAATCATATTGACCGTGGCAGGCCTAAAGTTTCAATAAAACCTTTCGCCAAATGTGGAAATCTATACTTTTTTTTCTTTTCTTTTCTTTTTTGACCATTAAAAAAGAGTTCGAATTTTAATATCAGAGAAAATGGACGGATATGTAAAAGTATGGTATTTGGGGTAAAAGGCGAAAGACACAATAATGAACATGATAATAAACAGCTGACTGACTTTTACATGTGTTGACACGGTCAGATTCAGATGATAAATATCATATATTCAGTTGGGTGTCCACAATCACCATATGATGAAACCATCATATAGACCAATTCACAGTTACGGCGCTAGCTGGTGGCAGAACAAAGGGAAAACTGGAGGCGGCAAATACAAACCAGCACAGATTCGGCTACAAAATAAGGATCTTAAATTATTCTTCTTCTTATTAAATGTCATCTTGTTGTGTTGTTGGGTGCAAGAATCAATGAAAAATTAATATGCTTTATCTGCAATTTTTTATTTCTAGAAATATTCGCCTCATTAAAATTGCACCGTAATGTCTCTCTTTACATTGTCGCCTTCTCGGCGCTGGCTCGGCAGAACTGCAGATCGTACCACACAAGTCTTGTACATGACCATTCAGCACATAGTTATAGGCATCTAAAGATTTACATGCCCTCCGTTTCTCTATCAGGTAGGTGTAGAAGTCAGGCCACTCAACCGGAGGTAACATTAATCCTGTCAGATCCTCAATGAGTGTACGGGTCGGCCAATCTGGTTCCGTCCGATTAAAATTAACTTTTGCAAATAACAATCGCGGTCCTGGACAGTGAGCGACCTTGCACATTAAGATAAAATCGGATTTTCTCCAGTCATTGTTAAAAACAAGCTAACAAAACTGGCAGACTTTACGTTAGTGAAGCGGCCAGAGGGATCGTTCTGCCACCACTTAAGCTCCGCCCACATAAAAACGTCACCATGTTTACCAACTGAAAATTGGTCTATTTAAAAAATATATTATTCATATTATATAGCCTAAACATGATTTATTGTGATTACTGTAAAACTATTTTAAATGATTATGGGATCTCATTCAATGCTTTCAGAATATTTACTTTAATAATAAATAATTGTGTTTTTGTATTTTTAATACAAATTATTTTAATTGAACATAGGCCATTAATGACAGTATATTTATTAAACCAAAATTAATTATTTTATTTATTCAAATAAACAGAAAATAGTGCAAACTTTGCTGAAGTGATATTTTTGTCTTAATTTAGACATTATTAAAAACATATTATTTTATCTAGTATATTTGCATCAATACTGTGTGTCTTTTGCCCCAGTGCTGGTTTTGCCCCGTGTGTCTGTGGGGTAAAAGACACACCTTCAAACCTCATACATTCAGGGCCGGCGATTGCTATAGGCGAACTAGGCGATCGCCTAGGGCGGCAAATGTGTTGGGGGCGCGGGCGCCCTCTAGTGTCGCCCTTTGCCTACTTCCCATTAATCATAGAATTAGAATGACAAGCGAAATAAAACATGTTTATTAAACATGATCATCATAAAAGGCGCCCCTCAGCCACACATTTAATTACTTGTCAACTTGATTATTAGATTGAATTGATGATTATTGTTTATCATTTCCTAATGGGGGAGGGGGGAGTTGCATTACGTTAGGTTAGGCAAGGCAAGTGTGTAGACCGAGTCGTGCCTCTGTCCCGTTGCGTTTTACAGGTCTCTAGTCTGCTTAAAGTAGTGACCATGTGCATGTTTTATGTAGGCCGAATATATAGAGAAACATTTTTTATATTGTGTTTTCGTTACTTTTATATTGCGTTTCCCAAAGCTAATGGTCGCAAGTAGGCACTGTCGTTTTCCAGAGTTCAATGGAGACTGGGATAGTTGGCCAACGATGCTATAGGCTACGATTTAACCAACACGATCTCATGAAAGTGCATATCTATACCACGAATTTAATTTCTCGTGCTATTTATACACCAAAAATGTTTTTGCGCTACGCACTGTAAACCCCTTGGGTAGGATTAGGGGTGTGGAGTGCGTGTGTGTTACTGGTATTACGCGACACAAAGTGCGTATCATATGCACGCGAAAACTGCTTATATACACGCCTTACTACGGAGCCCGGGAAGTCAGCTGTGGGGAAAATAAAAAAACAATCCGTCCCCTCAGTGTAATGATATCAGTTTATGTTGTTTACAATGACATCAGTTTATGTTGATTCCTGAGAAAACCACTAGAGGTCACTGTGTGCTAAGTGATGAGTGGTAACATTCCTGGAGGTAGACAGAAGAATCGGGCACATGTAGAAATAAAGAGATGCTTGTAGTTACTGCACTGCAGATTGTTTAATAAAGAAAGAATTAAACAAAACATGGTACCAGGAGTGAAATCATCCGAAGACTACCTGTTGTGAAAGCGTCAAGATGGATACTTTGAGACCACCGGAGAATTTGAAGCTCACAGGAAATGTTGATTGCAACTGGCGCAGTCTCAGGCAGCAATTTGAGCTATACATGGCAGCCATCGGGATGGACACGAAGCCAGAAGCACGTAAGGTTGCTCTATTGTTGACAATTGCTGGTCCACAGGCTATTGAAGTGTATAACACCTTCGTCTTTACTGAGGATGAGGATAAAAACAAGCTTGACGATGTGCTAGATAAATGTACTGCTCACTGCTCACCGAAGAAGAATGAAACGTATGAAAGATATATATTTCGATCACGTGTACAACAACCGCATGAAACATTTGATAACTTCCTAACTGACCTGAGGCTCAAAGCGAAGACATGCAATTTTGATCAGCTGACTGACTCGGTGATACGAGATCAGATTGTGTTTGGCATAAGTGATGCGAAAGTCAGACATACGGCAACTCTTACAAAAGACATCAGACTTTAAGTGGACAGACGAACATGAGACTGAGTGGCAGCAGTTGAAAGTAGCGTTGACATCCGCACCTACTGCAATTCTTTGATCCCAAAAAGAAAACTAAAGTGTCCACTGATGCATCAAAAAATGATCTTGGTGCTGTTCTATTGCAAGCTGATGATGAGGTTTGGAAGCCAGTAGCATATGCGAGTAGATCCATGACTGATTCTGATAGGCACAAATTGAAAAAGAGTGTTTGGGATTAGTTTTTGGGATGGAAAGGTGAACATGGTTCGTACTGCGTTTCCTGTATCAGATGAAAAGTCAAAGCTGATAGCACAAGAAACCAGAAACGATACTGAACTGCAGGCTGTTGTTGACAACATGCATAATGGATGGCCAATGGGTGAATCTTCAAAATATCGTGAAGTCAGGGGGGATCTGAGCGTAGTGGGTGGAATGCTTTTGAAACAAAACAGAATTGTAATTCCACAAAGCTTAAGACAAGACATGTTAAGCAGGATTCATGAAGGTCATTTAGGAATGGAAAAGTGTAAAAGGAGAGCGAGAGACACAGTCTTCTGGCCTGGGATGAACAAAGACATTGAGAATCTGGTGAGAAAGTGTGAAACATGTCAGAAATTCAGAAGCAAGCATATCAAAGAACCAATGATGATACCAGACTTACCAACATCAGCCTGGGATAAAGTTGGAATGGATCTCTTCCATCTGAAAGGTAATAATTATTTAGTGGTAATTGATTATTACTCAAATTACCCTGAACTAGCCTTACTTTCTAGTCCACAAGGTGTGTGATAACACATGCAAAATCAATTTTTGCGAGACATGGAATAGTCAAGTCAAGTCATCTCCATTTATATAGCGCTTGTAACAATGGAGATTGTTTCGAAGCAGCTTTACAGAGATAAACATACAATTTACGGTAACAGAGATTGTTTTGGCTTTATAGCGATTTTGAATAATGTTATTTCCGGCTAAAGTTGGTTTTGATTGATTTACTTCCAGCAAAATGATCATTTGTTATTACATTAGGGGCCACTAAGACGACGGCGTTCTCTCTAAACAGACTTTAAACGCGAACCTGTGACCGGATGGCGTTCACATGCGCATTAAAAATTGATTCTATAGTTATATTCGTTTGAATATGTGTGCGCAGGTTTGTAATTTCCCTACAAACCATGCCTAAACAAACTACTTGTCTTGCCTATAAATTTGATACAGAATTTTATTTTTTCACTTCGGGGTACGCGAACCGGATTTTCAACAACGCTTTATCTGTAGAGTGGGAAAGGGATCCTCCATAGGGAGAGGATAGTTGACACTTCAGCACTGCATTGTAAATACCACATACTGTCATGAGTGACAATGGTCCATGCTTTAGTAGCAAAGAGTGGCAAGATTTCTCAGTGCAATATGACCTCAAACATGTTAACTTGAGTCCAGAATATGCTCAGTCAAATGGCAAGGCTGAGAAAGGTGTTTATATTCTCAAGGAACTGCTGAAGAAAGCTGCAGATAGTGAGTCTGATCCGTACCTCGCTTGGCTCAACTACAGAACATCTCCATTGGAATGTGGTATGGCTCCTGCTGAAATGCTGATGAACCGAAAACTTCGTACTACATTGCCATGTTGTTCACAGCAAAGAAAACTTGTGAAGTTAAAGAAGAAGTTCAACCAACTGAAAAAAAGCAGAAGTTCTATTATGACAGAGCTGCAAAACATTTGCAACCATTGATGATGGATGATGTTGTGAGAACCAGAAATGTTGAGAACTGGAGCAAGAAAGCTGTAGTCATGCAAGAGGTAGCTCCGAGATCTTTTCAGGTGAAAACAAATGATGGGCAAATTCTCAGAAGAAACAGACGCGATTTGTTGAAGACTGAGAAAGAGTCACAAGTCTTGAATCAAAGCAATCCTGAATCTGAGTCAACTGCATTGTCTGCAAGTGATGAATGTGACACTAATTAAAACACAGACAGTCAAACATCAAACAGTCATACAGTTACACTTAGAAGATCTGCGAGACAAATTAGAAAACCTGATAGACTGGCTTTGTGAGAAATTGCTCAAAGTTATAGCAATGAAAAAGTAATTTTGTTTTAGTTTAACAGTGTACCATTAGTTTGATAAGTGTATACAAATTTTAAGTTAAAATGTCGTACTGAAAGCAAATTTAGACATAGAAAAACATTGTTACTGTTTAATGTTTTCTTTAAAGAAAGGGGGATGTAATGATATCAGTTTATGTTGTTTCCTGAAAAAACCACTAGAGGTCACTGTGTGCTAAGTGATGAGTGGTAACATGCCTGGAGGTAGAATCGGGCACATGTAGAAATAAAGAGATGTTTGTAGTTACTGCACTGCAGATTGTTTAATAAAGAAAGAATTAAACAAAACACTCAGTTTATAAACTGTACTCACAAATTCTTAAACTGTTCCCTCGGTTTAACAATTCGTGCCCACAGATTAATAAACCGTACCCACGAGTTCCTAATCCATGCTCTCAGATTTGTAAACCGTGCCTTCAGTTTTTGCAATCTGTACCCACAAATTCATAAACCGTGCCCACGCTTTCGCAATCCGTACTCACGGATTTGTGGCCCCTCGCCCAGTCTGTGCCGCATGATTCAACCAGGCCTCCTGTTTAGGTGCGGGATGCATTGCAATGTGTTTAAAGCTCATTTTTTAAAATGGATAATTTCTTGGATTTTCTAAAAAACTACATTTAGGCTACTTGTATCTTTAAAGTCCATTTTTGGGAGGAAAAAGCTCAGTATAATAGAATAAAAAAAAAAAAAAGACTTCACATATAAAAAAAGAAATATAACACAAACACAAGGTTAGGTTATAGTCCTATAAAAACAAAACATTCATAAATAATTTTATGATTAACATATTACTGTCTTAAGTGAACTCATTTATAGTTATAAACGCAAATAATAATAATAATAATACTAATAATCATTATTATTATTACTGTAGCATCTCACATGAGGCCAGAGTTCGGTTAACTTGTTTATTCACTGAAGCCCAACGTGCAGGCATTCAAACACATTTTTAGAACAGCTTCATAACAGTCCAAGAGATAGAACTTCCTCAACTCAACCCTTATATCCCCAGGGGGTCCGCCCCCCTCTCCCCAGGCTGCCAACCAACAGCACGCCCGGGGTTACCCATAGCTGATTGACAGCTACACAGCCATTAACAGTCGCTACATTACATTACCCCTGGGGGGTAGCGTCTCTGTGGTAGGGGGCCAACCTGTCTCTATGTATGGCCACTCGTCTGCCGCGTGGGGATAACTGGGGTCTCGAGGGGTGGGCCTCCCGGCCCCTAAAACGGGGTCGCTGTTGGTTTCAGCGGTGTTTGCTGACACAGTGGTTACCTGGGGTGTCGTGGGGTTGAGGCCCAGGGGGTGTGGAGCCACATTGACCGGACGTTCCCCTGGAAAGCACAGGGTGGCCTCTGCCAGGCCTAGCCGACAGCCCGTGTTCTTCAAAAAGTCCAGTCCGAGAATGCAGGGGTCCTGGACTGACGCCACCCACACCGGGTGACGCACTGCTTTACCCCCCACCACAAATGTCAGTGTCCCTTTGCCTTTCATGGGTGACAATTCCCCCGGCACTGTCCGTAGGTGGACTGCTGTTGGCTCCAACACAGTTTGCCTGGGGAGCACATTGGGCCGCACTAATGTCACTGTAGAGCCGGTGTCGACCAGCGCCACGCACGTTACTCCCTCCACAGTGACTGAAATGTGGCAAAGTTCCCCAATTGCGGTCCGCCCCACTACCGCCACCGCAATCGGGCCAGCGATGGCTGAGGGTGTATGGGGGGGGGGAGTGGTCACAAGTGGTCCTGTGACCACTTCTGTGGTCACACCCCCACCCCCCCACTTCTGACCACTTCTGTGATTTAGCAAGCAGTTCGAATTGCGCATGAAAAGCTTCCCAGCTCACCTTCCCGTTGTACTTTGGAGTTTTCACGGAGCTAGCCGCTACCGCTGTTATTTTGGACTGGGCGCCGCTATTGTTGTTTACTTCTGAGCTTCCCGCGCCGGAGGTGACGTTGGTGTCTGCGCCCCCCTCCGACTTTGGTTTACAGGTAGCGAAGCCTGCCTGTCCTCGTCTGTCAAAGCCAGCCTCGTAAGCCATTGCTTCCATCGTGCCCCTAAGATGGCCTCTGCTGTCCTCCCGCCGTCGCAGCTCCCTTTGTAGATCACCAAACGTCCATTCCGCGGCTCGGGCTCCTCCGTCACTCATCTCCCCACGCACGCTGCGGCGACATGGTCTCGCTAACATAACTAACTAAACTGGTCCCTAACTATTAGTGCAGGGTGCACCTTCTATCTACCGTAACGTTAATCACTTTTCCGATAATTTATTGTTTTAACTTCTGACACCAGTGTAGCATCTCACATGAGGCCAGAGTTCGGTTAACTTGTTTATTCACAGAAGCCCAGCATGCAGGCATTCAAACACAGCTTTAGAACAGCTTCATAACAGTCCAAGAGATAGAACTTCCTCAACTTAACCCTTATATCCCCAGGGGGTCCGCCCCCCTCTCCCCAGGCTGCCAACCAACAGCACGCCCGGGGTTACCCATAGCTGATTGACAGCCACACAGCCATTAACAGTCGCTACATTACATTTAGGCTACAAATTGATATACATATAAGACGCTTTTATCCAAAAAATGAACAAAGCAATTCGTCAAATGTCAGTCATAAAACAGGTTAGACAATAATAATACAGGGCTAGATTATCACAAATAAACACAAGATTTTGACACATATCCAAGTGTTTGTGCGCAAAAAAATAAATAACATTGACGTATCTTCAGATATTTGTTTATGACTTTTTGCCCCTTTATTAAACATTTAAAATATTCGCAAATTAATATGGAAAAAAAATTCAAATTAGAAGATCAAATTAGAACATGGAAATTATATTTTTCCCACAGTGCTAAATGAGAAGAGCCATGTCTCTGGAACCATACAGAGAGATGATTTATAGGTGATTTATAGGCTAATCATAATACATGTGTCTGAAAAATAATGAGGGATTCTTATTGTTTAAATAAACTGTTTTCTAAATTAGTGTCGGCTAAACATATCTCCATCTCCGCTGTAAAGCGGATGCACCGAGAAATGCACCTTTCGGATTATATAATCAGACGGTGTTTGCTTTCGATTCGAATTTGTTCGTTTAAAAGTTGACATTTCAAGCTTTAGATAGGCTTTTGTTTCAGTTCATTTATGAGACGCGCTCCGGAGATCATGAAAGCGCGCCTGATTGTTTTATTTTACTTTACAAAAGCACAACGTTTTCTTGTTATTGTGAGTTTACACAAATAAAAGTAGTTGCGAATGATGTATTATTTTTTTCTGTAAGACCAGAAATGATAGATTATTTTAAGTTGTTTCCACTGTTGATAGGAAAATGCAAGTGTTCGCGCCCGCGCCTCCGTGCCATGCAGTGCGGCTCCACACAAACACTTGGATATGCGTCAAAAACTTGTTTATTTGTGATAATCTTAGCCCTATATTATTATTGTCTAACTTGTAATATGACTGACATTTGACGAATTGCTTTGTTCTTTTGTTCTTTTTTTTGTTTCCCGGGCTCCGTACTATCGCACTGCGCTAAAAGACTTCCCGTATCAGCTCCGCTTATAAAGCCGCGATCTAATCCTGTTCATAGATATCCATAATAAAGGCTAGATGTCTTACGGCGGAGTCTCTATCGTCATCACCGGCGGCCATCTTGTCACAGGCTAGCTTTCTGGCGGGCTCTGTGGTGCCTGATGTGAGATGAGTGATCAGCACAAACACAAATACTCTTATCTCGTTGAAATCTTGACAGATTTACAAACGGTTTGGTTTCTTACAAACGTTATTAACGTGGCTAATTCTTTTTATTTATTATTTATTATGGATATCTATGATCCTGTTAACATGAAATAAGGCCTGCTCGCAAGCAGGTTCAAGCTTGCGCACCTGTTGCTATGACAGCAAGTCCAGGATGAGCGTAGAAGAACCAAACAATCCAAGATCATGCCAAATCGCCAACAATCAAATCCAGCTAACTGAGTTAGCGACGTACGAAGAATAGGCCCCTGGTCAGCACTGTCTCTAATACTGCGGTGTTGTTTACAACACATGCGTACACACACTCCCACTCACAAACACGCATCTGCAACTTTTACAGAAACCTCAGCAATTATATTTCCTCATTTACTCTCTAGAATCACTTTTTTTATAAACAAATAAATGAAGTGATTTCCTATCCCTGTTGCACAAGTTGTTAATGATCTACTTCCTCATTCTACTTTTATGGCTCAGGCATTTTAACAGCATTCAGCGCACATACAGTTACTCATGAGAACACAGAGTATTACTACGTTTTTTAGCATGAATTATTATTATTATTATTATTTGCATTTTTGTTTGACGCATGTCATTATACTTTGTAATGGTTAACAATATTATATGTCCCCCTGTAATGGTTCTTTTGAGCTGCGTCAAAAAAACGTACAAATGCTTCCTTCATGCATTTCAATGTAGGAAGGCTTCGCTTCATATCTCCTGAGATTCCTTCATCTGAATGACTTTTAAAGGCAGCATAGATGTACTCAAGTGAGTATGCGATTTGGGACGCAGCCCTAGTTTCTCCCAATTCTACTGAGTTAATAATTACATCTACACCAGCGACTCATTTTGTCCCTGACACACTGTAAGGAAGGCTGAAACGCAACAGTGAGCAGCGTTTCTGACATTTTTAATGTTTCTATTGTGATAGCCATGATGTGAAATCATTTTGTAAATCTTTTAGGCGGGAAGAAGTACCTTGGATTTTTTTCTAAAAGTTAACATGAATTATATTGAACCGGCTAAAATGTTGCTATAAAAATATTTTCTTTTCCAAATCTGCATTTTGAAAAATACATAAATTTCCCTGCTAACCTGAAGCGGTGAAGTGTTCATCTTCTCATTTATGTTTTTTTTTTCACTCACTGATTATATTTTATACCTGTTGAGTTTTAATTTATAGGCTAAATGAATGTGACGGATAAACAGGATTTGCTTGTGTGTGTGTTGCCTGTTGTGGTCTAATTTCATCCTTTTAAAATAGTCTGAATGAATGCAGTACTTGCCTTATAAGAAATGTAACAATGTTAAACATATTGAATTAGTCTTAAACAGTAACACATTGACAGCGCTACTACAACTACTATGAATGATAATTACGAATTTTGGCATTCAATTATTGTCAAAGTAAAAAAAAAGAGTGAGTAAAACATTTAATACAAATAAATAAAGGTCCGCTCTGATATTATTCATAATACTATCCTTGTCCAGTACCTGGAGAAAGTCCAGGGCCCGTATTCATGAATCTAAGAATCCTCTCAGAAAACTCTTAATTTAGCTTAAAAACTTTTACGTAGGAGCCTTAGCTTAAAGTAATACCAGGTAACTTTTCAACCTTCATAATATATTTCCAAGTCTCTTGTGATGGTACATCGACTTACAATAGCTTGAATGACACGTCTGCCATAGCCTGACGGGGTCTGTAGCGTTTTTAATCGTACTTTTAAACTTCGGGTTTCGGGTAGTAACCGGCGAACAAAGAGAACTACAAAATTCGACTGCTTTACGGCATATACATCACTTCCACCACCACCCCCACTTCCTTAAAATCGGACTTGCGAGCCAAATGTTATAGTCATGGCCGAAGCAGCACAGAAAAACAAGAAAGCAACGGTTTTATCGGAGCAAAGCAAAAAGAGAAAAAGAGAAAGTGATCGCGTTAAAGGCAGAACGAGGATCAACATTGGGCCAGCATTTTGTCGCTGGCGTGAGCTGAAGGAGGAGGAAGGGTGCCCGACCGATGCGGACTTGGCAAAAAAAAAAAAAAAATATCAAATGAAAGCCTATGTCTAATCAAATGGAGCAAAAGTTCCCTGGTGTTACTTTAAGAGCGATTCGGGCCCGATCTGAGAGCAACTCTGTGTATGGAAAAGACAAAAACTTTCATCTTAGTGAGGAGGCGGGGCTGACCCCGTTGCTATGTATGACACAATCTTTTGAAGACTGTGATTGGTTGGTTGTCCAAGAAGGAAAAAAATAGTGATTTTAAGTATAGGGTCTATTCTAAGCCTTCACTTTGAAATTACATGCGTATTTTTTTCTATTTGACCGTTCACACACACACACACACACACACACACACACACACACACACACACACATACGTCTGGTCCACTATCTTTGTGGGGACTCTCCATAGACGTAATGGTTTTTATACTGTACAAACTGTATATTCTGTCCCCTTACACTAACCCTACCCCTAAACCTGTAGAGCTGCCGGTCTCGTTGGTGTCAGAACATAAAGAACTATATGGCAAACGCGACAGCGACTACAAAAATCTTGATAAAAGAGAACTGTTATGGAGTGGTATTGCAGAGCAAATGGGCGCCATCTAATGTCAGGGAATGAATTGGCATGTTCACTCGGCTCATCGTTAGCGAAAATCGCTTGGGTGTGAACACAAAAAAGGCGTTGAAAAACGCTGGCGAATAACGCACGCCGATATTCGTCCCGGTGTGTACGAGCCTTTAGTCAAACGGGTTGGCGCGTATGGTCGGGTTGCGGAGAGATTGTGAGATTGTGGTTTGGTCTCAGCAGCAGGAGGGATGTAGAGGTCAGTAACCTGGGCTGAGTAGAGTGGGGGACGGAGGGGGGTGACTCTGGGACGCCAGAGTCACTGTCGAGTGGAAGGTGCCCACTTGAAGACCCTAGAGATGTCCCCTACTCGGCTCAACCCAGACGGTTGTCGTTCTGGTCCACTAGGGAGACCACACTGTAGTTGCAGCCGTCGTGTGTGCTGACGCGCCAAGTACACTGCAGCCGTTAACGCCGGACAGAAGGGGAGTCACACCACCATATGGAAAGGTTATGCCCTTCCCTCGCTAACTGAAAATCTTTAACAAGACCTTTGTCTCAAAATATAGTCAATAATTTTAGCGATTCATACATTGAAGTCTATGGAGTGTATATCCCTGAATGCTCCCATAGTAAGTGCGTTGTAGTAATTATTGTCTGTCAGTAACACACTCTGGTGTTGATCAGTTCTCAGATTTGGCTTCAGTATAGAAGAGCACAGAGCCTCTTGCTCCCAGTGGACCCGAGCTCTTTATAAATGCTGCCGTATCCCTTCCTCTCTCATTATTATTTCTGTCGCCGACTGGATCATTTATTTATTAGTGCGGCCTCTTAGCCCTTCAGAGGACCTCACTCCCAAACCCAGTCTTCTGTACCCAGGGTCCCACAGCTAATGAGGGGCCAGACAGACACCGTGAGAGGAAGGCAGGACTGGAGAGAGGAACTGCCTGGAGAGGAGAACAGCAGCTGAATGATAATCCTAGCTTAGTGTCTCTTAGATCCAAAATTCAAGACAGTGCTAGTTAAAGAAGGACCGTGAGAGAGATGTGTGGAAGCAGTAGGGTTTGTGTTTGAGTGTACAGAAACATAAGACACATTTTAGAGTCAAAAGCTATTTTAAGCCCTTTATTTTGCTGTGTGTGTAAGTGTTTTGACTTAGGACAGTTTTAGGATAGCACAGTATACTTTGATGAGTTTGTTTATACATTCATATTGTATATAGACCAAAAATATATGCACACACACAAGTTCCCATTTAAAAAGATGCATGAATAACAGGCACAATACCGGTATACACATGAATATCTATTGGTACAATATGCGTCTCATGACTAAACTTACGTCATCGTTTTTAAATTCCTCCGTTTTGACAGTCCACACTACAACTGTGTTTTCAGATGTATCCACTTTGGAGAGCGTTTCAAAAAGCTTAGTTTTCATTCATTAAAACGCCGTCTCAGTGTGGACGGAAGGCCAAAACGGAGAGAAATGGATGCGTTTTCAAACGAAAACCTATTAGTGTGGACAAGGCCTGAGTGACCAGAAACATAAACAAGACACATTTTAGAGTCAAACGCTATTTTACTGTCAGCCCTTTATTTTGCTGTGTATAAGTGTTATGAGTTAGGACAGTTTTAGGATAGCGCAGTATACATGGATGACTTTGTTTATACATATTGTACAAAAAAAAAAGTACTTGCTCACACACAAGTCCAATTTAAACAATGCATGAATGTCGCTGCCTTGATGACACTGTTTTTAAACATTTGACAAAAAGAATTTGGTTTCATATGATGAAACACTTTCAAACATTAGTGGAAAATAGTTAATCTGATGAACTGCATCTGTGTGAGGAGAACTGACTTTATACATCCACTAAAAATCACCAAAACACAGACAAAAATGAGTTCTTGGTTTGAGAAAGTTTCTTCTTTTTATTCAGGCACAGGTAACTCCCACATCTTCACTGTGGTTACAGTTATGAGTTTCAATTCCTCCATGTGGACAGTCAAAAATGTTCCTCTCTTTCCCGTTACATCTCAACTCATCCAGCCAGATTTTTCCAGTTCCTGCAGGAGACACACAGCAGAGCGTTCTGAGAGGGTTGTGGAAACCATAGCCTGTATACCATGAGCCATTAACTAAAACCCCTTAAGCATAGACAGATACATCACCTGCACCGGCCGTGTACACCTGGGTGGCCGTCTGGAAGCCCAACATCTTACACACCACCAAAGCATCCACAGAGTCAAAGCTGTCATCACACACCGTTCCCCAGACACCGTTATGCAGCACCTCGACTCTTCCACGAGTGGAGCTTCCCACTAAACGAATCACAGCTACAGACAAATACACATATATGAGACATGTTTAGGCATTGGTATGTCATGCTAAAGTGACTGTTATTTTGTAGAGTAGACAAAAAAAAAAAAAACATACAAGAATCTCTGAGAATTTAATAGGCTAGACGTTAACACTAGCTATGATTTCATCCACCTATTTTAATGCAAATTTTGGGTTATTGCATAAAAACGCTGGAAACTACGATGGAAACACCTTTGCAGAATAAATCCTTTGATGCGCAACAATAACCTCATGTGACTTTGCCTCCGCAGAGCCTGTGATTGGATAACTGGAGTAACCAGTGGACCAATGGCATCACAGCATCTCAAATGTTGGTTTGGTGATTCTGAAAGGTGGGAGTGTCAAGTCTGTCATCAGAATGATTTTGTTTAATTCCTCCAGAAGCGTCTCACACGATTGCGTTCCCAAACACCAGCATCCGAACGCAAGAGAACATGACAGCGTTTATTGTGTTTCGCCTGATGCTCTGAGACAAGTGGATAGTATAGTCTGACACTCTGGAGGAAAACAGAGCCTGATTGCAGCAACATCCATTTTTATTACAGATATAATGTGCCAATTTGCGCACAAGTTAACCTGCAACGCTGGATGGAAACATAGCTAGTGACACACAGTAGTACAGAGAGATGGATAAGTATTTATGGAAATTACCAGGCACACCACCCTTGGGTCCTACATCACCCTTCGGACCTGTTTAAGACCATCATACATACAATCATGTAAATACAATCAATTCACTTGCAAAACAGGTTAATAATCACATAGATGCTGTGCACTCACAGATATTATGGATACACACAAAATATGCCAAAACATACCTTGATCTCCCTTTTGCCCTGGGAGAGAATAGGGTAAGAGGAAAGGAAGAAAGTCAAGAAACACACACAGATGGATATTGCCTTCTTGTCATTAACAAACTTTTTAAGAAACCAACCTGAATCCCCTTTACTGCCCTTTACTCCACTCAGACCCTGAGATCCTGGGACACCTACAAACAACATCGAACTCAGATGATGACTGCATGATATAAACCCAATGTTTATCATCTGTTTTCATGTTTGTCTTTATTTACCTGGCAAGCCTCGATCTCCCTTTTCCCCCTGCTGTCCTGGGCGCCCTGAAAACAATGATTTACCTCAAATTATTGACAACAGCAAATATCACTTTTGTGTGCATGTGTTCTTAGCACTCCTACAATACCTTGAACGCCAAGGCCACTGTCTCCCTTTGGTCCAGACGAGCCTTTTTCTCCAGACGGTCCTCGCAGGCCAGAAGGTCCCTGTGGACCAGGAGGCCCTAAAACACCAACCAACCACAGGTGAGGGCACAAATCATTGTGGAATTATGAAATGTCATGGGCTCATCATTCTGCCTGAAAACAAAGTCACATTTACTGGGTACCAGGATGATACAATGAGCACTTGTGAGGAAAAACTACAATCTCTGTATTTGCTGAAGTTGCCAAGTTAGCGGTGGAGTTTAGTGACTTTGAGGTAAATACTGACTGTGAAAGAATCTGTAGTTTTTGGAAAGACTTATTATCATCTTTGAAAGTCTACACACATGTTCAACTGAGTACTTTGTGTTTCGCTATATAATATATTCTGGACTGAAACTGCTGTGCAATAAGCTTTCTCCAATATTGGGGTATTAGCCATATATTTAGGACAAACCAAGCACACCAGACTTTATGCCAATTGTCATAAGTCTGGCTGTTGGTGTCAGGGTCTTGCTCTGGCAGCTTTTTCTGTGTTGTCTTTGTTTCATGTCTCTATGTTTGTTGTGCTTGAATGTATGGTTTTGTTTGTGTTGGCCATGTGCTCCTTGTTTCCCTGTACCACACCCTCTTGTCTAGTTGAGTCCTCGTTTGTCTGAGTGTTGTCACCTGTTCCTTGTCCGAGTGTTGTCACCTGTTGTTATGGCTATATTGCATGTCCCTAATCAATTATCATTGCAGCTTACATAACTTTACAAATGGAGACGCTCCCTCAACCTAGGGGTTCGTGTGACGCACTTTTCCATATAAGGACATAACCTGTTGTAGTAGGAGTGGTTCATTGGAGTTTCCTAGGATAAAGGAACTATGATGTGGAACAGGTGCAGCGCACAGAGAGACTCCATACAACAATGATTGCCATTCCCATTTCCCCACGCAACTTAGAGTTGTAAAATAATAGAAAATAAAGTAAATTCAAGCTTCAAGAACTCTTCTGGTCGAAATCTTTCCTTGTACACAACACCTGTTCCTCATGTTCTCTGATCCCTTGTTTGAGTCCTTGTTTACCTGACTGTGCTCACCTGTTCCTCTTGTTCTTACCTCCCTTTATATGTGTGCTCTTTCCCTCATGTGTTCCCAGTTTGTTATATGTTGTGCCACTGTGATCTTCTGAGCTAAATAGTTTGTTACCAGAGTCATTAGTGTTTCATTTGTAAAAGTTTTATTGTGCTTTAGTTTTGGCTTCGGTTTCTGTCTGTCTTGTCTCTTGTTCCAGACCTGTCCTGCTAAGCAGAGCGTCCCTGACTGCTTTCTCCCTTTTGCTTTGGAGCAAGCCAAGTGCTGAGTCTGAGATCCCTGTGTGCCTTGCTGTTATACTTGGATTTCCTGTCTGGCTACCGCTGGTATTCTCTGGTCTCACTCTGCTCTGCCATTGCTACTCTCCAGCCTACAGAAATCTTGTGCAATTATCAACGGCAGCTCGGCTAGCTTCACCTGCTGTCTTTGTGTCATCCTTGCCTATTATTTGGACTGTTCACCTCTCCCACCACTTCGTGTCGTCTGTCTGTCAATAAATCTGTTAACTCACATTCTGCATTTGAGTCCTCCTTCATAGACCCGTGACAGTTGGTACGTTCAAGTCCTCCAGGGAAATTTTTGGTTTAAGTTACTTTTGTCGGAGCAATACTTTTTGGCGGTGTACCTTCTCTCAATTAACTACACAAAAATACAGCAAGGTTTTTAAACTCTACTTCTAGAGAACGAAGAACAAAGACTGTGCATCAGGTGTGTTTTGCTTTTTTATGTTTTTAATTAATAAATCCACTGTAATCGTCATTATTATATTGCAGTGCTATTATATTTGGGCCATGCAATTAGAATATTTTGTTGTAAATAAAAAAGCCTGACAATGTCACTGCTAAATATCTTTAAATAGTGTTTTGTTTCTTTCCGAAAGCTTTCTTACCGCTTACACCTGAAGGCCCCTGCTCTCCTCGCTCACCACTGGGACCTGGGTCTCCTTTAGGCCCTGCGGAAGAGAGATTTCAAGTACAAGCAGTCAAAAAGAGACAAATGCAGAACAGTCAAGTGTTTTAGTGGTGTTTAATAAGGAAAGCATCACTATTACTACTGTTCAGACTAAACCGATTAAAGTGGTTTTGTGGTGTGATTGTACTTTTGCACAACTGCACTTCACTGTAAAAAAATATTTATATTTATATTTTTGTTATTTTAAGCAGCAGTAGTAATTAGCAGCACTAGACAAGCTATCAAAACATCCGGGTCAGATTTTCTTTGAAGTACCTGGATTTCCACGGACCCCTGGTGTTCCTGGCAAACCAGTCTTTCCATCGGCACCTGGACGACCGTCATTCCCAGGTAAACCTTGTGTGCACAGAGAAGTAAAACTCTTACAGCATGGAAAAATGTGCAAGGCATTTCCACAACACATATTTTCTGTTTTATTACAGTATGAATTATTAAGGTGGCCTTTCATCATAATAATAAGGCACCTTGTATTCCTCTCTCTCCTGGATCCCCCTTTAAGCCTGGGACACCTGGAGACAGAAACACACACAGTCAGGGAGAGATGTGGATCTGCTATAGTGGGATGAGAGATGTGTGAAAGTAAGGAGGCGATTACCAGGTTTACCCGGAGCGCCGACCATTCCCCTTTCCCCTGCAACACCTGGGTCTCCTCTCTGCCCTTTTTCACCTGGAGCTCCAGGCTGTCCTACCCCCCCTGATATAAATACAATTATTTTCAATTAAAGTTCATTGTTTTGCAGCATTTTCTTTGTATATTCCAAAGAAGTGAAGGTTACTAACGTACAATTATTTCCTAAGCCAATGCAGCTCTTTAAAACTGACAAAAAATTAAGAGCACAATACTCACACATGCTTTTCAAGAGCAATCACACCCATACACATATGCACACAGATTCATACAGATATACAAAAATACACTTACCTGGTGAGCCAAGTTCTCCTTTCTGTCCCGGTGTTCCTGGGATTCCATGAGTACCTGATACAGAGCACAGCTGGAGTATAAATACTGACTGCTCAAAGCATGACATCAAAAAGACAAAAATACCATTCACATGCATCTGTTGGAACAGAGGATGGAAGACACCTAAGGTCAAATGTCAGCTTTAGTTGAGTTCAGTGTTTATGTCTGTTATGACCAGCAGGGAGCACTAAAACTACACAGATTATGAAGGAACATGTGAAAAAGTGATTGTCTCTATTCTGGTCACTGAGATCTGCTCCTGGGTTCAAAGGAACAGATGCAAATTAGCCAATGTTCATCCCTTTAAACTGGGGACAGGATCTCAGGGATTTTGGGGGCCTCACAGATGTTTGGTATCCTTCTGGATTCCAGCTAGGAAGAGTTGTGCAGCTAAACCTCCTTCCTCTGCCTTCCCAGGCCGGTTGATGATGGTTTGAATCCCGTTCGTAACGGTGCGAGTAGTCCTAGCTATGTTTCAATCAAGTTACCTTTATTTATAGCGCTTTTTACAATACAGATTGTTTCAAAGCAGCTTTACAGTGATAACAGGAAAATAAAGCAACTAAGTTTGTTCCTGCTATACAGCAGATCTAGAAGAAAATAGCGTCACAGTCCAGCTTAAGTAAGTTCAGTGATGGTTAATTTTTGTTGTAAAAAAAGTTATTAGGGGCGAGTTGCCGGATGCAGCGGAGGAGAGTAGACGTGTGTTCGTGAGCTCTCGGTGGTGGTACCTAGCATCTGCCTTTATCCTGATTTAACCTCTCATCACTTTAATTTGTTCGCAAGAGGCAAAGCCATTAAGAACACTTTTGTATGGCTAGCTACAATCTTCGACATATAAGCGAAAAAAAAAAAACTACAACTCAAACTTCGCGACAACTCCACGCGGTAACCACAAGAAACATGCCGGACGGGGAAAAGGAAACATCCTTCAGCAAACTTCTCGACGCTATTCAAGAAACTAAAGACGACCTCACAAAGCATATTGACAAGAAAACAGTCGACATTCAAACAACATTAACGAAAATCGAGTCCTCACTCTCCACACTGGCGGAACAGGTAGAGGAGATACAGACACGAGTGAGTACAAATGAAGACAATATCAAAGATACGCACGACCGTGTTGGCGAAATGGAGAAACTGATAATGCATCTCAAAGACAAAACTGACGACTTAGAAAACCGCAGCAGGAGGTCTAACATTAGGATAATAAATGTGCCGGAACAAGCAGAGGGTCATGATACTGTAGGATTTTTAGAAAAGTTTATACCGCAAATCCTGGGTAATGAAAACTTCACCTCACATGTCACCCTGGAAAGAGCACACCGCATCGGGAAGAAGTCTGACAGACCGCGGCCCCTCATCGCCAAATTCCTGAACTTCTGAGACAAAGAAAAAGCCCTTCGACTGGCCAGAAGTAAAGGAGAGATGACATACGAGAACAAAAGGATATCGTTTTATCCAGATTACAGCGGAGACCTGCAGCCAGTGGTGTAGTGCAGGGTATACGCAGGTATACGGCGTATACCCACTTCTTTTTCAGTCGGCATTGCGTATACCCACTTCTAAATCCCCTCTGATGCACATCATTTATTTGCTAATCCAATCTTGTGAATAAAAAACACCCAGTCAGGGTCGAATCATTGAGATCCTCGAGGTCCTGACCTCAGTCGTTTTCTTTAGTGTAGCCTATATAATGAAAGTTGTGCAATAATTCCCTAATATTAACTCTAATTTGGGGCTGCAATGATTCGCCCATCGCAACGATTCTCGTCTGAGCTGCTTCAGCACTCAAACACCCGCTCGTCAATGTCAAAATGTTTGAGCCCAATCAAAGCAAGCAGGATTTTTATTCACCGAAGCGCGAGTCGAACGCAAATCCCAACGCGACGCTTCACTTCAGTTAACGATCATACAGTGTGAGATAAGATGCAAGTAGCTAAAATATACGGCTGTTTTTCGATAGAAGTTTTAAATGACCGACAGAAATAAGTTTGATCAAAGACAGTGGAAATGATAAGCTCAATTTAACAACACAAGCACCCCATTAAATATATTAGCATTATTATTGTATAAATATTTGTATAACGTTACCTCGAATGTGTTCGACTTTTCACTGTTTGTATCACTCCGCTTGTCTGTGTTTGCGCAACTTGCATCATCCCCCCCAACCCCCCTAGCAATATCATTTATGGGACCCTGGGTATTTAGAAAACGTCTCGGTTACGTATGTAACCCTAGTTCCCTGATAGGGAACGAGACGCTGCGTCAAACGCTGTGGGAACGCCCCTGCGTTGTGCGTCATGAAGCACGTATGGAATCAGCCCAATGGAGAGACGGAACATCATAGGCGGGCACATCAACTATGAAGCACCCCAAAAACACAAGTGCATCAGCTTCTGATAGGCCTGAAGGAGCGCTTAATGGGAATGCTGGGAGTATGGCAGAACAACGCAGTGTCTCATTCCCTATCAGGGAACTAGGGTTACATACGTAACTGAGACGTTCCCTTTCAAGGGAACTTCGAGCTGGGTCAAACGCTGTGGGAACGGGAATACCCACGTCGCCATAGGAGCAAGTGACCGTCATGTGAGATCTAGCGCACAGCGGACGAGAGCACCTGCATGGTGAAGACCATCCAGTCGCATCACAAACCTCACTCAGGGACACTCCTGACAATAAAGCTTTGGATGCAGCCATACTCCTAGTAGAGCGGGCTCGTACAGCCAAAGGTGAAGGCTGACCAGCCGACTCATAAGCAAGTGAGATAGCCTCGACCACCCACTTGCTCATTCTCTATTTAGACGCAGGACACCCTTTCCTGGGTGGCCCGAAACATACAAATAAATGTTCTGATTTCCTCCACAGGGCAGCTCTGTGGACATAAGCGTCTAACTGGGCAGAGCAAATATAGTTTCTCCTGGTCTGACGGCAGAACTGTAGGTCTAACAACATTAGTAGGGACCTTAGGAACATAACCTGGCCAAGGGTATAGAAAAGCCTTAACCATACCAGGCGAAAATTCCAGGCACGAACTGCTGGCCTCAGCCTCAAAGTGCCACGAAGGAAACGAGTTATAAGCGGGTGTCTCCCAAGAGAAACTCCACTGAAAGGGACGTGGTAAGCAGCCAGTGCCGCCACATACACCTTTAGTGTGGAGGGGGATAACCCTGTGGAGAAACGCTCCTGCAGGAATTCCAGCACTGCACCCACTGGGCAGTTAACTGGGTCCTACAGGTGTTCTCCATACCAAGAAGTGAAAATTTTCACTTCAAAGGCATATAGCTTCCTCGTGGATGGAGCTCTGGAGTGAAGGATGGTCTCAACAACCTCGGTTGAGAGACCGGAATCTAAGAGCTGGGCCCCCTCAGAGGCCAAGCCCACAGTTTCCATAACTCTGGGCGGGGGTGAAATATCATGCCGCCCGCCTGAGAGAGTAGATCCCTCCTGACCGGGAGCTACAAAGGAGAGCCGTCCAGGATAGAAACCAGGTCCGCAAACCATACTCGGGCCGGCCAGAACGGGGCTACTAATAGTAGGCTGACCCCGTCCTGGCGAACCCTCTCCAAAACTCCTGGTAGCAGAGCAATCGGGGAAAAAGCGTACAGACGTGACCTCGGCCACGGCTGCACCATAGCGTCCAACCCCAGAGGGGCTTGATGACTGATGGAGAACCACAGACGACAGTGCGATATCTCCTTGGAAGCGAATAGGTCCGCCTCGGCGCGACCGAAACTCAACCAAAGGAGCTCCACCACCTCGAGGGTGGAGTCTCCATTACCCCGGCCTCGGCCCCTGCCTCGACAGAGAGTCCGCTACCACATTCAAATACCCAGGAAGATACATTGCTTTCAGTGATAGTAACTTCCCTAGGGACCACTGGAGGACCTGACCGGCCAACTTGTAAAGCCGGCGAGACCGCAGGCCCCTCTGACGATTTGTGACCCGTTACAGAAACCAGGGACACAAGTCGGCAGCACAACTTGCGAGCAAAATGAGAAAGAAGCGTTTTTTTCCAAAATTTGTGATTTCCGCTTTTTTGCAGAATCTGTTAGTTGAGATCATGAAGAAGCCTCTCCATGTTTGAGATAACAGTATTGGTATATTTAAAAGCGTACATTTTGAGGTTGAAATCGGCTTGTTTTTCGGAGATTCTAGCATGCAGTAGGGGCGTGTCATTGTCTGTGTGTATTTCCATACTGAATAGCCGCCCGCGCCTTTGCCCCCTGCCCCCCAACAGCGTGGCTACTTAATATGCAGCGCTCTGCTCCTGCTCTATCTGATATCAAAATTCAATGAAGATGGACGCCGCAAAGATTGTCGCAGACGAGCTGAACCGTGGCAGTTACATCGAAAATGTTTTCGCCGCACTTGCTGGGCTCGGGAAACTGAACCGGAGGTATCGGGCGCGGCGCGCGCGCTCTCGGTGCTTGAATACGGCGGCTCGGCTCGCTGACAACGGTGGCTGTGGACATCCCGATTGCTTTGAATGGGGAACGTTTTGTGAACAGGGAACAGACTTAATGGACTGGCAACAACATGAACTGGCACAGATAATCGAAATTTAAGATGCTGAACCTGCTGATGATATAATGTGCTTGCGGACATTTCATTTGTGTGTGTATATGCACATAAGAAAGTGATGTAAAGAGATTTGCAACAGTAATTTGAGGAAGTGAAATGTGATTATTTGGAAAATTCCTGTCATGACTGCTTAAAGAAAAATGCCAGCAGACATTTGCCTCCTGCATAAACTTTAATATTGTTGACATTTTGGGCACACGCGCGTTGCGCACTATTTGCGTTATATGTAGGCCTATGGCTTATTGGTCTTTGTGTGTTGTTGCTGGTTTTGCGTTATATGTATATGGCATATTGGTCTTTGTGTGTTGTTGCTGGTTTTGCGTTAAATGTATGGCATATTGGTCTTTGTGTGTTGTTGCTGGTATACGTTGCAAATAGAGGGGCAGCACAATTGTTTTTTGCCTAGAGCGGCAGAAGTGCATTCGCCGGTCCTGGGGGTGAGTTTCCATAAACATTAAAGTTTGTCGTTTTGTGTTCATTCTAAGAACACGTAGGCTACACGTTATCGCATGTTTAGTCTGTTTAGACCTTCCCAATACCTACCTATTGTTATTAGCTAGCTCAGGAAAGAAAAAAAGCTGTAAAGCACAGGGGGAAGCTTTACAGGGGGTATGGCTTATCTAAATGAGATGTAAATGAGCCCTATTGTCACTCCCCCCAGCAGAGAGAGGTGAGAACTGCACATCTTTAGAGGCTGTTATCTTAACTTTTAGTTATTTTAAGTGCCTACATTCAAATGGCCACAACTTCTCTAAATATTATCAGATTTCCATGTGTTACACATTGTTGGAAAGCTTGGAGACTACACTTTCAGAATCTATGAATAACTCAAAATGCCCCAGAACCGACTTGTGTCCCTAGTTTCCGTAACTGGTCACATTTATATAAGAGACCACCGACGTGTTGTCTGACTGAACTAGCACATGATGACCTCTCAGGTCTGCTAGGAAGTGTTTCAGAGCCTGAAACACTGCCAACATCTCTAGACAATTTATATGCCATGATAGATGATGATCCTGCCACAGACCTTGGGCTGGACGACCACTCATGACCGCCCCCCACCCTGTGAGGGAAGCATCCGTCATTAGCTTTACGCGACGACAAAGAGCCCCCAGCACAGGATCTTTGGATAGGAACCAAGTTTCTTTCCACAAGACCAGAGCACGAAGGCAGCGCCGCGTGGCTTTGATCGTGCGGAGTGGATTTCCCCTCGGGGAGAATCCCTTGGTCCTGAGCCACCACCGCAGCGGTCTCATGTACAACAGGCCAAGGTATAACGTTGGACACTGCTGCCATCAAACCCAACAGTTTCTGAAACTGCTTTACAGTGAGTAGTTGGCCTAGCTTTACTGTTTCAAGGCTGAAGAATCGAAGCGATGCGGGTGACCTAATCCCAAACAACGCCCAGAAAAGTGGTCTCCAGGGAAGGAGATAAACACTTTTCTTCGCGTTCAGCCTCAACCCCAACTTCCTGATATGCGCGAGGACGACATCTCGATGTCGAACCGCCATCTGCTTCGTAAAGTACGGGGAGATAGCTAGACCGAACGGAAGAACCCTATATTGGAATGCCTCGCCCCCGAAGGCAAACCTCAGGAACTTCCTGTGTTGTGGAAGTATGGAAATGTGGAAGTGAGCATCCTTTAGATCTATCGTGACAAACCAGCCCTCGGACCTGATTTGTGACACGACCTGCTTGATGGTGAGCATCTTGAATTGAGCTTCCCTACCGAGCGATTTTATAGGTGCAAATCTAAAATTGGACACAACCCCCCATCCTACTTTGGAACGATGAAATATCGGCTGTAATAACCTAGCTCCAAACTGGGAAGAGGAACCCGTTCTAAAGCCCCCTTTTGAAGGAGCATTTTCACCTCTTGTTCCATTACCAGAGCCTGCTCGGGGCCCACACTATGGGCAGAACCCCTCTGAGTTTCGGTGGACGACACCTAAATTGGATCGCATAACCTCTTACTACTGTCTGCAGGACCCACTGAGATTTTCTTGGAAGGCTTTTCCACTCTGCCAAACAAATTCTACTAAGGGTACCAGTCTCTCGAGACTGGTCTCTGGTGTAATTTGAGCAGCAAACACAGAGCCCTGTAACGGCGCACCGGCAGGGAACAACTGGTTTGACCGCTCTGAGACCCTCCTCAGAGGGAGCGAGCGTCCCTCGGGAAAGCACTCGCTGGGACCGTCTACGCCCCGGCATGAAGGCGGGGTAGGCAGAATGGGCCCCTGAGGGCACCGAGGAAGAATGGGCACCGTAAAAAGAGGTGAACACCTTTCTCCCTCGATGGGGACCACCCTCAGTGTCAGAGGGGGTGAGCGTCCCTCGGGAAAGCGCTCGCCGGGACCGTCTGCGCCCCGGCATGAAGGCGGGGTTGGCAGAACGGGCCCCTGAGGGCACCGAGGAAGAATGGGCATCGTAAAAAGAGGTGAACACCTTTCTCCCTCGGTGGGGACCGCCCATAGCATAGCCAATATAACTGTCCTCAAAACAGTTCTATTGCTTTTTTTTATATATATATATATATATATATATAAATAAATATTAAAAATATTAAAAAAAAATATAATATATATATATATATATATATATATTATATTTATTTTTCAAAAAGCTTTGGCTGAGAGTGCCGCGTCTGGTCCCACTGTCCAGCAGGGGGAGCGCAAGACGCGATACTCTGCTTTGCTGCGCCTATGCGATGAGCTCGTGGACGGCCGGGGCTGCTCCCGCCCAGCAGCCCCTTGGACGTGAACTTTTAATGGAAGAAACCTTTTAAAAGCTGCTGCCTGCTTCTTTTCTTCCTGAAATTATCAATGACAGTATTAACTAAGTCACTGAATAACCCCGCAGGGGAGAGAGGATCAAAGCTTTCCCTTTCTGTTTCATGTTGGAAAAAATCATTTTACCACAAATCGACAGCCTGACGCAGTTCTCGAACCACGTCAGTACTGCCTCCTCACTCACGCTCACGTCCTTTAGCAAATCAGCCTGGTATGCCTGTAATATAGACATTGTATGCAGACACGACGCAGCCTGACCTGCTGCCAAATACACTTTGCAAAGCCGAAATATTTCATAATGGCTTGGAAGGTAATGCCGGTGCTTTAAATGACAATGCAGCCTCGGAAGAGAGATAGCTCGCAAGCATCTCTTCTACCCGCGGCAAAGCGCCGTGTTTTCTTTTCAAAAACCTTGCCCCCGCTAAATCTGAATATGTGAATGATTGGGGGCTAAAATTATATCAGAAGCCTGCTTCTTCCATAATCTCGACACCTCAGTATGGAGATCATGAAAAAACGGCAAGCACCGGCATGGAGGTTGCACACGGGAAGGGAGAAATCTTTCATCTAACTTAAGATTTAATAACTGACTCCTGCCTAGCCACTGGCCACTCAATGCTTAGTTTTAATACAGCTCGAGTGAGAACCTCCATGAGCTCTTCGCTTTCGGGAGTGTTAGGTGGCGAGTCCTCCACATCTCCCTCGTCAATACTGCTATTTTTATCTCCTAGTTTTTATAACTAACGTTAGATAGTTGCAGTACTGGTGCCTCAGCCCGGGCGGAAGAAACCGCAGAGCGTGCTTCCAAACCGGGCTGAGACACTGGATCTAAAGGCAGAGATAAGGCAGAGCCCGTCTCTAACCCCGCTGAAAGATCCATTTGCGATCCCCACGATAAGCGTCGCCGCTCAGCCTCGGCAGAAGCGGGACTCGAACCGCGGGGAGCGCGCACCGAGCAATCTCCTCAAAGAGCGCCCGGCGGGAGCGGAGCGTCCATAAAGGCAGACGCTCGCAATGCTCGCAGCCAGCCCCCTCGAGAGCTGACTGGGCATGCTGCACTCCCAAACAAACAACACAAAGAACGTGTGTATCCCCGCCCGTTAGATAGCGCGAGCAGGGAGGAACACACTTCTTAAATGCCGTTCGCTCGCCATAGTCTCTCATACAAAATTGTTTGTGTGGTGTAAATGTGATAACTCCTGCCTAGCAAATACTAAAGACAGACACAGTGTTTACACTCAGACAGATTCACATATCGCGCGACTGAAGGCACAGAAGCTGATGCGCTTGTGTTTTTGGGGTGCTTTATAGTTTCCTGGTCGATGACATCACCCGCCTATGACGTTCCGTCTCTCCATTGGGCTGATTCCATACGTGCTTCATGACGCACAATGCAGGGGCGTTCCCACAGCCTTTGACGCAGCTCAAAGTTCCCTTGAAAGGGAACCCTGTGTACAGGCCTGATATGCAAGAATACTAGTAATTCGATATGTTCTATTCTATTCATTATATTCTATATTCTATAGTCTAGCATATTCAATACTAATGCAAGACTAGTCTTACATGTCACTGTTTATAACACAGATCGTTCGTCCTTTGCTGGGATGCTTCAAAAAATATTGGGGGAATATAAATTAAGAGTATACCCACTTCTCCAGGCACCACTACATCACTGCCTGCAGCATAGGAGAGACGAGCTCCGTGACGTGAAGCGGATACTGCGAGAGAAGGAGATGGAATACGCGCTGATTTTCCCAGCTCAGCTTCGCATCAAACGTCTGGGAACAGTCAAGTTTTTTTCCACTCCAGCCGAAGTGCAACGCTTTTTGAAAGATCTCCCAAGTGAGTAGCATAAAGCTAACTAAAGTGTCTGCAGTACATAGTCCACTGTTATAGACACTGATGAGAAGGGTTGTGATTCAAGTTACGACATGATAGCCTAATCCTGTTATATTCAAATATTCAAAATAATTGGGACCATGGCTGATGATAAACTGTTGACCCTGCGTGCAGGCTAATGAACATGAAGTTGTGGTTTACACTATAATGGTAGAATGGGATCACACCTCATTTAACCAACTTATATCTAATATTGTAAAATTGCGAACTTTTTCATATACAAACTGTTATGAGTGGTTAGTTTTTCATTACAGCAGTTGCTGGAACCACCTCTGTTGTTTAAGAGAGTTACCTACCTAATGTGTTTTGGTTACAGGGGTTTTACTAGGCAGGTTTTTACTTTAATGTTTTGGGGTTATATATGGTTTCTCACTAAAACTCAAACTTACACTTACACACATCCAGATTACTCTCAGGTTCAGATTCAGTCTTTTACTACCTCTAAACTCAATGTAGGAATGTATCCAGACATCCGTAGAGCCGAATATAATAATACTTATCCTTCTGAGACATCTATATGAAGAACTTATATTATGGGCAAATTAACATGTATATCGTCCCGGGTTACGTATGTAACCCTAGTTCCCTGAAGGGACGGACGCTGTGTGTAATCGCAGTGGGAACGCCCTCAGCGTGACCCGTCTGAAGCATGAATGAAATCAGTCAATGGAGAGAATGAGCGTACGGCGAGTGACGTCATCGACCAGGAAGCTATAAATATCCCCTGAGCACACAATACGCCAGCTTAAAAGTTACTGAAGGAGCGACCCAAGGGGATGCCGAGAGTATGGCAGGACATGCAGCGTCCGTCCCTTCGGGGAACTAGGGTTACATACGTAACCCGGGACGTTCCCCTTCAGGGACTACCGCTGCGTGTAATCGCAGTGGGAACGCAATACCCACATCCCCATACGACCAAATCCCCGTCGTGTGTCATCAGGAGACACAAACCGACGAGAGAACCTGAGCCCCTGGAGTGGAGCTAAGGTCAAGGGAATAAAATCTGACGAAAGTGTGCGGTGAGGACCAGCCTGCCGCATCACAAACGTCCTGAAGAGAAGCTCCTGAAAGAAGAGCTGTAGAAGCAGCCATACTCCGGGTGGAATGAGCCCTTACAGCCAAAGGTGAAGGCTGATGGGCTGAACCATAAGCAAGTGAGATGGCCTCAACCACCCACTTGCTCATCCTTTGCCTAGATGCAGGACACCCTTTCTTAGGTGACCCAAAAAGACGAACAGTTGTTCCGATCTCCTCCACAGGGCAGCTCTGTGGACGTAAGCATCTAAAGCCCAAACTGGGCACAGCAAATTAAGTTTCTCCTGGTCTGACGTCAGAAAAGGCGGAGGACAGAAAACCTGCAGGACTATAGGTCTAACAGAAACAGTTGGAACCTTAGGAACATAACCTGGTCTCGGAAAGAGAAAAGCCTTAACCATACCAGGAGCAAATTCCAGGCACGAGGGAGCCACCGAAAGTGCTTGAATATCTCCAATTCTTTTTAGAGATGAGATAGCGAGAAGAAGGATAGTCTTTAGAGTAAGAAACTTATCCGAAACTTCCTCGATGGGCTCGAAAGGAGCAAGGGAGAGACCTTCTAAGATGATGGCCAGATCCCAAGCTGGTACCTTCGTGCGAACTGCAGGCCTCAGCCTCAAGGTGCCACAAAGGAAGCGAGACATAAGTGGGTGTTTCCCGAGGGAACATACACTTGAAGGGGTGTGGTAAGCAGCTAAGGCCGCCACATACACCTTCAGTGTGGAGTGGGATAACCCTGTGGAGAGACGGTCCTGCAGGAAACCCAGCACTGTACCGACCGGGCAGTTAACTGGGTCCTGCTGGCGCTCTCCACACCAAGAGGTGAAAAGTTTCCACCTCGCGGCATATAACTTCCTCGTAGAGGGAGCTCTGGATTGGAGGATGGTCTCAACGACCTCAGCCGAGAGACCAGAATCTATGAGCTGGGCCCCCTCAGAGGCCAAGCCCACAGCCTCCATAGCTCTGGGCGGGGGTGATTTTTTAGGATCGACCCGCTCGCCTGAGAGAGCAGATCTCTCCTGATCGGTATCTCCAGGGGAGAGCCGTCGAGGAGAGACACTAGGTCCGCAAACCATACTCGGGCCGGCCAGAACGGGGCTATTAGCAGGAGACTGAGCCCGTCCCGGCAGAACTCCCGTCTCCAGAACTCCCGGGAGCAGAGCGATCGGGGGAAAAGCGTACAGACGTGACCTCGGCCACGGATGTACCATCGCACCCAACCCCAGCGGGGCTGGATGGCTGAGAGAGAACACAGCGGGCAGTGTGATGTTTCTCGAGAAGCAAATAGGTCTACCTCGGCACGACCGAAATGTTTCCATAGGAGTTCCACCATCTCGGGGTGAAGACTCCATTCCCCGGGCCTCGGCCCCTGTCTTGACAGGATGTCTGCCCCCTGATTTAAATACCCCGGGAGATAAATAGCTCTCAAAAAAAGAATTTTCACCTGGGACCATAGAAGGATCTGACGTGCCAGTTTGTAAAGCGGGCGAGAACGCAGACCCCCCTGATGGTTGATATAAGAAACCACCAATGTGTTGTCTGTCCGGACAAGAACATGGTGGCCCCTTAGGTCTGGGAGGAAGTGTTTCAGAGCCTGAAACACCGCCAACATCTCTAGGCAGTTTATGTGCCACAGACGATGATGGTCCTCCCACAGACCCTGAGCCGGGCGACCATCCATGATCGCCCCCCCAACCCGTGAGAGAAGCATCTGTCGTTAGCATAACGCGACGACAAGGAGCTCCTAACACAGGGCCTTGGGACAGAAACCAAGGATCTTTCCACATGATCAGGGCGCGATGACACCGTCGCGAACTCATGATCATGCGAAGCGGATTTCTCCTCGGGGAGAATCCCTTGGTTCTGAGCCACCACTGTAACGGTCTCATGTGCAAGAGGCCAAAAGGTATCACGTTGGACGCAGCTGCCATGAGACCGAATGGCAGCTGCGTCTGCATTCGGTCTCATGGAGATCGAACCTCCATGAGACCGAATGGCAGCTGCGTCTGCATTCGGTCTCATGGAGATCGAACCTCCATGAGACCGAACCTCAGGAACTTCCTGTGTTGAGGGAGGATATATACATGGAAGTAAGCGTCCTTTAGATCTATCGTGACAAACCAGTCCTCGGATCTGATTTGAACATCCCGAGTGACAGACACAGCGCCCTGTAACGTACTGGCAGGGAACAGCTGGTCTGGGCACTCCACAACCCTCCTCCGAGGGGGCGAGCGTCCCTCGGGAAATCGCTCGCCGAGTCACTCTACGCCCTGTGAAGGCAGGGTTAGTAGAGCAGACCCCTGAGGGCATCGTAAAAGACAGGGAACCGTGTTTTTGTGCAGTGAACTCAGGTCTTTCACGATGGGGACCACCCTCAGAGTCCCGACGTTCAGCACGTGAGGATAGCATACCCGTTCTCTATAGTATTCAGGACCCATTGAGAAACATTGGGGAGAATTTTCCATTCCACCAGGAACTCTACTAAGGGAACCAGCCTCTCGAGGCTGGCCTCTGGATGAACATCCCGAGTGACAGACACAGCGCCCTGTAACACACTGGCAGGGAACAGCTGGTCTGGGCACTCCACAACCCTCTTCGAAGGGGGCGAGCGTCCCTCGGGAAATCGCTCGCCGAGTCTCTCTACGCCCTGTAAAGGCAGGGTAAGTAGAGCAGACCCCTGAGGGCATCGGGAAAGACAGGGCACCGTGTTATTGTGCAGTGAACTCAAGTCTTTCACGATGGGGACCACCCTCAGAGTTTTTTTCGATGCGGCCTTCTTGGCGATAATGACTGTCCTCAGATCAGCCCTACCACGGGAAGGTCGCGCCGGGGAGCGCCCCGCCTTGCCCCTCCAGTTTCTTTGCGGGGGGGGGGGGGGGGGGGGGGGGGGGCACGAGACGAGACACTTCATTCTGCTGCGCTCTTTTTGAGGTACTCGGTGACTGGGACTGCCCTAGCTCAGCAGCCCCAGCGACACGCACTTTAAGGGGCATAAATTTCTGAAAAGCAGCCGCCTGTTTCTTCTCTTCCTGGAACCTCTCCGTGACAGAAAGAAGAGCGTCACCAAAGAGGCCCATAGGTGAAACTGGAGCATTTAAAAGGAGAGTCTTATCTTTTTCCTTCATAGAGGTCTGACTCAACCACAAGTGTCTCTCTGTGGCCACCATGGCTGCCATAGACCGGCCGATAGAATTAGCTATCTCCCTGGTGGCCCGGAGAGTGAGATCAGCAGTCTGCCTGAGCTCATAAATCATTTCAACAGAAATTTCCGCCTGGCCCGCCGCCGAGTAAGCCTTCCCCACTAACACAGAAATATATATATATATTTTTTTTTAGTGGTTTAGCGCAGAACCGGTGCTTTAAGTGAAGATGATGAAGCTGGAGAGAGATAGCTCGCGAGCGTCTCCTCCGCCTCCGGCATCGTCACATAACCAGCAAATTTAGCACCAACAATGTTACCAAAAGCATTGGACTGATTTGTGTAAATTCTGCTTGAAACCGGTCTAACCCAGGTCTTTGAAACCTCAGCATGAAAATCTGGGAAGAACTGGGAAACTTTC
Organism: Rhinichthys osculus; assembly: GCA_029959095.1. Classification (NCBI taxonomy): domain Eukaryota; kingdom Metazoa; phylum Chordata; class Actinopteri; order Cypriniformes; family Leuciscidae; genus Rhinichthys; species Rhinichthys osculus. Next base: position 43,921,824 of record JARWKJ010000008.1, on the reverse strand, counting down.
GACATCCAGCTCCACAGAACTGGATAATCTTAATTCAACATCATCATGTGCCTTCACCCGGGCAGAAGTAACCGCCGCAGCGCGTGCTTCCAAAGCCGGGTGAGAGGCACTGGATCCCGCCGGAGAAAGCCGAGGTAGGGCGGAGCCCGTCTCAACGTCGCCGGTGAGATCCATCTGCGAAACCCTAAGACAAGCGCCGCTGCTCTGCCTCAACAGAAGCGGGACCCGAGCCTTGAGGAGCTCGCAGCAAATCACTCTCCTCGAAGAGCGATCGCCGCGAGCGCAGAGTTCTCAGAAGAAGGCGCTCGCAATGCTCACAATAGACTCCCTCGAGAGCCGACTGGGCATGCTGAACTCCCAAACAAGCCACACATAGCTCGTGTGAATCCCCACCCGTGATGTATCGAGTACAGGGGGGAACACACTTCTTATACTGCTTGCTCATATTGTTTTTTTTATATATAATATATAGTGATAAACTCCTGACAAAACAGACAAACACAATCGACAGATTCAGACACACAGAGCTGCTGAAGTAACTAAAGCTGGCGTATTGTGTGCTCAGGGGATATTTATAGCTTCCTGGTCGATGACGTCACTCGCAGTACGCTCATTCTCTCCATTGACTGATTTCATTCATGCTTCAGACGCGTACCGCTGAGGGCGTTCCCACTGCGATTACACGCAGCGGTAGTCCCTGAAGGGGAACTTGGAATATAAGAGGGGTCAACTCACCAATTAAGAGGAAGAAAATGTTGACATATTTAAAGAGGCAAAAGGTAGACATTGCCTTTATCCAAGAGAGCCACCTCACTGACTGAACATTTAAAACTGCGCAGAGACTGGGTGGGTAATGTTTTCTATTCTTCCTACTCCTCAAAAGCAAGAGGTGTTGCCTTGCTCATTAATAAACATCTGGGCCCGTATTCATAAAGATTATAAGAATCCTCTTAGAAAACAGCACTCCAAATTTATTTTTTGTAAATTTGGAGTGCTGTCAGTACAGATAACAACGACAAAAACCGGTGTTGCCTACTCCGTGTTATCCTCTTTTTAAAATTTGCACCCTGTTGACTTAAACGGGAAAAGTTTTAAACCTGCTTTTAGCCTCTTAACAACCTTAATGTGCCATTACAAGTGCACAGCCATGTGAGTGAACACGGTGAATCTGACTGCAGTAAATGTGAAAGATATGAATAAAAATGATGTTTATTCAGCCAGCTCACATACCCGTATTTAATTCCTGTTTTCGGTCGAAGTCCACAGTAGGCGATTGTCGAATGCGCGCGCGCGATCATTGGTAACTAAGCAACAGTGGAGACTCAGACTGTCAGCTGTCAGCCGATAACGGTGCTGTGTGGTGTGCTGAGAATATCAGCTCAAATGGATAGTTCATCCGGATCAGATGTTGAACACACGGAGGAGGTTTGATCGCGCGCGCGAACTCGACAATCGACTACTGTGGACTTCGGCCGAAAACAGTAAGTAAATACGGTATGTTAGCTGGCTGAATAAAGAGATTATTCCTGCCTTCGTGAAAGCTCGGATCACAATTGAGACTGATATATCAGCCCAAGCATCCACGATCCATTGGCAGATAGTGGCGTAAGTCGCCCGGCGCTGTCTCCCCGTCTTGGTGAACGTGTGTTCACCATCCATATATAAGGCGCCCCGCATTATAAGGCGCACTGTCGTTTTTTGAGAAAATTAAAGGCTTTTAAGTGCGCCTTATAGTGCGGAAAATACGGTATATGTACATAAATCCTTTTTTTACATTTTTTTTTATTAAAAAAGTTAATTTCCTAAGGTGATTGGCTTAGAATGATAAAAAATGTTCCACTCTTTCCAACACTGATTGCTGTCTATTTAAGTGGTGGTTTGAATGTTGGTTTTAATATAGCAAACATGGAATAAAAAACAAGAAAGACGTGAAAGCCCTACTGGACAGAAGAACCGTGTTTACTGTTATAGCCCAGTTAGTGGATGAACACTAGGCCATGATTAAAGGAAAATTCGGGCCGGGTGTCACAGCATGGAGCACGGAGATGTGGGAGCTTATAGCGCACATTATTAACGGTTCATTCCCCTGCTTGTGCGCACCAGGGAAGCCTGCTATTCATAACTGCAGTTTTTTGAGCCTGCAAGGTGGGAATGTCCAGTGGAAACAATGACCTACGACACAATAAGAGATTCTGAAAGTGCTGTAATGTTTGTGTGATCATTGCTTACAGAAGGTTGTGACAGACCCAAATCACTGCTGCTTTATTGCATTTTCCCATTTGCCAAATATCTTAATGTAGTGTTTACTTTCATTTCTGGCGTTATGGCATTCCTGCGCAGTGTCGGCGATATTAGCGTGTCTCTAATAAGATCAGTCACAAACATGATCCCTGCACGATCTCATCTATAGCGTCTTATTAACTCACTGTCATCTATTGTCTGCATCTCATTTCTTCTACCTCTTCATCGTTTTGTCATTTTCTGCTCTGCTAAAGAAACTCTTAAGCCTCTTAAAAGTCCTCATCCGTACTCCCAACAATTTTGACCTTAAAGGTCCCATTCTTCGTGATTCCATTTTTCAAACTTTAGTTAGTGTGTAATGTAGCTGTTAGAGCATAAATAATACCTGTAAAATTATAAAGCTCCAAGTTCAATGCCTAGCGAGATATTTTATTTAACAGAAGTCCACTTTCAAAGCCTACAGCGAACGGCCGGTTTGGACTACATCCCTCTACTTCCGTTTTTAATGACGTAACTAAAACAGTTTTTTGAATAATCTCCGCCCACGGGAATACACAAAAAAGGGGGCGTTGTCTTGTTGCGCTCCACGGAGAAGAGGAAGAGTTTCGTTTGTAGAGTGTGTTTGTCGCCATGTCGTCGAGGCACTGTTATTTTCATGCCGGAGTCAATTCACCTGTGTCTGGCCTTCCCAGGGACGCTGTGCTTAGAGATCAATGGTTACAATTTATGTTTAACTCGGTTCCCGAAAATGTGCGCATGCATCTCCACGTTATGGTAAGAGGCGTGACCTTTCCGGGCAACGTGCGCTAAGCTGCTGTCGAATCACAACACAGGAACCGCTGGCCCAATCAGAACTCGTGACGTGTTTCTGAAGGAGGGACTTCATAGAGCAACAAAGTCATCAGCCCGTTTTTTGGACAGTGAAAACAGCGGTATACAGATAAGTAAATTGTGTGAAAAATACTGTGTTTTTTTACACGCGAAACATGACCACATGTTATATTGCATACTGTAAACACAATCAAAGCTTCAAAAAACATGAAGAACGGGACCTTTAAGACCTCTTCTAAGGGTTAAGATGCTTTCTGAATTACTTTTTTCTTTACTAGGATTTTTTTCTTTGATTTTAAGAGTAAATGCCCACATTTCTAAGCATTTTCTTAGAATTTTGTCACTAGGAGCGACTCTTTGCATTAAGATTCTTTATGAATACGGGCCCTGAACTTTAAATTAAATTCAGTTGAAAAGGATAAAAACGGCAGATTTTTGCTTGTGGATTGTGAAGTAAAAAGGAACAAGATATCCTTAGTGAATATAAATGGGCCCAATTATGATGACCTGTTGTTCTTTAACAATCTGATTATGAAACTGGCGACAATTGGGGGTCAATGTGTTGTGGGTGGAGACTTTAACTTGGTCTTAAACCCTCTTTTGGATCGATCATTACCCAAAACATCTTCACTATCAAAGGTGGCAATAGCACTAAACCAAGGTATGAAAGACATAGGCATAATTGACGTGTGGCGAAACCAGAGGGATTTCTCTTTCTTTTCACCTATGCCTAATACACACTCTAGAATTGACATGTTCCTGGTGCCACTAGCTATGATAGGCACAGTGATAGAAGGCTCCTATCTAGCAGCTACCTTCTCAGATCACAACCCCATCAAATTCTCCTGGTTGACTGATACTCCACAGCCCACAACCCGCAGGTGGAGATTCAAAAATTACATGTTGAAAGACCCTGAGTTTATGTCATATATGACTACCAATATTGAAATATTTCTTGATGCCATAACAAATTCCTCTTCACATGCCAACATTTGGGAAGCTCTTAAAGCCTATATGAGAGGTCAAATTTGATCATACAGTGCCCGCAAGGTAAAACAAATTAGAGAGAGACTAACCAAATTGGAAAGAGATATGAAAAAGCAGGAACAGGAATACATTGCCACCAAAAAGGAAGAACACATTAACACACTAACAAAAACAAGGATGCAATATAATAAATGTATGCATCAGCAAAGAGGAAGCAGCTATGGCCAGAACTAGATATCACTATTATGAATTCGGGAACAAAACAAGCAAACTCTTGGCTTGGCAAATTAAAAAGGAAGCATCTGATAAATGTATACACTCAATATTAACAGAGGATGGCAGACTCCTTGACAATTCGCCATCTATTAAAGGCACAATATGTAGGTTTTTTTCACCACAAGAGGGCGCAGTTTCCAACAATAACAAAGGCGTAGGTTGATGACGCAGTGATGAGTTGAATGATGGGACTTGCTGTCAAGCTGATGGATCTAATAATGTTTATGGATGAGTGCAAACATTCATGTTTTTTAACATTACAGTGGTATGAAGCGGGTCACGATTGCTAAAGAGACAGATATCACACGCGAGTCCCGCGGATATAAAGGAATAAGGACATTTAATTCTACCGAACTACCCGCAAGTGCTGGATTGCTCACACAGGTCAGTTTATTAGACGAATGAAACTTGTGAGGTAACGCAGCGCTGCTTCACTTGGTCTAACGTTACACTATCACACTAAACGGCATTTAAATGTGTGTTGAAAGTTATAATGTTATACTACGTGTTAGTTCGTTTGCTATACGAAACTAGCAGTAACGTTAAGCTAGATCAACATTAGAACAACATACTGACTATATTCTAGCATTTCATCATGTTGGGCTAACGTTATATAACATTGACTTGTTTTATGTACATTTGCTCACCTGTCTAATAAAGTTGTCAAGTCGTGACTCGTGAAGCTCTGTCGAGTCCAAGTTAGTCGCGGACGTGGAGCTCTCGGCATCTCAAAAATGCCACGCTGATATTGATCCTCATTTTAGTTCTCCTTGTTTGTCCCAAAGTCTGTTGCCATGGTCTATGTTTGAAAGGAACAAGAACTGCGTGCCGCTAAACGTACGCAGTTGTCCGCGTCTGTCGCCATGGTTACGTCATGGCTATGGCAGTATGAACGGAAACCGAGGATAGCGCGGATATTGCGTCATTGACAGGCGACATTTTTTTCCGGGATGGCCACTTATTTAAAATTGGAATTTCTCTGAAATAAAAAAAAATCTTTGGAGACTTTTGGGATATTGTAAGTACACAACTGCAGGAAATATATCACACTGTGCAAGTGATTTTTGGATATTTTATTACAAAATTCCTACATATTGTACCTTTAATGCAGAATTCAAACAATTTTACGAAAATTTATATAAAACTGGGCAGGACGCTGATAATATTAGAGCAAAAAGGTTCATGAATGGAATAACCCTTCCCAAATTGCAAGATGAGGATAGAGATCTGCTTGATGCAGATATATCAGAAACGTCTCGGTTACATATGGTAACCCTCCTTCCCTGAGGGAGGGAACGGAGACGTAGGTCAGACTGACCAATAGGAATCTCGCTAGAGAGCCAATTTACTTAGAGTGAATCTAAAACAAGCCAATGCACATTGGCGTGCAATCATTTGCAACAGCTGCGCGTCCTCGTCAGCGCGGATATATAACGAGCGGCTGTGTGATTGCACTTCAGTTTTTTGCTGAGGAGCCAAAATTGGAAAGCTGGCCCCCCGGCGGGTAGCAGCAGATGTGGCGACGGGACCTACGTCTCCGTTCCCTCCCTCAGGGAACGAGGGTTACCATATGTAACCGAGACGTTCCCTATCGGTCAGTCACTACAACGTAGGTCAGACTGACCAATAGGAATCCCTACCAAAGCGCCACAGTCGCTGCACCCCATCCAGCGCCCCATGCAAGCCTCTGCACCTTCTTGCCTGGAAGGATGATAGGAGGAGGGTTACACAGAGAGTGTCTGACACTGTTGTTCCTTTATAACCCATACAGTGAGACTTGGATAACACTGGGAAAGCGTGCCCTTTTTTAGAGGGAGGGAAACGCTGCGGAACCCACCTTCTTCAGAGAGTTATGTGGAAAATGCATATGGACTAACCCGAAGGCTGTACTGCATATGATATAATGGGTGACTTATCCCAAGGGAAAGACACGGGCTCTCAAGGATTCAGCGGACAGGGGCCTGGCTCTGGACGCTCCGCCATGTCCGAGGGGTGTTGGAGGACTCGACAGGTTTTTCACTCTGGAGTAATAAGGGTGCACAGTAGGGTGCAGCAATACGACAGAGCCGGGCCTCTCAGTGCTTCTACCCGTTTAGGGTGAGAACACGGGAGGAGACCGGCTCTACACGTAGGCTATAGTATCTAGCGAACGTGTTAGGTGTCGCCCAGCCCGCAGCTCTACAGATATCTGTTAGCGAGGCGCCACGAGCCAACGCCCAGGAGGATGCAATGCCTCTCGTGGAGTGTGCATGCAACCTGAGCGGGCAGGGCACGCCTTGAGCTTGGTAAGCCAAGGCGATGGCATCCACTATCCAGTGGGCCATCCTCTGCTTGGAGACAGCCTTTCCCTTCTGCTGGCCTCCATAACAGACAAAGAGCTGGTCTGAGGTCCTGATGCTTTGAGTTCTGTCCACGTACATACGCAGAGCGCGAACGGGACAGAGCAAAGCCAGGGCTGGGTCTGCCTCCTCCAAGGGCAGCGCTTGCAGGTTCACTACCTGGTCTCTAAAGGGAGTGGTAGGAACCTTGGGCACATAGCCAGGCCGGGGTCTTAATACCACATGGCTGTCACCCGGCCCGAACTCTAGGCACGATTCGTCGACCGAAAATGCGTGCAGGTCTCCTACCCTCTTGACAGAGGCCAATGCAACCAGTAGCAAAGTCTTCATGGAAAGAAGCTTTAAGTCCACTGTTTGCAAAGGCTCAAAGGGAACGTCCTGAAATACTCGGAGCACCAGGGAAAGATCCCAAGAGGGTATGGAGGGGGGTCGAGGAGGATTTAATCGTCTCGCCCCCCTAAGAAACCTGACGACCAGGTCGTGCTTTCCAACTGTTTTGCCATCGATGTGGTCGTGATAAGCTGAAATAGCAGCAGCATGGACTTTGAGGGTGGAGGGAGACAGTCTTCACTCCAACGCTTGCTCCAACTTCACTCCAACGCAGTCTTCACTCACCCCATCTTCGGGGGTCTTCTCGGCGAGAAGAACACCACTCGACGAACAGGTTCCACTTCAGGGCGTAGACACGTCTCGTGGACGGCGCCCGTGCTGAAGTGATGGTGTTAAGTACCTCTGTGGGTAAGTCACCTAGAACCTCCGCGTCCCGTCCAGGGACCAGACATGGAGTTTCCAGAGGTCCTGACGCGGGTGCCATAGGGTGCCCCGTAGGGTTGGGTATCGGTTGGGTTTTATCCGATACCAGTACCTACTCGGTATTTTTTAAACGGTTCCGGTGCTTAAACGGTTCTTGAAACGGTACTTAACCCTCTGGGGACCAAGAACGCGCCCGCGCGTTTTGCTGTTTTTTTTTCACATAGCAGCAACATAGACTTAAAATACTCCGTCATTTGTGGTCATATAAATAAAATCAATACATGATTATAAACTATAGAGGGTCTTCTTTTTTGTGTACACTCACATTAACATCAAAACCTTGTGTTTTTTTAAAAATAAATAAAATAAACAGGGTGCGCTTTCAGCTCACTCTGTCTCCGCAAAAATCTTTCTGAAACATGTCTGGAAAATGAACGGAAACTCCGCTAATACTTATCACACAAACATGAAACATACGTCTAAAGAACGCTTTAAATTTCTACTTTTAAATAAAACAATTCACATTTAAAACAAATATTCTCCTGCAATGTAATCTGTCAAAAACTAAAGAGAAGTACAGTTTCTCCTGTCTCAGCTCATTATCGTTAATTTGTTCACACCCACTCGCAGAGCGCGCTATTCATAAGATAATGTGTTGAGGCCATTTGCAAAATAGATAAACGCCCCCAGGCAAATGCTGTAAACACACAATATTTTTTAGTCAGATTAAGATTCTTCTTGCTGTAATAATCCTGGGACATTTACCACAGAACAAGTGCTGGTTTCACTTCGAGGAGGAGCAACAGATTCAGCTGAGAAGTGTAAGTGTTATGTGCTTTGTTCTAATCGCGATATAGAATAACGTTAGTGTCTGTAAACGGACAAATAGCATATCCTACTGTTTAAATGTGAATTATGTTTCTCTCTCTCTGTGTGTGTGTGTGTGTGTGTGTGTGTGTGAATGAATGAACGCACAGATACGCACTGTTACAGACGAAATAAAAGAACATTTCTTTGACTAGTTTTGGATAAAGTTTTTCAAATCAAATAAGCATCAAATAAGCTTCAAAATAAAGACATCAAATAAGCTTATGTTTTGTCAATAAACTAATCAACTAAGATGTTTGTTCCAATGCAAGCTATATCAAAATAATGAATCCTCAACTTTGAAATATGTATGATCAAACTAAGACATTTATGGAAAAAGACTATTTTCTTTTCAAGATGTTTCCAACTCTAACTTTGAACTGAAATAAAACCATGTCTATATGGTGAAGGGTGTGTGATAGAAGTGTCCAGACGTATGCACCCAGTATTTTCCTTATATAAATCCAAACAATCTAAAAGCCATTCTTTTTTAAATCTCCTCATTCTTTGTGCAAGGCTCCTGTAATGATATGGCCTGATAGCACCTAATAGGGCCATTATGGGGAGGGTCTTTGTCTTTCTCAGGTGTGGAATGCCACACATATTAATGAGAGATCAAGCCTCCTGCATAAAGCTTTCTCAAACAAAACACGTCATTAAAAATGTAAAAGACTTTATTGACTTCTCTGAATGAGCAGTCAGGATGATTCTCACATAGTTTTGGAGCAAATATTCTAGGCTATGTGATACAATTATCAAAAGTCTTGTGAAGAAATAATCAATATGTGTTTTGTGGTCTTATTTCAGCAACTTTCATTTTTATTTTTTTCAATAACCACGCATAAACATTATTCTATTAAAAATACAAACATGTACATACATGTTGCTCACTTATCATGGTAGTCCCGTCTGTGCTATATAGAGTGAATTTACACCTTTGCCATTAACATGTTTATAAATAACTGAAAAAAGCACAAATGTCAGTGCATGTCAAAACATCCGAAGGGCCCCAAAAACACTCTGGTCCCCAGAGGGTTAAGAAAACGAAACCGCACACACTTTATAAAAAAATAATACCCTTTTATTTACAGGGCCAAACTGGACACAATATTAACTTAAATCTTTAAACAATATAAATACAAGTAACATACGGTAATAATAAAACCAATATAAAATAAAAAATTTTACATTACATTTTACACATTTACATAATATCAAATAAAACAATATTGTATCAAACAATGTAATAATACTGGAGATTAGTAGAGATTACTAGCAGGCAGAGCTGCCAACTCTCACGCATTGACCGTGAGACTCACGCAATTGACCCTTTTCACACGCTCTCACGCCACACATCCATTTTCTCACGCAGAGAAAAATTGCGGACAAAGAGGACACCGACAGACAAGACAGAGAAGGTTACTTTTGATATGGAACAAATCCACAGCTGTCAGATTCTGTCAATATTTTTACGAGATTCACACAATAAATAACGTTTTGGCTCTTTGAAATGTGACACAGATCGCTGTAGCGCGTCAGTTCATGGCACGTGATACAGCAGCCTACAAATACAAATCCACTGCTTCTTAGCTACGCAGCGTTGAGTGAACCTATGAAAGAGAACATATCTGGTTACTGGTGTAACCTATGTTCTCTCAATAGGGAACGAGACGCTGCCAAGCTCCTTGCGCTGCCGACCAGCTTCCTTTTTCGGCAGAGAAATCTGAGGAGCAGGTGGCGCGCGCGCGCCAACATAATATGACGACATAAGTGCGTCGAGGCGGCGCCCGCGCCATTAGCCAATGTATTGGCTTGATTCTATATGGGATTCAGACTATCGGCACACCCAGAGGGCGTTCTGACGAGTAATTTTACACGTGAAATGCAGCCAAACCTTGCGAGCAAGAGCGCGCATGTGAGACAGAAGAGACTGTGTGTGTGTGTGTGTGTGCACGTGTGTGTGCACGTGTGTGTGCCTAATTAAGTCAGGCACCGAAATTGTCGTTCTTATTCGGTCTGGTTACTACCGTTTACGTCGGAATCGGTTCCCTATTGGCACCGAGTTTCGGTACCCAAACCTAGTGCCCCGTCTCTGAGTCAGAAGATCCTTCCTCAGAGGAATGGGCCAGGGAGGGACTGTCACAAGGAGCATGAGTTCTGAGAACCAAGTCCGGGTGGGCCAATAGGCAGCCACCAGAAGGACCTGCTCCTCGTCCTCCCTGACTGTGCACAGTGTCTGTGCAAGAAGGCTCACTGGGGGAAACGCATATTTGCGAAGGCCCCGGGGCCAGCTGTGTGCCAGTGCGTCCGTGCCGAGTGTTCCCTGGGTCAGGGAGTAAAACAGCTGGCAGTGGGAGGTCTCTGAGGAGGCAAACAGGTCTACCTGAGCCTCCCCAAACTCTCTCCAGATCAGCTGAACCACCTGGGGGTGGAGTCGCCATTCTCCCGGGAGCACAGCTCGTGATAGCTCGTCGGCCACACGGTTGAGCACGCCGGGGACATACATGGCTCGAAGCGACCTCAGATGCTTCTGACTCCAGAGGAGGAGATGGCGGGCGAGTTGCGACATGCAACGGGAGCGTAGACCACCTTGCCGGTTGATATACGCAACGGTCGCAGTGTTGTCCGTACGGACCTGCACATCCCTGCCCTGCAGCGGCCTTTTCAGACGACGCAGAGCGAGGTGTACTGCTAGCAATTCGAGGCAATTGATATGCCAATGCAGATGAGGGTCCGTCCACACCCCTGATACTGCATGCCCGTTACACTTGACACCCCAGCCGGTGGCAGAGGCATCTGTGAATACCACAGCGTGCCTGGATACCTGTTCCAAGGGGACTCCTGCCCAAAGGAACGACGGATCTGACCACGGGCTGAAGGTCTGACGGCAGGCCGGTGTGATTGCCACCCGGTGAGTGCCGTGATGCCACGCCCATCTCGAGACTCGGCCGTGAAGCCAGTGCTGAAGTGGTCTCATATGAAGCAAGCCGAGCGGGGTTACCTCTGCTGCTGCTGCCATATGCCCCAGGAGCCTCTGAAAGAATTTCAGTGGGACCGCCGTCCTGCCCTTGAACGTGTTCAAGCAGTCCAGCACCGACTGAGCGCGCTGCTCTGTGAGGCGCCCTGTTTGTGCGACCGAATCCAACTCCATACCAAGAAAAGAGATCCTCTGCACGGGGGCGAGTTTGCTCTTCTCCCAGTTGACCCGAAGACCCAACTGGCTGAGGTGCCTGAGCACAAGGTCCCTGTGATCGCATAACTGATCTCGAGAGTGTGCTAGTATGAGCCAGTCGTCGAGATAGTTGAGGATGCGAACACCCTGTTCTCTCATGGGAACAAGGGCCCCCTCCGCGACTTTCGTGAAGACGCGGGGGGACAGGGACAGCCCGAAGGGTAGGACCTTGTACTGATATGCTCGACCCTCGAACGCAAAGCGCAGAAACGGCCTGTGTTGAGGGAGAATCGAGACATGAAAGTACGCGTCCTTCAGGTCGATCGCTGCAAACCAATCTCGGGGACGGATGCATTCGAAGATGCGTTTGTGCGTGAGCATTTTGAATGGTAGCTTGTGGAGGCTCCGATTCAAAACTCGCAGGTCCAAGATTGGTCGTAACCCACCACTTTTCTTGGGTACAATGAAGTAGGGACTGTAGTGCCCTGACCTCATATCGGCTGGAGGGACCGGCTCTATCGCGTCCTTCGCCAGTAGGACTGCGATCTTCGCGCGCAAGACATGGGCATCGGCTGCTCTCACTGTAGTGGAGTGGATGGCCCGAAACTTGGGGGGACGCCGGGCGAACTGAATCGCATAGCCGAGCCTGATGGTCCGAATGAGCCAGCGAGACGGACTGGGGAGCGCTAACCAGGCTCTCAGAGACCGTGCAAGTGGGACCAAAGGGACCGTAGGCGTACCCGGAGTGGGGCAGCGAAGTGGAACACAGGGACCTGGCTGGGGGGGGCTCTCTCTGGGAGGCTGAGTGTCAAATATATATTTATATAGCGCTTTTCACAATACAGATTGTATCAAAGCTGCTTCACAGTATCAATCAAAACAACCTTAAGAGTGTTTGTTTATTACTGGAAAAAAGACATCCAAGCTTGGTAGAGCTAGTCAATGGTATGATGGGTCATTTAATTTGAAAATCCCCAAACTGAGCAAGCCAAAGGCAACAGTGGCAAGGAACCGAAAAACTCCGTCAAGTGACCTGATGGTGTCCTAAAACTCCATCAGATGACCCGACGGAGAAAAAAAAACCTTGGGAGAACCCAGGCTCAGTGGGGGCCAGTTCTCCTCTGGCGTTTATGAAGTAGAGGCCGAATTTACAGTAACTGTAAGATAAAAATTTTATATGAATCCCTGACTAAAAAGATGCGTCTTTAGTCTAGTTTTAAACTGGGAGAGCGAGTCTGAGCAACGAACAATATCAGGAAGGCTATTCCAGAGTTTTGGAGCTAAATGTGAAAATGCTCTCCCTCCTTTGGTGGATCTGGATATCCTAGGAATGACCAGAAGCCTCGAATTTAGTGATCTTAAAGAGCACCGTGGATTATAGGGCGATAGAAGATCCGTTAAATAGACTGGAGCTAAACCATTTAGAGCTTTATAGGTTATAAGCAAGACCTTGTAATTAATACGGAACTTTATAGGTAACCAATGAAGTGACGATAAAATCGGTGTTATATGATCATATTTTCTTGATCTAGTAAGAACTCTAGCGGCTGCATTTTGGACTAACTGTAGCTTATTTATTGAAGATGCAGGACAACCAGCTAATAAAGCATTACAGTAATCTAGTCTCGAGGTCATGAATGCATGAACTAACTTTTCTGCATCAGAGACTGATAGCATATTACGTAGCTTAGCAATGTTTCTAAGGTGGAAAAAGGCTGTTTTTGTAACATATGAAATATGCTTTTCAAAAGACAGGTTGCAGTCTAATGTAACACCCAGGTCTTTTACTGTAGCGGATAAAGTAACAGGGCATCCTAATATGTTAAAGTCGTGCTGTGAAAGGTTTTGTGGACGGTTTTTAGAACCGATAAGTATTACCTCTGTCTTGTCTGGATTTAATAAAAGAAAATTACGCGTCATCCAATCTTTTATATCTTTAACACACTCTGCATATTCATCTGGCCGTGATGAAATATATATTTGAGTGTCATTAGCATAACAATGGAAACTAATTCCATGTTTCCTTAGAATATTACCAAGTGGCAGCATATATATTGAGAATAATAAAGGGCCTAACACAGATCCCTGCGGCACTCCATAGTTTGCCGAAGTTACGATCGATTTTTCTCCATTTAAGTAGACGAAATGGTAGCGTTCAGATAAATATGATCTGAACCAGCTTAATGCTTGTCCTTGAACACCAGTGTAATTTTGAAGTCGATCTAAGAGTATTGTGTGATCTATAGTGTCGAACGCAGCGCTAAGATCGAGTAAAACTAGTACTGAGATACAGCCTTGGTCAGAAGCTAAAAGTAAATCATTTGTGATTCTAGCAAGTGCAGTTTCAGTGCTATGATGTGGCCTGAATCCAGACTGAAACTTTTCATAGATGTCGTTTTCTTGCAAGAAAGAGCCGAGATGAGCGAACACAACTTTTTCTAATAATTTAGACATAAATGTAAGATTTGAAATGGGTCTGTCGTTTGCTAGGTTATTTGGGTCTAATTGTGGTTTCTTAATAAGAGGTTTTATAACTGCCAGCTTGAATATTCTTGGAACATGACCTAAAGATAAAGACGAGTTAATGATATTGAGAAGAGGTTCTTCCACTATAGGTAACACTTCTTTCAATAGTTTAGTTGGTATAGGATCTAATAAGCATGTTGTTGTTTCAGATGAAGCGATAAGTTTATTTAACTCTTTTTGTTCTATAGTCGTAAAGCATTGTAATTGTTCTCGCGGGGTGAAAATTGCGACTGAATTACAGGGCGCGAGCAAAGATTGAGCGTTTACGATTGTGGTTCTGATGCTTTCAATTTTCTCGGTGAAGAAGTTCATGAATTCATTACTACTAAACTGTAAAGAGGTATTTTGTTCAGGCGACGTCTGTTTATTTGTTAGTCTAGCCACGGTATTAAATAAAAACCTTGGATTATTTCGGTTGTTTTCTAATAGTTTGTGGAGATGCTCAGCCCTGGCCGTTTTAAGGGCCTTTTTATAACGTGACATACTGTCTTTCCACACGAATCTAAAGACCTCTAAATTAGTTTTTTTCCATTTACGCTCTAAATTACGGGTCTCTCTCTTTAAAGCATACGTAGTATTATTGTACCATGGTGCTATACTTTTTTCTCTGACCTTTTTCAATCTAATGGGTGCAACAGTATCCAATGTTCTAGAGAGAATGGAGCACATAGTGCTAGTTAATTCGTCTAATTCATCTGTTTGTTTGGGTTCGGGCAGCAGCTGAGTCAGATCAGATAAGCTATTTGAGAAATGATCTACGGTGGATGGAAGGATTGTTCTACCTGGTCGATAACGCGGCGCAGCATGACATATTATAGGCGTGCGTAATATACAAGTTACCATGTAGTGGTCAGTGACATCATCACTTTGTGGAATTATATCTATTTCCGTTGGATCGGTTCCGTATGATATAATTAAATCGAGTGTATGATTAAGACGATGAGTTGGTCCGGTGAGGTTTTGCTTGACTCCGAAGGAGTTTAATAAATCTGTGAACGCAGCCACTAACGCATCATTTGAATTATCTATGTGTATGTTAAAATCTCCAACAATTAATGCTTTATCGACCTTGACCAATAGATCTGATAGAAAGTCTGCAAACTCTTTTAGGAAATCGGCGTAAGGCCCTGGAGGTCTATATACGGTAGCCAATGCTAGAGATAATAAGGATTTTTTTCTTACATCTAAGAGCGTAACATTTAACACAAGTACTTCAAATGAATTAAACCTGTGACGAGTTTTCTGAGTAACATTAAGGATATCTCTGTAGATTGTTGCAACACCGCCGCCACGACCGATCAGACGGGGCTCATGCTTATAACAGTATCCTGGTGGAGTAGACTCATTTAGACCGAAATAATCATTTGGTTTAAGCCAGGTTTCAGTAAGACACAGAACATCGAAATTATTATCTGTGACCATTTCATTTACAATAACCGCCTTAGTGTGCAGTAAAGCGCTTACCTGGTTCCACGGGGCAGGAGGTGCGGGAGGCGGCTCGTGGCGTTCTCGAACCGTACACTGCTGCCAGCTGGTGATAGAAGAGGAGGATGAGAGTGGTAAGGATTTTGTCCCCCCACTGCTCTCCGAGTCCTCGTCGGACCCAGAGATGATAGAAACTGCTCTTTTATTGAAAATTTGGGTGCCAAAATTTTGGGAACAAAACAAAACAAAAGATTTTCCACCCGGCCCTCTTCCGGGGGAGGGAGCGATGCGGCCATCGTCTCCTGAAGAGCAGTCCCTGCCATCTCTGGGTTGCCCGTCCTAGGGCCGCTTGGTGCTGGCTTTGCCGCCCCTCTTGGCGGGGGCCTGGACGGGCGGGGCGTTCTGCCTGCGACTGGCTCCGCAGCGCCGCTTTGGTGGAGGCTGCTGCTGCGGCGCGGGCGCAGGCGGACGCCCCCGGCGACGAGCAGACTGAGGAGCCGCCGGCGGTGGGGTGGAGGCAGCAGCTGACCGCCGAGGCAGGATGTGTTTGATGGCCTCAGTCTGCTTCTGTACAGCCGAGAACTGCTGGGCGAAGTTCTCGACCACGTCGCCGAAGAGGCCGGTCTGGGACACGGGGGCGTTGAGGAACTGGAGCTTGTCGGTCTCCCGCATGTCAGCCAGACACAGCCAGAGATGGCGTTCCTGGACCACCATTGTGGACATCGCACGGCCCACTGAGCGAGCGGTAACCTTCGTCGCACGAAGCGCGAGGTCCGTCGCTCGCCGGAGTTCTTGACCACCCTCGTCCAGTTCCTTCAGTGCCTTGGCCTGATGGACCTGGAGCAACGCCAGAGTGTGCACGGCAGAGGCAGCTTCCCCACAGGCCTTGTATGCCTTGCCAGTTAAGTCCGACGAGTACTTACAGGCCCGGGCCAAGTGGAGTTAGGGCACAGTTGCATAGCAACGGCCCGCTCCACCGGCGGGATGCGCGCGTAACCCTTAGCTGCCCCGCCGTCAAGGGTGGTGAGGGAGGAGGAACTACTGGAGCGGTTTCGGGCAGTAAAAGGTGCCGTCAACGTCCCAGTGAGATCCTCATGCACCTCCGGGAAGAAAGGCACTGGGGTGGGTTGCTGAGAGCCAGCACGCGCCACCCCGAGATACCAATCATCCAGCCTCGAGGGTTCGGGACCCGGTGGAGGGTTCCACACGAGTCCGACCCTCTCGGCGGCCCGGGAAAGCATGGCCATCATCTCCGGGTCCGTATCGGGCACCGCTGGCACCCCCGAAGGAGGCAGCGGCTCCGACACGTCGTCCGCAGAGACATCTGACCCACCCTCCGATGCCGCGATCGACATCTGTTCATCGCCGGGAGCGCCAAAGGAAACGGTTGGTACACACCTCGTGGATGGTTATTAACTCCACTCACGAACATGATTAAGAAGCTCTAGAAAATAAAAAATGACCAGATTCATTGGAAATCGCAACAATCACACTGCCTCCAAAACCGGGCAAGGACAAACAGAAATGTGACTTCTACAGACCCCTCAGCCTCTTAAACACAGACTATAACATACTATCCAAACTAAGTGCTCTCAGACTGGAAGACGTTATACCAAAGATAATACATGCTGACCAAACAGGTTTTGTTAAAAACAGGTATGAAGCAGACAATGTGCGGCGACTGCTCCACATACCGAACACCGCTAAAAAAAATCTAAATCCTATGTTAATAATGTTCTTGGATGCAAACAAAGCATTTGACAGGATCGAATCAAGCTTTTTATTTCGGACTCTAGAGGCTATATGGGCTTTGGAGCGAAATTCACTCAATATGTTAAAACACTTTTTAATGCCCCCGAAGCTAATATTTTAACAAATGACATTCTATCTAACACGTTCTCATTATCCAGAGGGTGCAGGCAAGGCTGTCCAAGCTCCCCTCTGCTCTTTGCACTTGCAATTGAACCATTAGCCATTGCCATCC
Organism: Rhinichthys osculus; assembly: GCA_029959095.1. Lineage (NCBI taxonomy): Eukaryota > Metazoa > Chordata > Actinopteri > Cypriniformes > Leuciscidae > Rhinichthys > Rhinichthys osculus. The sequence continues at coordinate 43,904,423 of JARWKJ010000008.1, read as the reverse complement.
GCTCTAACACCTCCATAGCAGGAATTAAATTTGGCACAAATGAACATAAACTTTCTCTGTATGCAGATGATCTCCTATTATATATAACTGATCCACAAACATCAGTCCCCCCTCTTTTAAAATGCCTCAAAGAATATAGTGCAGTCTCAGGATATACATTAAATTACACTAAAAGCGAGATCTTACCACTAAATACACAGGACAATAATATTAGAGCTCTCACCGGCCCATTAAAATGGTGCAGCACTGGTTTCAAATATTTGGGTATACAAATTGGTAAATCGGATGAACATATATTTAAACAGAATTATATAAAACTATTGGATCAAACCAAGCTTAACGTTCAAAAGAATTAATACTATCAAAATGAACATTTTACCTAAGTTTATTTATTTATTTCAATGTCTCCCGATGAATGTTCCCAAGAGTTTCTTCAAAGAGCTTAACAAAATTTTAACTCCTTTTATATGGCAAAGAAAAAACCCTAGAGTCATTTCTCTACAGGCTCCATATTCAAGGGGAGGACTCAACTTACCAAATTTTAGGAATTATTATCTTGCTTCGCAGTACAGATCGATTTGGATCTGGCGGCATGCAGAGAACAATGAGGTTAGATGGGTCCCAATAGAACAACATGAGATGAAGTCTATGCCTTTAAAGGTTACTCCATTCATAGGCACAAAAAAATGTTTAGCCACACTCACGAATAACTCAATAATACTGAACACATTTGCTGCTTGGCAAGAATCTCACTCACTTATCGATACAAATATTTATTTTCTTAGATGGGCACCTTTGTGAGGTAATCCCAACCTCTCAAACCACATAGCTGACTCAGTGTTGCCGGATGGAGGGAAAGAGAAATCCAAACAGTTGCTGACTTATACGTTGATGATACATTTGCTAACTTCCAACAACTAAATAAAAAATGTTGCCTTTCCAAAAATAGTTTCTTCAAATTCCTACAAATTAGAGACTGGGTTAAGGAGAAATCCAAAGAAACATTCCCATATATCCCAAAAGAAACTCCTCTTGAAATCCACCTATGTAACAAATTACACGGATCAGCAAAAGGAATAATATCTTCTATATACTGTACGGTATCATCAATGGAAAGTTACCGGTTTAAGATAAAACATCTACTAAAGGGAAATGGGAAAAAGATCTAGACTGTATTTATGAGGAGCCAGATTGGCGTCATCTATTGGAACAAGCACAGACTGTGCTAACCTCCACAAAACACAGGCAAATTCAATTTTATATATTCCATAGGACATACTACACTCCCTACAGGTTACATAAAATTGACAGCAGCATTTCCTCCAAATGTCAGAGATGTAAAGTGACTGATGGTGATCTTATACACATGCTGTGGAGTTGCCCAATGATAGAAGAATTATGGAAACGTGTCATTGAATTAACCTCAAGGATAATAGTAAGTCAAACTGAACAGGACCCTAAACTATGGATCCTGGGGGACACAAGTTCTATTAATGCGAACTACTACAAGAAATACTTTATCTTACTTGCGAGCACTGCATCAAAAAAATGTATTCTGATTAACTGGAAATCTGAAAAATTTACCATCAGTAAGACATTGGATTAAGGAGCTTATATCTTACTGAACACCCGAAAAGATATTATATAATGTGAGAGGGAAGCATGCAGCCTTTAGAGAAGTCTGGGGCCCCTTCATAGACATTCTGCCTTCTCTGGAAACTTCCTCATTGATGCATTTGTTGTGAGTAATGTGTAGATTTACATAGGTATGTATGTATACAAATGGGGGTATGTATAAACTATATATAGAGTGTTTAGATATATATAAATGAAAGGAAACTGAGAACCATACATGGGAAGAGGGTGGGGGGTGGGATGGGTAAAGATTGTGCAATATTTGTGTTTTTGTTTTGTATTGATTTTATTTACTTAGCGTTTTTTTTTTTTTCTTGTTTTATCTTCTGATGTTTAAAATTGAAAATCATCATCCTTGTAAGGTGTGTTTGTAGAGTTATACATGTGTATATGCCTTTTGTTAAATACGACTTTCAATGTATAAATGTAGATCCTTCCTACACACAATTAACATCTTGTAAGAGCTTCTGTTAATAAAAAATTAAATAAAATATTAAAAAAATTATTAATTTAGTTCATATATATATATAACCGCTCTGGAGAAAACAGTGATGTCCTCGCCCAGCTCAGCTCAGTTCTCATATAATGGTGTCAATGCAAGCAGATCAATAATATTGTTGAATATTAAGTGGGACCTGTTACATTGGTGCCGTGACCCGGAGGGGAGTGACGTTCAGGGGTGTGTGTGTGTGTGTGTGTGTTGGAGGCCAGCTAGAAAGAGCTATGCAGGTGAAACTTCAAGAGGCTTTCTACTAACGTTAAATTAGAGTGAGATGGGGACTGAGTGACGATATTTTCAAGGCATTGTCACAGGACACAGTTACCTTGTAATCCAGGTGTTCCAGGTCTTCCAGGTGGACCAGGCAGACCAACCATGACTATGAAAAATAAAGGAAAAAAATAACCTTAATTCTGTGAGACACGCCTATGGTGTCTCCTGACAAAATGCTTTAAAGGTGTCATGCAATGTTACATCTAAATGTTCTTGATATTTCCACAAATAAGAGTTTACTCTACTGCAACTTTCACCTTAAATATTACTCAAATATGTGTTTTTGTTTTCCACCCTTATGAAACGGCAGGATTTGAAATCTCCCCATTCTTGATGTAACTATTTTCCCAAACACTTGTGCTGCTATTGAGGTGATACAGGTAAGGTTGGGACAGGTTTGGTAGTCTGGGTAGGGTTAAGGGGTAAGAGAAGGCCAACAGAGTCATTATAGACGTAATTACAGAAATTAACTACAGCTGTAATTACATGCGGATATGTTTAACATAAGTACAGTGTAAAAGCATACATGTACACAATAAGTGCATTGTATCAAATGATTAATTTAAATGTTAGTACATACTGTAGTTGTTGAAGAGAGTAAATGTAAATAAAAGATCTGAAAATGCATTTCATGACCCCTTTAACGATTGAATTCATGGCAGATTCTCAAAATAGTCCCTGGTCAAACAGTAGGATTTCTCTTGTGTGTATATGTGTACCTCTCTGTGCACTAACGTTGAGTTGGTTTAGTTGAGTCCTCAGTTTCTCTAGAGTCCCATTGTTTCCACACAGATCGGACAGACACTCCTGTTAACACACACACACACACACACACACACCTTCAGCTCATATACCAGTATGTGTTTGTATGGCGCAACATGAATGATGTTGTGAGGTGTGTGTATATACCCCATCTGAGCTGGAGCTGCCCAGCTTGAGTCCTTCAGAAGACTTGAACTCCTCTGATCTGGGATCAGCTGATGTACAGTGAGTGTGAACCCAAGCCTCCAGAGTGAAGACTGCATACAATACACACCATACAAAGCAGATTAAATGATGGAACAACAGAAACAAGTTGATAGCTTACATGATGCTGTGAAATATTCATGTACAGTAGTCACAAAAAGTGTTGGACACTTACTGTAAGGTGCAAACACATTCGATAAAAACGGTCAGTTATATATTGTATAAAGCTCAGCTCACACAGAATTCACTTTCAAACCAAGCAGATTTCTATTGGTCAGTGCGGTGAATTCAAGTGACCATCTTGAAAATCAGTGAAATCTGCATAGGGGAATTTTTTGCATGGATTCCTAGAGTGAGTTTTGCCCATGAAATATCGCCACGCAATGGTAAATGTGACCGCCCCTTAAGGCTACAACTTAAAATATACAAATTTCATTGCATTATACAACAAAATATTTTGTGACATCTGTAAAAGAATTAACTTTTCTCTTCACTACATTTCCCTTTCTTCATAATTTTTGCTCAATACGTTTTAATCAGCTTTTGTTTTGGTGATTACATAAGTGCATTTTTTAAGTCAGTCATATCAGAGAAAACCACAGGAGTAGAAATCACTTTAACTATCAACACGATCCATTGACTTCTGACAACTACAAAAGCTCACGATGCTTCTTCATTTTGTTAAGTTTATTTATAATGTAATTATTTAAACCCTAAAACTTGCTTGGTTTCAAATCAATGCCACTTGGGTTTGGCATTTTGTATATAATGCAAGGACATTTATATAGTTATACTTTTTAAATGTGAATTTATTGATTTATTTATTACCTTTATAGGCCAGGAAAGAGTTCAGTGCAATCAGGAGCAGGAGAAACACAATGAGAACTGGAAAACAGCGACATTTCTTCGCTGGTTTCTTCAGCGTTAGCTCTGTAACAAGCAATGCAGAAGTCTCGATTAAACTACAGAAAACTGATTTTATAAGTCCATTATAAGTGATATGATATGAGGGAAATGAAATTAGCGCTATTTTAAATTTCAATACACAGCATTTCCATGACCAACAATAGTCAATCAATATTTTAAATATCAGACCACTGAATGTCTGAATGTCATATTTGTTCAGAGTGAAACATCCCAGAAACACACAACATTTTGAAGCATGTTTGAATGTGAGCGGTGTCGGTCTGCCCTAGACTCACCGCTGTGCTGGAAGTCGTAGCGCTCGGCCTCATAGAGCTTCATGTTGCTTTCATAAAGTGGGTTTGCTTGGCTGAATACAGACGCCTGCCCTTCAACTGTGTCCACTTCTGTCTCCATCAGCCACTCCACCACACACTGATCTCTACACAGCCTGGGTGACGGTTTAAAAAACAAAACCAATGAACAAAAAAAAAAACATATGCTGGCTCATCGAAACACAAGTCATCTGACAGAAGAGATGCAGCGGAAATTGTTCCAATGAGTTTGTCAAGAAAAAGGAAGTTGTGTTGTGTTGTGTATGGCTACAGTTGCAGGTTAAGCATAAACTGCCTTTGCTGAAGACTGGAGTAATGATGCCGACAATTCAACTTTGATCACAGGAATAAATTACAGTTTACTATATATATTAACATGAAAAACAGCTGTTTTGTATATATCGTGATCACATTATTACTAATATTATAATATAATAGTGACTTTTAGCTTTCATCTGGGGTCAGGTTTAGCCCCAGAAGTCCAATAAATATGACAAAATGTCCCTTTGGGTACATTTGGGAAAACCCAAATTAGATTTATTTTTTTTATTTTATTTTTTTAGGGTGGGGGGAGAGGGGAGTGAGCTGTGGGAATGTTAAAGCTATGGTCAGTCAGTAGTACTTACAAATGGACATACACACATTTATATAGATTATATACACAAGCAGTTCTGTCCTCATTATAGAAAGCTAATTAAACATGCATGTGTGTGTAACTCATAATCTAGAGCGCAAATAGAGATAAACTCATTTAGAGGTCGTTAGATTTGCGTGGTAAGACAGCACTTCCCGTTATAAAAAGGAAGCCTCTAAAAGCAGCCGGGATGAGCATCTCCACAAACTTAAAGAGTATAACCAAAGCAATCAAAGTTTCTTGTTTAGCACAGTAAATAAACAGACATCACCTGAACTGAAATTTGAAAGCATCAGGAATACAATTGTAAATTTACAATCTTTGACAGTGTTTTATGATTCAGCCTCAATTATCGCCCCTCAAGAAAAATAGCAGTGCTTTACAACTATAGGACAAAAGAGCTAAATAAACGTACCATTGCATCTTTAAACCAACCAACATGTTTATACCCACTAAACTACTGCAAGAGTTGTTACCTGTAGCAGAAGAGCCTATTCTCAATATTGTTAACTCGTCTTTACCTCAAGACCAATAAAGCTGACAGGTATGAAGCCTCTCATTAAGAAACCATAATTAGATCCAAATTAATTAGCAAAATTACAGACCTATTTCAAATCTTCAATTTATGTCTAAAATACTAGAAAAAGTTGTCCGCTCAATTGTAAAAAAAAAAAAAGAAAAAAAAAAGAAATCGTTAAAATTACACATTAATTACTTCTAGCTTCTGACCAAGGCAGTATCTCAATACTGGTTTTACTCGATCTTAGTGCTGCGTTCGATACTATAGATCATAAAATACTCTTAGATCAACTACAAAATTATACTGGTATTCAGGGACAGACCTTAAGGTGGTTTAGATCATACCTATCAGACCGTTACCATTTTTTCCCTGTTTAAACAGGGAAAACCAGCTCAGGTTGCACATGTAACCATGGTTCCCTGAGAGGGGAACGAGATGCTGTGTCGTATGACGACACTTCAGGGAATGCCTACAGTGTGACAGGCGTGAAGGAAGTATGACAGAGGTGCAGCTCTGGGAACCATGGTTACATGCATAACCTGAAACGTTCCCTTTTGAGGGAACTCGAGCTGCGTCATATGACGACACTTTGGGGAATTAAATACCACCATACCCAACGAAATTCGCCATGCTGACAAATGCCAGCTTTAGTGTGAAGCTGCTTAGTCACAACTCAGGGCACAAGCACTTGAGACCCCGGTGTCACCGGCAGGTCCAGGCTATAAAACCTCATAAAGGTGTGCGGCGAGCACCCCGACGCATCACATGCTTCTTGGAGGGATGCACCCGACAGTAAGGCTTCAGAAGATGCCATACTCCATGTAGAATAGGCTTTGATTAGAAGAGACACCTCTACTCTACTAATCACCTCTACTAATCAGAGAACAGTCCACATGGCCTCATAAGTCATAGAAACAACTTCCACAATCCACCTACTTGCAGTTGGTTTGGTAGCCGGGCAGTCCTTTTTAGGGGCCGAAGCATACCAGCAACTGATCAGTTTTTCTCTACTGATCGTCTGGACATAAACCTCAACGGCCCTAACAGGGCAGAGTAACTGTCGCTCCTCTTGTTTTGCCAACACATGGGGAGGAGGATGAAAGACTTGGGGGACTATGGACTTGGCCACGTTAGTGGGTACTATAGGTACGTAACCCGGCCTTAGGTGAATAATAGCTTTCACCCCACCTGGAGCAAATTCCAGACAGGAGGGAGCAACTGACAAAGCTTGTAAGTCTCCTACTCTTTTGAGTGATGTGATCACCAGCAAGAATGCCTTATTTCGTACGATGGATTTGTCAGATGCAGAGTCCAAGGGCTTGAGCGGTGCCAAGGACAACCCTTCAAGAACCATGGTTAGATCCCACGAAGAAACTCTAACCTGAGCCGTAGGCCTCATCCCCAGGGTATAACAGTCACAAGGTGGTGACAACATAGCCACAAGCTATGGCTGCCACAAACACCTTAACTGTGGATGGAGAAAGAGAACAGCGCTACAAGAAGAAGTCGACCCCGTCCTGGCGAACTCTTTCTAGAACTCCCGGGAGCAGAGTGATCGGGGGAAATGTGTACAGCCGAAGCCTCGCCACAGCTATACCATGGTGCCCAGCCCCAACGGAGCTGGATGTGTCAGGGAGAACCAGAGGGGACAATGAGAAGCCTTTAGAGACGCAAAAAAGGTCCATGTCCGCCTGGACAAACTTTCTCCAAATCAGCTGCACTGACTCACGGTACAGTATCCATGCTTCCCCAAGGATCCACCACCTAACGGTGCATGGAGCCATGGGCGCCAGAACCATTATATATGGGTGGGACAAGACCCACCCACTTTTTAAGACCAATGATATTGGACCCACTCACTTTTACCGTCTCTAATTCAGTGCATGTGTCTGTTCGCTTTTCAGAGCGCCGTCAGTCATATCCACTCCACTTGAGGAATGCCCTAATAAACTAAACTCCATTTAAGCTGAATCGCTACATTATATTTCTCAACGAGCCGCAACTGACGGAAATAACCGCCCGCTGTACCCTTCAGTCAAATATTGCGTTGCAAACATCAATAACAGCTTTAAGTTGTCAATGCTGGCAAATGCCCATGATATCAGCGGCAGGATGATCCACGGATAGCTGTGCATTTAATGCATAACGTGAAGCGGAGTTTAGTTTACTTGTTTAATTAAAAGGTACCAGAATACATGATATGGCATTTACTCCAGTGACATTTTTCTGGGGGAGGACACACACACTTTTTTTTTTGCTCCTGACGCCAATGCATGGAGCACAGCTATGGCCGCCACGTATACCTTTAAGGATCAAAAGGATCAAACTGCTTTGTCATTGGGGCATACCCCGGGGATCCTTTTAATAAGGTACAATTGTGTGCTTTAATTGCAGTATGCACAGTTGTTCCTTGGGGTACAAAATTTCCCCTTAAATGGTACAAAGTTAAAAGGTATTTGATCCCTAAAAGATTGTCATGAATTTCAGGGAACGAACCCAATCGCAAACAGTATGCAATACACAAAGTTTATTAAAGACAGAAAACAGGTAAAACAAAACCCACGAGGGGGCAAACAACACTGGTAGGGAAAAATAAAGACTAACAACACTAGACTAAGACTGAACAGTTAACAAGACTATAAACTCACAGCAGATACAAGACTAAACAGCTCTTTGACAAAACTCTTAACAAGATATTCACGAGGGTGATTACAAAGGTATGAAACAATGAACCGGCACAGGACAGCAAACACAAGGGGATTAAATGGGGGAACACTAATGACAAAGACAGGTGAAGCTGACTAGACAAGGACAGGTGAAACTTACTAGACAATGATGACAAGACGAGGGTAACAAGGGGGCGGAGTTACATAACGAGACAACACATCAGGCTTGTTCGACTTCATGCAGCTCTGCGCAGACCGATCGGCGGCAGACTTGAAGCAGTGCATGCCGGTTAGAAATTTTGTCCGACTTGATACAGCGCCAACGCCACGTGACTGTGACGTATGCCATCAAAGTACCGCGAGAGCGATTCGAGAGTAGCCGGAGAACTCAGCCAGCGCAGCTTCTGAAGAGCGGCTGCTCTGGGCTGCACGAGCTCTGATGACGACACAGCTGTTCCACGATTGGCCGGATTCACCGCATGACAACGATCACGTGCGTTTCGTGTTTATTCGGTTTATTCTCACACCTTTAGTTCCACTAAAGCTCACAAATCAGTTTTTTTTTTTTACAGTAAACAGATCTTTTCATGTAGTCGCGATGTAGTGTGTTATGTTTATCAAAATAAAACAGATTAAAAAAACGTTGATTCCACTTCATAGTAGCTGTAGGTTGTTGAACTTTATTCTTGTTCAAACAAACGCTGTATGAAGCAGTAGGCTACATAAAGTATTGAATGAAAATGTCTCTGAAACATCTGTGTATTTGGCAAATATTGCATTTATTTCACTTCAGCTGTGCTAAAGTATACAAACACCACGTGAGCGGTCACTACGGGAACCAGAAAGTGTCCGACTTCACGTCTCCGTTTGCAGCTCCTCCCCACCTGCACGCGGCTACTCTCGCCGATCAGTTACATCCAGCCGCAGCCGATGTCGAACACACCTAAGCACATGGCCCAAACAACAGACCATGCGCTTGTACACAAAACATGGGTCTGTCATGATCCTGCCACAAGACTAGGAAAAATCAAGGACATGATGTCAGAATCATGACAAAGATACAGTTTTGTACTTTTTGTCTGTCAGTGTAGAGATACGTCAGCTCTAGTCCGGTCCAGCCTCTAATGTAGACTTCAGATGACGCCAACACCTATGAAGAGATGACTCGAGAGGACTCCATGCTTCATTTTCTATACATTTGTTAACAACGTGTATTCATTATTTCAATGAGCTCATTGCTTCTTCCTTAAATTAATACATTGTTAGCTAACTGCAGTGGTGGAGGAAGTACTGAATCTCAGTACTTAAGTAAAAGTACAAATAACCAGAGACATATTTACTTTAGTAAAAGTAGAAGTACCACAATGACAACCTTACTTAAGTAAAAAGTACCTGATTTTAAATGTACTTTAAGTATTAAAAGTAAAAGTACTTGCATAACAATTTATTCTCTTAATGTCTATATTCTAATGATTAATAAAACATTATACACATCAAGCTTACTATATAGGGCTACCCTTACTATATACGGTATGTATATATATATATATATAAACACACATATTATGTTAAAACGCCATATATGACGGCGTTTGGCTGTAAACGCGATTCATTTATGGCGTAATTCTGAACCTCTTGGCTTGCCATACTAATCCTAACCAAACGTATACACACGCACCCCGCATCACTACTAAACCTACCAATGCGTTTCCTATGCATGTAAAAACTAATTTTCGCGTATAAATTGCACGATAAACACACTGCGTGCTATAGAGACGCATTTAGTGTGACCGGGTTGATATATCTATGGCAACCAAACTTCACTGGTGAGACAGAAACGTGCGATGAACGGACGGTCAGAATGACGTTTTGGCAGGGAAAAACTGATCAGAAAATTTAACGAAAATGTAACAGAATGTTGTAGAAATGTAGTAGAGTAGAAAGTATAATAATTGCTGCACAATGTAACGAAGTAAAAGTAAAAAGTATGTACTATTGATTCTACTTAAGTAAAGTACAGATACGTGAAAAATTTACTTAAGTAATGTAACGAAGTATTTGTACTTCGTTACATTCCACCACTGGCTAACTGTGTGATTTTGTTATGAGTGATGTATTATGTACATTTCTGAAATACATTACTTGGACACCGTCACCTCTGATAACAGATCACTCTAATTGTAATGTAGACACAATGTAGACACGCTGCTTTGAAATGTGTATTGGTAAAATCGCTATAAATTAATAAATTAAATGTGAATTGAATTGTGTGTGTATGAGTGTGGTTGTTTATATGATTTGTGAGGACACTAGTTTGTATAATAACATGGGTATTAAACATTACAACAAAAACGTGGTTTATGAGGACATTGAGTACTATTACGAGTCCTTGTAATTAAAATGGATTTAAAAACCATTCTAAACAATCTTTTATTAAAAATTTAAAAATGCAGAAAGGGGATAGTTAGGGTTAAGGGAGCGAATATACAGTTTGTACAGTATAAAAACATTAGCCTCGTGAGACCATCCTGATCTCGCGAGCTTTCAAGGTTTCATTCGCAGATCAGTCTGGATACTTTCCGTTAAAGAAAATTTGGGAGCAGTTCACCAAACGAACGTCCAATCAGCGTTGGCTTTGAGGCGGGTTGAGGTGTGACGCAACGAGAAGCGCGACAGTTCAGTCTAAAGAACATGGCGGCTTCAGAGGATGAAACTAGCATCAGCGTGGCTATCGAGCAAGTTTTATCGGAATTACAGAGTATTTCTTCACTGAAAGAAGAGCAAAACACTGCTCTGGAGGCTTTTCTCAGAGGAAAATATGTTTTTGCTCTTCTCCCGACTGGTTTCGGCAAGAGTTTGATCTATCAATTGGCTCCTCTTGTCGTGAAGAAAATAGGAAAGGTGAAAAATCCCATAATAGTGGTAGTATCTCCGTTGGTTGCCCTGATGGAAGATCAGATCAGAGAGGCTGGGAAGCTAGGAGTCTCTGCCATGCAGCTCGGAGGAATCAACGATACAGACATCCTCCATGGCCGAATACAGTAGGTGTTTGGTAGCCCTGAGTCTTGGTTACTCAATGAGAAATGGAGGGATATGCTTTCCTCCGAAGTATACCGTGAAGACTTGGTGGGGATTGTTTTTTGATGAGGTGCATGTCACATATAAATGGTAAGTTTAAAAACGTTAACGTTAGTTACGTTACCTAACTTAATTGTATGTTAAACAATGTCATTAGGTCCTTGAAGCCAAACAAACGATAGCTAACAACAAGCACTAGCAATTTGTTCATAAGCAACGTTGGCTCAGTCATAAAGGATGAAGATTAAAATGTTTTTTGTATATATACACGTATTATATACACGTCTATATTTATGTTGTATGTAAACGCCAAACAACCTATACAGAGTGATGAGCTAGCTAGCGATAACTAAGTTAACATTGCCCTCGATGTAAATGCTACTATGCATGTTATCAACATTTACTTAGTAAGACTCATTGTTGGATCTCTGTTTCTCTGTTTAGCAAGAGTAGCCTGGCTTGTGGTTGTGTTTTCGTCGTCGCTATGTTAGTACGTCATATGCTTCGTTGATCTGATTGGTTGATTTGGCCCGTCTATCACCAACATAGGCCAAAAAGCTAACCAGTATTTTCGCCCCTTACCAAAACTACTTCAACGGAAGGTTTCCAGATGGATATGCGGAGCAAATCCATCTGGCGGAGTCAGGTTATAAAAACATTACACCTATGGAACATTCCCATAATGATAGATGGACGGTGCACCAACGTGTGTGTGTGCAAATAGTTGTGTATTCAAAGTTGATGTGCATATGCCTTTGTCCTCAAACAGTCACTTCTCGCTCAGAGAGTGTGTGTTCCTGTCGGTGTGTAAACTGGTTGGAGATCAGGCCATCTGTTTAGACAGAAAGCTTTGACCAGAACCGCAGTGCCGCCCCTGACCTCAGATCAGCTCTAAACAGCCCTCGCTGCTCACACTTAACCCGCGCTGACAGAATGACCTTGTTTACTGTACTCAGTGTTTTGTTTGTTTGTTTGTTTGATGACCACACCACTCAGTTGCTGATGTCTGTGTTTTAGGGTGATTGATGACCTTGGGTGACCCTGTCAGTGTGTGTCCGACGTCTCTTACCCTCTGTGGGTGCGTGTGTCCTCTCTACACAGAGACGCTTATATCCGTCACCGTACAATACAGTCAGGGTGTTTAGATTTTATTTGCACATTGTGTCTGTGTTCATTTGCATTTGTGTTTTAAAGCAGCATCATGTCCATATAATCTGGTAAACTCTTCAACTCATTCTTTTTCAGTCAACCCCAATGTCAGTCAAACTTTGTTTTAAGAAGTGTGTGGGACAGGTATGTGTGAGGGGTGGGGTTGCTAATACAGTGCAATATCAGTTATATGTACAATATATGTATATATGTTACATGTAGAGTCATTATACAGATCAGTGATACATTATGATTTCCAGAAATCAATTTCAATATACATTGAGTTTAATTTATTGAGTTTCTACTATAATACAATATATCGTTAGTGCCAAGATTTTTCACGTGAACAAATACATAGATCCGCAAAGTTTGTTTGTGTACTCTGGTCTAGTGGTAGTGCTTTTGTGAAGTGTTTATCCACCCTCGTATTGTTTTTTTTCCTCATCAAAATGACCCAACCTGTCCCACCCGGAAATAATCACCCGCCTATGGTCAACCCACCATAACACCTTCCTTATTTTCATTGATATGTTCATGAAATTTGAGCATTTCATTCTTTCCATTATAATATTATTTTCCATCCATTACAGACAGCAAGGATACATGTGAATGTTATTTTTAATATTGTGAATATATACGTTTTTACAGCCCGTTCTCATCCCAAGGGGTCATCTAACTGACGCTTTTGACCATGCGTCAACATGCCGACGCACAATAACACCCCTTAAGCGTCAATATGAGACGCGCCTCCTAGTGGTCTAACCCTAACCCTACCCCAGACCTAAACCTACCCATAACGGAACATCATCTAACTGACGCTAAAGGGTGCCATGTGCGTCGGATTTAGACGCATGGTCAAAAGCGTCAGTTAGATCACGCCCGAAGATGAGCGTCTCATATTGACGCTTAAGGGGTGTCATGTGCGTCGGCATGTTGACGCATGGTCAAAAGCGTCAGTTTTGTGGTGCAGCCCTGCTCGCCTTCTCTGTACTACCATTCATAGAGAAGCTGAGCGCGGCCAGGCTGCCCGCTGTGATCAGCGCCCAATCCACCCCCCCCCCCCCCCGCCTCGCACGCTGTAAACACGGCGTTGTGTCCTCAGCACACCGAGGCGTATTTCATTCTACCTCTAGCCATTCACGCAGATGCGTGGTCAAGGCTTCCCGGGGTATCGAAATGGGTGCTGAACACTATAAAGAGAGGCTATTCGCTACAGTTCGCTCAACGTCCCCGCCGTTATACGGCGCGCGTCGAGACGACGGTAAAAAACGAAGTATCTCATCTACTAGCAAAGGTGCTATAGAACCTTTATCTCAAGCTCAGAGCGAAGGGGGCCTATACAGCAGATATTTTCTGGTACCGAAAAAGGATGGGGGTCTCAGACCCATTTTGGATCTGCGACAGCTGAACAGAGCGCTTGTGAAGCGACAGTTCAGAATGCTTACAACCAGGAAAATCTTAGCTCAAGTTTGCCAAGGGGACTGGTTTATGTCAATAGATCTGAAAGACGCCTATTTCCAGATACAAATAGCGTCCCATCACAGGCGATTCTTGAGATTCGCCTTCGAGGGCCAGGCATATCAATACACAGTCCTGCCGTTCGGCTTGTCCCTAGCACCCCGTACATTCACGAAGTGCATGGACCCAGCTCTCGCACCCCCGAGACTCCGGGACATGCGAGTTTTGAACTACTTGGACGATTGGCTGATTCTAGCTCGATCTCAATCGGAGCTCATAGAACACAGGGCCACATTACTCGAGCACCTCGAGAGTCTGGGCCTCACAGTCAATTGGGTGAAAAGCTCACTGTCTCCCAGTCAGAAAATTTATTTTCTGCAAACAGTGCTGGACTCGCTATCCATGACAGCACGCCTGTCACCGGAGCGCGGACTAGACATTTAGCGTGTCGCGAAATCCTTCCGCCACGGCTCTATAGTTCCGTTCAAAAGGTTTCAGAGAATGCTGGGCCTGATGGCCTCAGCAGCCTCTGTGCTCCAGCTGGGCCTGCTTCGCATGCGCCCACTGCAGATGTCGTGTCTACGGACGCCTCCACCTCGGGATGGGGAGCGCTGCTCAAGGGCAGACCGTTCGCCGGCCTGTGGTCAGAACGGGAAAAGCTCCTTCACATAAACTGCTTGGAGATGATAGCAGTCGACAAAGCACTACGGTGCTTCTGTCCCCAGATAAAAGGTCACCACGTCCTGGTCCGGTCGGACAACATGTCAGTGGTGGCACACATAAATCGCCAGGGCGGCGTCAGGTCCCGAAACCTTTACAGGTTGACGGAACACCTTCTGGTCTGGGCTCAGCACAACCTGCTCTCGCTGAGAGCAGCGCATGTGCCTGGTCACCTGAATGTGGGACCAGACAGGCTGTCCAGAAATTATGTCCCAGCAGGGGAATGGTCGCTGCACCCGCAGACGATCCAACTGCTGTGGGAAACATTTGGCAGAGCGCAGGTGTACCTGTTCGCGTCCCACGAAAACGCTCAATGTTCGAACTTCTTCTCGAAGAGCAGGGATGCGCTAGCCCATGTCTGGCCCCGCGTTCCCCTATATGCTTTTCTCCCTGTCTCGCTCCTGCCTCAAGTGGTGGAACGAATCAGGAAAAACGGATGCCCAGTGCTGCTCGTAGCTCCGCTCTGGACAAACCAGACCTGGTTCCTGGTCCTGATGCAGCTGGCCAGCACCGCCCCGTGGCCTGTACCACTGAGGAGAGACCTCCTCTCTCAGGCAGGGGGCTCGATTTGGCATCCTCGCCCAAATCTATGGTCCCTGCACGTGTGGGCCATCAATGGGTACCCGCTAACCTCCCAGAGGGAGTGTTAAACACGATCACGCAGGCTAGAGCCCCATCTACTCGACGACTCTACTCCTCGAAATGGTCTGTGTTCTCTGCCTGGTGTCAAGCTCAGGGCTTTTCACCCGTAGACTACGGGGTTCCAGAAGTACTTTCCTTCCTTCAAGAGCTGCTGGATAAGGGTAGAACCCCATCCACGCTCAAAGTATACATGGCGGTCATAGCAACGTTTGCAAAACCGGCGTCTGGCCAGCCACTGGGGAAGAACGACCTAGTCGTGCGTTTCCTCAGGGGAGCTCGGAGATTGAACCCTCCCAGGCCCCCTTCAGTCCCGATGTGGGACCTTTCCACGGTGTTGGAAGCCTTGAAAGGTGCCCCATTCGAGCCAATCCATTTGTCAAATATTAAACATCTGTCTTTCAAAATGGTGTTTCTCATGGCTCTCGCTTCAGTGAAGCACGTAGGGGACTTACAAGCGCTTTCGGTAAGCGCGTCATGTATGGAGTTTGGGCCTAATGACTCAAAAGTCATACTCAAACCTAGGCACGGGTACGTGCCGAAATCCCTCAACACACCGTTCAGGGCCCAGGTGATTTCCCTGTCCGCCCTTCCGGTTCTCAATGAGGAGAAGGACGCGAGTCTCCTTTGCCCTGTCAGGGCACTAAGAGCTTATGTGTCCCGCTCGTCTGATTTTCAACAGACTGAGCAGCTTTTCGTTTTGTTTGGCGGACGTTCCAAGGGACTTGCCGCATCAAAACAGAGCCTATCCAGATGGATAGTTGATGCCATAGTGCTTGCTTACACCTCTAAGGGCCTGCAGTGTCCCTTGGTTGTCAGAGCGCACTCCATGAGAGGTTTGGCCTCTTCGTGGGCATGGTCTAACGGGATTACCCTGCAAGATATTTGTACGGCTGCGGGCTGGGCCTTGCCGTCTACATTTATAAAATACTACAACCTGGAGGTTCCCGCCTTACAAGCTAAGCTTTTGGCGGTCTAGAATTCAGTATGAACTGCCCCGCTGTGTCGGCCCAGATGCTGAGTTTGGCCTGCGTATCGCTCACTGCTGATACAGCAGCTCCACGAGTGTCGATGCATGTATGGCCACCCAGTTTAGGCTGAAAGTGTTTTCACCTTGACTACGTGGTTTAATATCTATATGATTAGCTCCTCTGGATGCTATTTTATAAGGAATGACGCTTTAGCCCCTCTTCCTTCACTCGTATAAGTCTATGGTGATTATGCACTGCATGCGCCCCGGGCCTCGGCCCTTGGGACTTTGGTGTTGGATCCTTGTATGCACGGCGTGTTACACTGTGTTCCCCATAGCGTAAGATATTATGCATTACGAGAGATACTCTCGTAAGAGAACGTACTCGGTTACTAACGTAACCTCTGTTCTCTCTAGAGAGGGAACGAGTACTGCATATCTTGCCGTGCTTACAATACGCTCTGGTTCGCTTCGGCGATGAAAACCAGTATACCAGCCTTATCGAGCTATATTTATAGGGCGAAACCACGCCCTTTCTGGCGGGACGTGACGAAATGGGCGCAAAGTGCCCCCATTGGTCAAGGCGTCACGCAGAGCCACTCTCGATAGGCTGCTGCTTTTGCCACAGAGCAGCCAATAGGCACGCGAGCTGCCTCACCTATGTCTGCATGCTGACGCAAAGCGTTTTGCATTGATTAAAAATTAAGGATAATTTTTGGCTTCAATATCTCGAGGAAAAGAGGTTTTCCCCATAGCGTAAGATATTACGCAGTACTCCTTCCCTCTCTAGAGAGAACAGAGGTTACGTTAGTAACCGAGTACGTTTTTATGTTTAGACTTGGTTGTCCAAAAACATGATGGGTACAATAAAATAAACCAATTAAAAATAAAGGTTGTAAAAGAGGGTTTTCAAAGCGATGCCATATATTCCTTTCAATGATCAGTTCTTAAAAGACAACCTAAAGAAACTTTAATAACCTTTCATAACCTAAAGAATCTTTTTACACTATAAAAAACATTTTGTGGAATGAAAAGTTTCCATGGATGTATTTTTGTGAAACATTTTTGTCTGTGCTGTACTTTTTCAGTAAAATTAAAGAATGATTATCAGTTATTTAGCTGCATTATCCAGTTATATATTATTACAAAATCACAAACCTGTATTTTTCTGCATTTTATTTTTGAGGTTCTTGAGTAAACAAGCTATTTCCGAAATTGCATAAATAACTGTGCAAAAATGCACAAACATGAAATTTTAGTGATGCAACATCCCGTATAGAATATTTGGTTTCCAAATACTTGAATGCTTGTTATTTTTATGCAGTGTAATGTCTTTTTTTAGACATACATTTGTACATTACTATTATAAAAAGCAGTATATTCACTAACATAAAAAATAAACATCATGCAATAACTAACAGAAACTATGCAGGCGTTATTTAGAAGCATTAGACTTATTTGTTTGTTATTTGCTTAGGATTTGTCTGCATTTATTGGGCAAATAAGCATCACACACCTGGAGAAAATACTGATTGCCTAGAAGATTAAAAGCTCAATCATGTTTAGATACACATTGTGCTTTTCACACACGAGTGTCCTTCACATCAGTCTCACCATTTAAATAAACTAAGAAACTAAGTATCCCCTCACATGGATGGGACAGTTCGATCTTCACATTTTGTTGTTACTGTGATTAAGGAAGGAACAACTTGATAAGCACAAATAAACATAATGCTGATACAACACAATCATGCAGGAAGTGGAGTTCATGCGCACTTGTTTGTCTTAGATGGTGAAACCCAGGGATTTCTCTTCCTCATTGAGGATAGTGGAGGTAACGTGAGGACGAGAGGTGTTTTTAGGGAAGACCATCTCACTCTACTTCTGCTTTCTCAGGAGAATCTCACACAGTTCAGTGTGGTGAAACACACACAAGTATGTTTCTGCAGTTGTGGGGCATATTTAGGGGTTACTGTAAGTTCAAACTAACTCATTCAATTATGGACAGTGGTTCCACACAACCAACTTAGGTTTAATTAACATTAAAGATTCATTGGTAACACTTTACAATAATAGTTCATGAATAATCATGTACTAATACCTGAATTAATAATTACTTTACTATGAACTAATGATGAGTTAAGACATGAGGAACTAACCTTAAGTACGACATGAGTCATATGAATTCCTGCATGAATACCATCTTAACTACACGTTAGTACATGCTTGTTTATTCATGCATTAATTAACATTTCGGGGTAAACTAAATCAAACATGCTCTAGATCAGAAGAAAGATGTACTAAAAGGGCACAATGTAAAATTGTTCATAAATTTGACACCAGCAACCGTCACAAACATCAGTGAATGACACTAGATGTCTCGCAATGTTTACATTTAACCTTACTCATTGAACACACACTGATGCATTCATCATTACAAACTATTTAATCTCATTGTGTTTTAAGTGATTCACTGCTGCCATCAAGAGTGAAATACCTACACACTAACATATTCATTAACAGATGCAACTTTCAAAATTAAAATCAGTGTTAGCACAGATGATGGTTATTAATGTGGTTATTTTATGGATTGGTTTACTGTCTTTATAATGCAGTCGGATGTTAGTCAGTTAGGGTTCTTGCTCTTCTTTTGGGCCACAAAATGTGTCAATTATCTAGAGCAAGTTTGATTTAGTTTACCCCGAAATGTTAATTAATGCATTAATTAACAAGCATAACGTGTAGTTAAGATGGTATTCATGCAGGAATTCATATGACTCATGTCGTAGTTAAGGTTAGTTCCTCATACATGTCTTAACTCATCATTAGTTCATAGTAAAGTAATTATTAATTCAGGAATTAGTTCATGATTATTCATGTACTATTATTGTAAAGTGTTACCTTTATTTATAACTAATAAAAAATTCTTGCGTTGTGACAAAACAAATGACTGAGAAAGAATCTATGTAAAATAGTTATGTCGAACCAAATCATCTCAATCACTTCGCTGTAACTTAAACTTGTTTTCTAAACACGTTTCGGTCTATTAAAATTCTGCAAATATTTGTCACTGAAACAACATATTGTTCAGTCCTGTGACTTACATAACATCAAGCTAAATATCACTTTTCTTTACACATGTGATGTTCAGTGTTGGCAGTCGTGATACTGGTGTCATCCAGAGCAATACCATATGATTGCTTTATTATTAAAATGATTTGAATTCTTGTTGGCAGGTCCTCAACCCATAGCACTCCACCACAGTAAACCCCAAAACACTAACATTACAGAAACTTTTAAACACACACATAATAGAACATAAAACATTAAAGTCTCTCCATTTTCTCATCTTGCTAAAAATGCTTAAAATAACGGACGCCACACGGAAAAACCACTGGAAAAACCAGCAATGCAAGTTTGAGAGGAGCGCTCCTGACAAATCTTGCGAGAATCACGACATGCTTTACGGCAACGACGTCACACACATCAACAACAACATATGAAACATGAAGACACTTGCGCGCATTTCAGACGGGATCCTCGACGATGGAAAAAGCAAAGAAAATGTGGTCGGAAGAGACTAGGAAAAGTAAAAGAGAATCTGACCGCGTGAGGAACCGGACAAGAGTCCCACTCGGTCGGGCTTTCACTCGTTGGCGCGAGCTAAAAAGCAGCACTGGATGCAACAGTGATGCTGACCTGGCGATCTTGTTGATGGACTAGTAAGTAAATCTTTCTAAGTTTGTGGGCATTTTATTTTGTGATTTCACCGGAATGAATAGAGAGTCTCCGCAATGGCAAAAGATTGAAGAGCGCGTCCGAGTGAAGACTGCGCGCGCGCCGCAGGGTGACCAGACGTCCCGAAATCTAAGCTGTTGTCCCGAATCCGGCCCTAATTGTCCCGAAATTTATACTAAAGCAAAATCTTGAGTAGTTATTGTCTGATAAAATATTAAAAACTGTCCGTGGAGGTTGAGGATCTTTTCTGTTTCTTTAATTTGAAGTTCTACAAAGATTTAGGCGCGAATTTAGATATACATTGATAAGCAAATTTTCATTCATTCGTTTCGTTGACATGGCTGGTGTACTGGAACCACAACACGCCGTTTTTTAGTGGCAGGCTAAAGACTAATGACAGACTGTTGATCTTTGAAAAGAAATGTTTGGTTCAGGTTTGAAATTCATGATCTTTTATTATAGGCTATGTAGTCTAATATCATTGTAGGCCTACCCATAAACACCCCCTAGATCTCTTATTTAAAGGCACACTATGCAAGATTTGTACCTTAATATAACAGCTTCAAAGGGGTATCAGGCCGTGAGTGCAGAGACGCTCTGCGTGAGAGGTATTTACGACAGTAACGTTAAATACAAGTACTCCACAGCGACTTTAGGGGTCGCTGTTTGACAAAAACAAAATTCCTGCATAGTGTGCCTTTAACACCCTGTTATGTTTGTTAGGATCATTATAATGACCTGTTTTCCTCATGGACAACAAATCAAACATTCATTATCAGGGGAGAGTGTGGCTGAAAATGTAAAAATCAAAAGCAAAAACAAGGAGTGTCTTTTTATCTCCATTTGTTTCCCCCTTTTTAAGTGAACAGACAACGTGTCTAGCAAACCATTTTGTCGTGTCTCTTCAGATCAAGTTGTTCAGGTGTCAACCCGGTGGTTACGGTGGCGAAAGGGAGAGCATGTGACAGTGTTTTATCGGCAGTGACAGCAGGGGAATGTAGTGTCGGTCCCAGACAGCAGCTAGAGCTCAATCAAAGCTATAAAACACACCTTACTCTGACACACACACACACACACACACACACACACACACAGACTCTTTGTCTCTGGCTCGCTTGGTCTCATGGTTATTGCATGTGATTTAACGGTTATGAAGGGACCCGGAGAAGAGAGAAAACGTAGGATAAAGAAGGAGTGTATCATAATATTGTCCACTTCCTTCTGCTGTAAAATCCCCAAAGCGTCCTGTTGACCAAACGGCTCAGGTAAATCTGATCACTCTTTACACAGAGAGTTGGTGTCTCTTTACATTCTGCTTAGCTGGGATTCGGTTTCTCACTCTGACCTTGTCCTCTGTCAAGAGCTTCTCCTGCTGATCATCTTAAACACAATGGCACACCAGGCATGATTAATAATGAAGAACGAGAGGAGAGAGAGATCCCACGGGAACATAGATGGGAGGGCACTTAAAAATAGTTTCAAATGCTAAAACGATAAGGTTAGACTTTTAGGTTGTGAGCTATTTGTGCATGGAGGATTGCACTTGTCTTTGAAGAGTAAAAGAGTGTCCTCAGGTGAAACTGCAGGATAAGTTCTCTTAGCTTATTTTACAACTTAAGGCGTTCTAGAGGTCAACACCATTCATAAGTCGACAGCATTCATAAGTCGACAGCATTCATAAGTCGACAGCATTCATAAGTCGACAGCATTCATAAGTCGACAGCATTCATAAGTCGACACCATTCATAAGTCGACACCATTCATAAGTCGACAGCATTCATAAGTCGACAGCATTCATAAGTCGAAACCATTCATAAGTCGACACCATTCATAAGTCGACAGCATTCATAAGTTGACACCATTCATAAGTTGACACCATTCATAAGTCGACACCATTCATAAGTCGACAGCATTCATAGTCGACAGCATTCATAAGTCGACACCATTCATAAGTCGACAGCATTCATAAGTCGACAGCATTCATAAGTCGACACCATTCATAAGTCGACACCATTCATAAGTCGACACCATTCATAAGTCGACACCATTCATAAGTCGACACCATTCATAAGTCGACACCATTCATAAGTCGACACCATTCATAAGTCGACACCATTCATAAGTCGACAGCATTCATAAGTCGACACCATTCATAAGTCGACAGCATTCATAATTTGACACCATTCATAAGTCGACAGCATTCATAAGTCGACACCATTCATAAGTCGACACCATTCATAAGTCAACAGCATTCATAAGTCGACACCATTCATAAGTCGACAGCATTCATAAGTCGACAGCATTCATAAGTCGACAGCATTCATAAGTCGACACCATTCATAAGTCGACAGCATTCATAAGTCGACACCATTCATAAGTCGACACCATTCATAAGTCGACAGCATTCATAAGTCGACACCATTCATAAGTCGACAGCATTCATAAGTCGACACCATTCATAATTCGACAGCATTCATAAGTCGACACCATTCAAAAGTCGACACCATTCATAAGTCGACAGCATTCATAAGTCGACACCATTCATAAGTCGACACCATTCATAAGTCGACACCATTCATAAGTCGACAGCATTCATAAGTCGACACCATTCATAAGTCGACAGCATTCATAAGTTGACACCATTCATAGGTCAAAACCATTCATAAGTCGACACCATTCATAAGTCGACAGCATTCATAAGTCAACAGCATTCATAAGTCGACACCATTCATAAGTCGACACCATTCATAAGTCGACAGCATTCATAAGTCGACACCATTCATAAGTCGACACCATTCATAAGTCGACACCATTCATAAGTCGACACCATTCATAAGTCGACAGCATTCATAAGTCGACACCATTCATAAGTCGACACCATTCATAAGTCGACACCATTCATAAGTCGACAGCATTCATAAGTCAACAGCATTCATAAGTCGACAGCATTCATAAGTCGACACCATTCATAAGTCGACACCATTCATAAGTCGACACCATTCCATTAAGCAGACAGTCTACTGGCACTCTAATAAGAGTTAGTTGACATGTAGTTGCAAGGATACTTAACAGAATGTTTAAAAAAATATATATAAAAAATATATATTTTTATATTGTAATATTACAATAATTATACCTACTAATAGTTATTAATATTGATATATTGAAATGTATCTGCACTAATCACTTATTACAGTTCAGTTCATTGTTAAACAGCCCATTTATTTTTGTCCTTCTGCTGACAGAATAATACCATGTCAAACAGTATGCATCGATCACACTGTTTAAATGTTAAAAATAGTCTGTTCTGATGTATATGGACACTATTCCACCAATTTCATGTTTAGTGTGGTTTTAAGTTTTTGTAATGTAGAAGAGGCATGAGCTACTGTACAACACTTCCTTGATAACATAGCATTACATAGTCAAGTCTACAACTGACCACTCACTCTTCTAAAGATCCTCCAGCCACGGCACAGTCTTTTCTTTACAGGATTCGACATTCTGAAACCTTTCAAAATATGTGCTGTCATGAAATGTCATAAAGTCTGAGAGCTGAGGTGTTGTAGTCATTTACCCAGATTACTTTACTGTGGATTGCTACTATACAGTTAAAGTCCCCCTGTCGTCAATGATTGTATCCCTTAAAACTCATCTTTGATCACCAAAATTACATATTTAAATGTTTTTTCATTGAAAAGAAATTTCGTCATACCTTAAAATAGCTTGAATGTAACTCGACACCCTTGCCTCGTTTAGTATGTGCGGTTCTATGAATATGCAAATGAGCCCCGCCTCTACTCACTCAGCTCAGAGATCCACTGGTTGACGATCACACGTTGATCTGATTGGTTGACAAGGTCGTTTGTGATGTCAGAAACACCAGCGATTTCAAACCTTGTTTTTGAGACTGTCTTTGGTTCACTGCAGTTTTAAGGAGGAAATACTCAGCAATGCTGTCGACTTATGAATGGTGTTGACTTATGAATGGTGTCGACTTATGAATAGTGTCGACTTATGAATAGTGTCGACTTATGAATGGTGTTGACTTATGAATGGTGTTGACTTATGAATAGTGTTGTAAGACTGGAAAACTGGTTGGAGAAACTGTCTTGACCACATGGTCTATTGAAACAAAGGAACTTGCTGAAAATTAACATTCGACCTCCCCCTCACGCAGTCTCATCTGATTTACATTTCCTCTCTCTCTCAGTCAGTAACACTAAAAAACGCAGACAAGTATATACATGGTTTAATGTGAATGATTATTGTGTTTAGTATCATTTTAAAGGTCTCAGGGTGGCTGGTTCAGATGTCTCATTCCAAATAAGTAAAACAAAAGGTAATAAGGTTTTTTAGAAGTTTAGAGAAACTGGCACACAAAGAAAGGTGGACAAATGGCCTTTCTCCCCTACCCCTAAAATAAGGTGTAACCTAAATGCAAATTACCATTGAAAAGAAGTTCTGGCTATTTAATGGGATGCAGCAAGGAATCGTGGCTTTTTCTGTATTTCAGATAGCCCATGAGGTAGCTCATGTAGTTCGTAAATGTTGGGTTTGCATCTATTTCTCTAATCCTAAAACATTTGATGATTTGCATTGATTATCTTTCAATTGATTATGGAATTGTTATAATACATTTACCTGACATAATAAATTGTTATATTTGATTATTCTAACAGACTTTGACTTTATTTTCATTGGAGTTAAAAGGAATAGTCAAATATTAACGTACATTTAAAGATGCACAGATATCATTGAAAAACACTTTCATTTTATGGAGTCAGATGAAACGAGTTAATACATAAAACAAAATGTATTGCATTTAATTAAAAATCCCTTTGCCATTAGAAGAGACGGAACGCGGATGTGACCTTCACCTCTAATCGACACCGCCATTGGATCGAATTAGACGGACTTACAGTGTCGACTTATGAATGGTGTTGACTTATGAATGCTGTCGACTTATGAATGCTGTCGACTTATGAATGGTGTTGACTTATGAATGCTGTCGACTTATGAATGGTGTTGACTTATGAATGCTGTCGACTTATGAATGGTGTTGACTTATGAATGGTGTTGACTTATGAATGGTGTTGACTTATGAATGCTGTCGACTTATGAATGGTGTCGACTTATGAATGGTGTTGACTTATGAATGGTGTTGACTTATGAATGCTGTCGACTTATGCATGGTGTTGACTTATGAATGGTGTTGACTTGTGAATGGTGTTGACTTATGAATGCTGTCGACTTATGAATGGTGTTGACTTATGAATGCTGTCGACTTATGAATGGTGTTGACTTATGAATACTGTCGACTTATGAATGGTGTTGACTTATGAATGGTGTTGACTTATGAATGCTGTCGACTTATGAATGGTGTCGACTTATGAATGCTGTCGACTTATGAATGGTGTCGACTTATGAATGCTGTCGACTTATGAATGGTGTCGACTTATGAATGCTGTCGACTTATGAATGGTGTTGACTTATGAATGGTGTTGACTTATGAATGCTGTCGACTTATGAATGGTGTTGACTTATGAATAGTGTCGACTTGTGAATGGTGTCGACTTATGAATGGTGTCGACTTATGAATGGTGTCGACTTATGAATGGTGTCGACTTATGAATGGTGTTGACTTATGAATGGTGTCGACTTATGAATGCTGTTGACTTATGAATGGTGTTGACTTATGAATGGTGTCGACTTATGAATGGTGTCGACTTATGAATGGTGTTGACTTATGAATGGTGTTGACTTATGAATGGTGTTGACTTATGAATGGTGTCGACTTATGAATGGTGTCGACTTATGATGTCATGACGAGTGAGGAGAGAGAGGACCCAAACGCAAAGGCAGATTAAATGTCTCTTTAATAACTCAGAAGGGCCGCTTGGTGAAAATCAGGCAACAGGTGCCGACAGGCAACACAGTTCAAACAGAAAGCTTCTTAGAAAAATGACAACTGAAGACGGGCGGCACGTATGGCTCAGGAAAATCCGGCGGATGCGGAGAAGCATCCGGGTAGCAGATGAACGACTTCAGACAACAGTCAGACCCGACAGCCAGAGACAGGGCAAGCAGATGATGTTCAATGATAATAATCAGGAGACAGCACACACCACACTGGACACGACTGGACTGGAGAACGATAGAGAAACATCAGGTACGTAACACACATCAGTTAATACTCTGGCGGGGAACAAAAGAAAAGAGAGAGAAGAAATAGGGCGAGAAATCAGAATGAAGATTCTGATTTCTCACCCTGATTTCTCGCCCCCCCCAAAGTATCTCATAATCGTAATGCCACTGCAACAGTTTTTCGTCAATTCCTTTAATCAATATTTTTTTCGTTTCCCAACAATGGTAATGGTGGTAGAGGATCTCACGGTGACTAATAGCAAACGTTTAGTGGTAAAAATGCTGATTAGGTCAATATTTGTAAAAAAAAAAAAAAAAAAAAAAAATCCCCCCATTCTCAATCTTTCTGAATTTCTATGAAACAAATGACTGTGGCACTTTGGGCATGCTGACAATTACAGTTTTGCTTTAGTTTCTGTTTCTTCTGAAATCGGCTGCGCAATTCTACATGATTCACACAAGTTGCCGAGTTGTGACGTTGTAACGGATGTGTCAATTTGAAGTATTGCACAATGCACCAAAGTTTGTAGTGAATGTTAAAATATGAATATATATCTATTTAAATTGTACAAGCAGTATTTCAGTTATTTTAAAGGTTTGAGGCACAAAACAGCTTATAGACAACAATTGTAACGTTAATCACTCAACTTTCATGGTTTGCTTTGTGTAACAAAAATATTTAGTTTTGATGCTGTCAAACTCCCATGTATCGGAATAAAAGTTTTTACGCTCATATGAGGTGGTTTTTCAGGCAATTACATTTTTTTATATTTTGCAAAAATGATAATGGAAACAGTTTTTCGCATTTACAGGTCACCTGGCGAACGTAACAGTCGATCATTCTTTAAAGATGGTACGGTGTGTTTGGACAGAAGACGAGACAGAGTTCTTTAATCTACTTGTAAAAGACAAAAGTATCATGGTAATACTGGATAACAACAAAGAAAGCTGAACTAACGGGGCTGCCAAACAGGGCTCGGGAAGACAATCCAGCGCTCTGGGCAAAATACAGTAGCACCTCATTGCAGTACATGAGATCCAGATGTAAGGGGTGGAGATGGGTAGGATTAGGGGTGGGTTTAGGGATCGGGGGCGGAGATAGGTAGGATTAGGGGTGGGTTTAGGGATCGGGGGCGGAGATGGGTAGGATTAGGGGTGGGTTTAGGGATCGGGGCGGAGATGGGTAGGATTAGGGGTGGGTTTAGGGATCGGGGGTGGAGATAGGTAGGATTAGGGGTGGGGTTAGGGATCAGGGGGCGGAGATGGGTAGAATTAGGGGTGGGTTTAGGGATCGGGGGCGGAGATGGGTAGGATTAGGGGTGTGTTTAGGGATCGGGGGCGGAGATAGGTAGGATTAGGGGTGGGTTTAGGGATCAGGGGGCGGAGATGGGTAGGATTAGGAGTGGGTTTAGGGATCAGGGCGGAGATAGGTAGGATTAGGGGTGTGTTTAGGGATCGGGGGCGGAGATGGGTAGGATTAGGGGTGGGGTTAGGGATCAGGGGACGGGGATGGGTAGGATTAGGGGTGGGTTTAGGGATCGGGGGCGGAGATGGGTAGGATTAGGGGTGTGTTAAGGGATCGGGGGCGGAGATAGGTAGGATTAGGGGTGGGTTTAGGGATCAGGGGGCGGAGATGGGTAGGATTAGGGGTGGGTTTAGGGATCGGGGACGAAGATAGATAGGATTAGGGGTGGGTTTAGGGATCGGGGGCGGAGATGGATAGGATTAGGGGTGGGTTTAGGGATCGGGGGCGGAGATGGGTAGGATTAGGGGTGGGTTTAGGGATCGGGGGCGGAGATGGGTAGGATTAGGGGTGGGTTTAGGGATCAGGGGGCGGAGATGGGTAGGATTAGGGGTGGGTTTAGGGATCAGGGGGCGGAGATGGGTAGGATTAGGAGTGGGTTTAGGGATCGGGGCGGAGATAGGTAGGATTAGGGGTGGGTTTAGGGATCGGGGGCGGAGATGGGTAGGATTAGGGGTGGGTTTAGGGATCGGGGCGGAGATAGGTAGGATTAGGGGTGGGTTTAGGGATCGGGGGCGGAGATGGGTAGGATTAGGGGTGGGTTTAGGGATCGTGGGCGGAGATGGGTAGGATTAGGGGTGGGGTTAGGGATCGGGGGTGGAGATGGGTAGGATTAGGGGTGGGTTTAGGGATCGGGGGCGGAGATAGGTAGGATTAGGCATGGGTTTAGGGATCGGGGGTGGAGATGGGTAGGATTAGGCATATGTAAGGTGGGAGGAGTTGGATCTGGATCCAACTCCTCCCTCTGGATTTCGTGTTCTGCAGTGTTAAAAAAAGTGCAAAATAGGAATATGCTGCACCCCAGGTTCAAATTTTAAAGAGAAAAAATAACAATTTATCATGCATTGACCCCTACTGTTGACTTAAGACAGGTGGAATTAATTAATACAGTTTACTCGCCATTTGAAATAGGACCTTTCTTGCTTTGGCTTCTGCAAACTCAAAAATTTGTGACAGATTTGGTGCTTTTGTAATTTGTAAATTTGTGAAATTGTAATTTCGGCCAATCCATTCAAACAATCTTATGACAGTCGATCGCAGATAGTTCTTCACAAGTTTGCACGCCTTCTATATTCAGAACCAGCAGGCTTTGAACGTCACTGTGATTACCCGTTTCCACTGCTCAGAGTATGAATATCAAATCCCCTTCTCTTAGCAAAGCCATCCATCGAGTATTCAATGACTCTGCTCGTCATGGTGCGGCGCCCTCTAGTGTCTCGACTCGACTCGAACTTGACTTGAAAAAGAATGCCTTTGCCTGCCTTATTAGACTCAGTTAACCAGTTTAAAGATGCTTTCATAAATATAGCCTTCATTTAAATACATTTTGGAGAACAGACAGAAGAAGATCCGTGTATTTGATCGTTGTTTGTGTTGGGCATGACATGACTGCGAGCACATGTGAAGAGTTTTAACTCTGTCTAATCTGTGTCAATGGTTCCCACCCCTTTATGATTGCAAAACTCCATAGAGTCACTTTATTTCGACATTGTCTAATAATCCAAATGTAGTTGTATAAGTTATTATACTATTATACAAACCAAAGGACAGGCAATGGTTTTCGGGCTATAATATACAGATATACAGAAATAATGTTTGTCTCTTCTGTTTTTGTTGCAAAGATAGCTTATCTAATTATAATGATAATAGTCATTTAAATGAAAAAATATCTAAATAATATCATGATATATAGGCTATTATATATATATATATATATATATATGCCTATGTGATCCAAAGTAACTAGTAACTAACTACTTGAGTAGTTTTTTCATTGGATACTTTTTTACTCTTACTCAAGTAACTTTTGAGATTATTACTTTTACTTTTACTTTGAGTAAATATTTCTATAAGTACTTGTACTTTTACTTGAGTACAGTTTTTGGATACTCTACCCACCTCTGAGCACAACAAAGCTTTGTCTGAACATAAGGCATGAAGAGAGAAAACATCCTTTCTTCGAACCTGTGTGCTGGAACTCTTGAACTCGGGTTTGATGTCAGTCCTTGCTCCGACATCCGACTTCTGAGGCAAACTGAACGCAGCTTAATAATCAGCCTTCACGATTTAAATGATGGAGATTATTGATGCATAACCTGGTTAGGTAAGAAAAGGATTTATCAGTAAAGTTTTACAGATTTCATTGAAGCACAGCAGCTCATGTCCATGGATGTCACTAATGAACGTTACAAACCTGCGCACACATATTCAAACGAATATGACTATAGAATCAATTTTTAATGCGCATGTGAACGCCATCCGGTCACAGGTTCGCGTTTAAAGTCTGTTTAGAGAGAACGCCGTCGTCTTAGTGGCCCCTAATGTAATAACAAAGGATAATTTTGCTGGAAGTGAATCAATCAAAAACAACTTTAGCCGGAAATAACATTATTCAAAATCGCTATAAAGCCAAAACAATCTCTGTTACCGTAAATTGCATGTTTATCTCTGTAAAGCTGCTTTGAAACAATCTCCATTGTTAAAAGCGCTATATAAATGAAGATGACTTGACTTGACTAATGCACAGGTGAACTGTAATCTTTACCTGACACAATCATCTGTGAACACTTTGCCAGACAATGAAGCAGAACAGCTGCATAGTTACTAAAGCTACCTTTAATGCTCGATGTGTGAAGGTGTCTGCTACTGCAACACACACACACACACACACACACACACACACACACACACACACACACACACACACACACGCACACACACACACACACACACACACACACACACACACACACACACACACACACACACACAGTCACTGTCAGATCTTGTGTGTATCATTAGCATAATGAAACTCTTATTGAGCTTAAGAGAGGTCATCTGTAAGTGGCCTTTAGCTAATGAGAGAGACAGAGGCATTAAGGGACAGACGATCAGCTGAACACACACACCCACCCACACACACACACACACATATAGAAGGAACTATATATGTGTGTGTTTTGGAGAGGTGGGTCTGTAAGGTTCAGCTCTAAGCTCATGTATAATTCATATAGCTCTTTCTTTATCTTGATTGACAGCATGCCCCCCAAAACCCCTCTTCCACAGACCCACACTTACACACGCCAGTCTTTACCCTGCACACCTTATCAGACACATGCATACCGAGACAGAGGATCAGCCTCCTCCTATCACTGGGGCAAGACCGGGTTCATGACGGGTGTAACTGGCCAATAGGTGCGGGACAACAGGGCTGATGGCTGTGCATAATCACATGGATCTCATCACTGCTGCCTTAAAGTCAGTTTGGCATTTCTCCCAGAAGGGAGAGGGCCGGACCTCATCCAACGTTATGGAATGACAGCCTTCTTTCACATCAGAAGATCAGATCCCTGTTGCTTTGACTTTTAAATTGCAACTTCATCACTACAAATGTGCTAAAATGTACTTCTTTTTTACAAGGGGTGTTTGATGTTTAATACATAAAACACAAAATATGTCTCCAACATCCTCTTTTTTTAATCCTCACAGCACGGGTCAAGTGAAGTGGTGACAAGTGAAGCCGCAATGCTAACCTGAGCCATAGGGCCCTATTTTAACAATCTAAGCACATGGTCTAAAAGGGTTGGCCCAATTCTCTTAATGAGTAATGGGTGTGTTTTAGTTGTAATGTGCAATAAACCAATCAGAGTCTCATCTCCCATTCCCTTTAAAAGCCAGTGTGAACAAAAACCAAAGTGTACGCGCGTGTGGACATATAGGCGCACATTACTAACACGCTCTTTAAATAAAATAAAGCAATACTGCACAGTTCAGTTCCTCAAAATAGCAACGCTCCAACAATGCGCCTGAACACACACCTCATTTTCAGACCAGCAGCCAATGAGCACACAAATGGGCGCATATGCATTTGCTATTTGAACAACGAGGCGCAGGACGTGAAAATGATAACTGCGTCGGGCTGAAACTAGCAAAACACACTAGCGCTGCATTGCGCCGGGTGTATGATAGGGCCCATAGAGATCGAAGCACACATCAGGCTGCTAAAAAGTACCTGTGTGTTCATATGAAATACTTTTTCTAGTCATATTAATTGTAAGTATTTCTTTATATTACAGTAGATATTGAACCAGTGACAGATTATTTTTGGAGGCTCCCAAAAGCATGACATTTTTGCTGTCTTCAACTCAGATGTGAAGGTTTTGGGACTGTGTGTGTCCCTCTGTCGCCATCAGTCCATAAGCGTCTCGTGATGTCATCATCCTGTGATGTCACCAGGGTTATCAGTCACATGACATTTACGGCTCAGGTGATCGATTGTGTTCAGATTCCCCGTGAGCAAAAACACACATTGCTTCCTTTACATTTTACTCTCTATCTCTATATATGCTCCAGCCTCCCCTGCAAAGCTTCTTACAACAAGCAGTTTGGAAAATGAGTGGATTAATTTATTACAGTTAAATACATAATTTTATACTATTTTTGCCCTACCTTACAGCTTGCACCAATGTTTTAAACGACATGTGGTTCAATCAGTAATAACAGAATTTGCATTTTGGTGTGAACTGTTCCTTTAAAGCCTTCAGTGGAGTGTCACTCCTAATTATGTTTCTCTCCTCCACTAGATACTAAGTTCTGTCATGAAACCTTGCAATCGCATCATTCTCTATAGGGCATGGCTGATTGGTTCCTGCTGTATCAGTAGCCAATGAGTTCGCTGCTCAACCTTCAAATACTTGGTCAGCTTTTGCTGTAACAGGTGCAGTGCGTTCTCAGAAACCCTCCACCTTCCCCAGCTCCACCTGTCTAGATCTGCTACGAGAAATTCATGTATGTTATATTGTACAGTAGCAGAATGTCTGTTAATGTATGGCAGGAGCAAGTCCCAAGCCAAGGCAACAGATATATTCCACCAAGAACAAACATATCAACATTGTCATACCCATTTCTATGCCCAATGCTCTGAGAGTTGTCATGACAGAAATTACAATCATGCACATACAAAGCATATCTGTAATATATACGGACACCTCTACAGTAGCTCTATAAAAAAGGGAAATATAACTAAGTCTATAATATAGTGTTTGTGTGTCTAAACTTTGTAAGTCACAGTGAAAGGACAGGGCGTGTGAACGTGTGTGTGTGTGTGTGTGTGTCACAGTCAGTCTGTGCTCAGGGAGATGCAGCTGGTACCAGAGCAGTGTCTGTGGGTCTGCAGGCAACATTTATTTTTAACTATCTTTCTCTCATACACACACTCATATTTCTATGCTCATAATTCATTTGTAATATATCTCATTGCTTAATTTGCATTCCCTGGTGAAAAAGATGTACACTTTAGCATACTTTTATGTTTAAAAAACAACATACTGAGTGTGAACTGAATGTAATGTTTCCTAGTTGCATGTTAATTGCAATAAAAAGAAAATGTATTATACTGTAGTTAGTACATATTTAAATGCTACAATGCTACATCTTTTCAGAATTGTATTATTACTACTTCTGTCTTTGGTTAAAGTGCACTGCTGAATATACCGACAAGCATTTATGGTAAACTAATATGAATGTTATGTCTTTTGAAATTTGTATGTCAGTTCGAGCCAGAGTCCGATAAACACATCCATGAAGAACCAGCTGATCAATCCGAACCATCTTCGCAAACAGGACGTTTCATTGTGGTAATTATTTTATACCTCTCCAGTTGTGATGTTATAATTGTGTCATTTCTCACGACAAATCCTTATGTCCATTAAAAGTCTGACCTGCATCAAACTGCACAGGGAAGCAGTCGTTAGAAAGATTGTGAGAATACAACAAAGGGTCTTGGTTGTACTGAGGAATAGTGTTGAAAATACATTTTAACAACTGATTTTTCAATTTTTTGGAAGTCCACGTAATGATGTTTTTCCCTTTGAGAGGATTCTGAGTTCTACACACTTGCAAATACTCTCAAGCGATTATGTAAATAAGAGATTCATTGTGCATCAGCTTCACTGATTATATTGGATCTTGTGAGATTGCGATGAAGATGTATAACCGCTTTTTAATGATTATAAATAGAGCGCTCTTTGCACACTTTCTGCCATGCCAAATCCTGCATATTATATGCTTGCTTTTCTGTTAAAGTCCCCCTGTGGTGAAAATCCAGCTTTTAATGTTGTTTATATGTGTATGTGGTGTTTTTAATATGCTTTAAGACAAACCATGTGTAAATTCTAAGTCGACAGCATTGCTGAGTATTTTCTCCTTAAAACTGCAGTGAACCAAAGACAGTCTCAAAAACACGGCTTGAAATCGCTGGTGTTTCTGACGTCACAAACGACCTTGTAACCAATCAGATCAACGTGTGATCGTCAACCAGTGGATCTCTGAGCTGAGTGAGTGAGTGGAGGCGGGGCTCATTTGCAAATTCATAGAACCGCGTATACTAAATGAGGCAAGGGTGTTGAGTTACAGTCAAGCTATTTTAAGCATGAAAAAAAATGTTTAAATATGACAGTTTGGTGATCAAAGATGAGTCTTAAGGGATAAAATGATTGACTCTACAGGGGGACTTTACAGTGGTTTGTGAATGGATGAATAGACACTCAGTAGGATCAGTAGACACTTTAGTAACAATTAATTTATCAGGAGCGTTTGGGTTGTGTGGCGTACTTGAAACGATTTCAAAGAAATCTATTTAAATGTTTTTAAAGGAGAAGCGCATAGCCTCAGTGTGTTGGTTCCCCCGCATATGATCAGAAAATCCATATTTTGTGTTTTGTTGCTGTTTTAATATAGAACTCAGTCTATTTTAATTATTTTAGGCTAAATACGGGATGTTATTGTTTTGGTGAATGTTTGTTTCTCAGATCATAAAAAATTGTGCCCCCTTATGAAAACAAAATGCCCTCCCCCATTCTATATGTTCTGGTGACGGCACTGAGTACAGTTTAAAAAATATATTCCTTTAAGATTTTGAAGTACACTACAAGTGCACTTTCATTAGAAATAAGCACACTTTTTCACAAGGAATGGTTGCAACTTTACTTATTATTCATTTCATACTTCCCTCAGATCTGACCTCAAGTCAAATATCATTCCTCATAATATTAGCACTTAATATGCATTTAATTCATTCCTGTGCTCTGTATGCTCT
Source organism: Rhinichthys osculus (assembly GCA_029959095.1). NCBI lineage: Eukaryota > Metazoa > Chordata > Actinopteri > Cypriniformes > Leuciscidae > Rhinichthys > Rhinichthys osculus. The sequence continues at coordinate 43,869,475 of JARWKJ010000008.1, read as the reverse complement.
GTATTCATGTTAACACATTGAACATGAATAAGGAATATTCCAGCTAGAATTTAAACATCATCTTGTCTATTTTAGATTTATCAGCTCATGTGGCGTGACACTTTCATAAGAAACATCATGATATGAAAAACTGAAGCCAGATAAAAAATAAAAAAACATGACAGCTAAAATGACTCCTGTAACAGATTTTGGCAATAATCATCAGTTGCATCTCGACTTAAAAGTCTGAAACACATTAAAACCAATTTTCAGACAAAAGCAGCTAGAGAGTAAAATTAAAAAAGGGAAAGAGAGAGAGAATGAGAGTTAGCTTGAGGATGGCCTGGGCATCAGTGATGAAGTTTAAGATGATGGGAGATTCCTGAGGTTGCGCACACACACACACACACACTTACCCAGCGCGTGAAGTGTGAAGTTAGCGGTCCAGTGAGAGCCCTGGGGGTCGCTGCTCTTGATGACAGATCACCCAGAACTCCATAACAGCTCATTATGTAAAAGCCTCATGAATAGAGATGTGACGGGCAGACCACAGCTGTGAAGATCGAGGCAGAAAAGGACAGAAGATGGGCGCTTCAGCATCTCAGATTTATTTCAGCATTATTAGCCATAATTCAGTCGCCATGATGAGCCTGCCTCAGGCTGAAACGCCGCACGCTGGACAGCAGATGTAAAAAAATGCACACAAATCACATGATGTATGATTATAACTGAACAAAGCACATGATGTGTGGAATTAAATACCAAGAGAGTGAAAGGGATGGAAAAGAGCGGGATTTTGTTTTGGTCCAGGGTCATATAATTACTACAGAGATTGTCCCTTCATTATTCAGATTAGTGGTCCATAAACTGTTACAATAAATATGTTAATAATGAAATATTATTATTTGCACAGTACAAATAATGCAAACTGTAATATAATGTACAGTGTTATATATGTAACATGTATACTGTGTTTTTGCTTCTGTCATGTTTGCTGTGTCCTTGTGTCATTTGACCCATTTTCCCATGTGTTTGGTTGTTGTATTCAGTTCACCTGTTGTTGTATAATTTATTATCTTATTAGTTCCTCATTTAGTCTAGTATGTATACTCCTTGTGTTCCAGCAGTCTTTGTCCTGTCTCCGTCAATTCATCCAAATGCAGCAAAGTACAAACTAACCCAGCAAGCAATATTGTGTTTAAAAGACGTCTAATAGCCGTCCAAACACAGCCCAGACGTCCAGGCTAAAACAAGGCAAAATTTGGGCTGTCAGTGAAAATTTAATAGACCTCTAAACCATAGCATAAGAATTGACTAGTCATCAATTAGATAACAAAGAAATTAAATGAGTGAAGAAATGAAACCAAACACCTTGTAATCAATGTTTACTTTGCTTACATGATGGAATATCATACATCTCGTAAGTTATTTTGGCAAAAACAACATGTAACCAAATTTGCGTTATTCTGGCTAGAGGTGGGTTACTCATAGCTGGACTGTATCAGTTAGTTAACCCAGACGGTGAAATGACGGCTATTGCTTGCTGGGAAGGAAGACCATCAAGGAGGCTAAAAGGCAGTACATAGAGAAAATTGAGAGCTTTTACTCCACTGCTAAAGCTAGATGGATGTGGCAATGCCTCAACACATTTTAGACTATAAGAGCACTTCAGATGTAACCAGCTCCAGTCACCCTGCCTGAACAACTAAACCAATTTAACACCCGCTTTGAGACCTTCAGCAGCTATACACAGCCATTCACACAGCCAGATCGCACAACCTAGCTGAAGAACACAAAGCCTTAAGGAGAATTAATCCTCGCAAAGCAGAAGTTGGCTCAGAGTTGGCTGATCTTCTCACCACCACCTCCAATCTGTCACTCTCACAGGCCACGGTCCCCCACTTGTTTTAAGACTACCAGCATTATCAGTTCCCAAAAAGAAGGACTACAGACCAGTTGCACTTACTCCAACCATTATGATGTGTTTTGAGAGAGTGGTTCTTACCCACATTCAGTGTACCGGAAATACTGAATCCCTTAGATCTAGATCTAGCTCGGACACTATCTCAGCAGCCCTACATATAACCCTCTCACATCTCGAAAACAAAGACACTTACACTTTTTTTCATGGACCTGCCAGCCGTCCAGCTGCTCTGTCTGGAGCAGGAGGAAAAAAGTCTCGAGGACCACACAAGGATATTTTTAGACCTGGCGTACCGCACCAACTTACCCGACCGCTTGCTGTGCGTTTTTTATTATTCCAGTCTGCACGAGCTGGTCCAAGGTAAGCCTGCCCGTGGATGGTCCTCGAGAGGACTTCACTGCTTTCATGGAGTAGATGCTGGTGAACAATAACTCCCCGTTCATCATCGGCATGGCTGAGGATCACACCAGCCCCACTCCACACTCAGAGACCAGCCATCCACCGCCCCCGCGATCTGCACGAGGGATTTGCTAGAGCCCACCGCTGACTAGGGAGTTCGGCCTGCTGTGATGGATGAGCCAAAGCCAGCAGAGAGGACGGAAAAGTACATTGCCCTGGAGCCTGAACCCTACGGAGAGTTTGACCAGGTGCTCAAGCCGGCAACACCATGCAGCTGGAATTCGAGGGCATGGAGGGAAACCCCGCCCACAACCCCACCACTGTGGATAACATGACCACTGGAAATTCTGTGATCTCCCGAATTTGCTGTATCTCCAGAGTGCCCGCCCAGCCTCCCTCTACCGCCTCCTCCCACAGCCAGTTCCTCAGCCCAGCCTTCGCTGGTTCCCTTCAGCATCGCCTACACCATTCTGGGTGGATCTGCCTCGGAGCTTCAGGTCACAAGCTTCTCCCACTATGAAGGATCCCCTGGCTTCGCCTCCACCCCAGGGCCCATAGCTCCACCTCGTTCTTTCGACCCATCGTCTTCACCTTAGCTACCCCATCTCTCGGCTCCACCGGAAACCATCGTCCTGACGGCTCCACCGGGCTCCCTCATCCCACCAGCTACGCCTTGGTCAAACGTCGTCCTGCCTGCATCTTCGGCTCCGTCTTCCCCCTGGTTCCACCTTGTCACCAATATTTGGTGGGCTCTTTGGCTCTTTAGCTCCACCTCGGTCTCCATCTCCAGTGGCTTCTTCTCCATCAGTCGTCCCTAGGGTGTCATCTGCCATCTACCATATCTACCATGGCTTCCCTTAACTCCGCCCTGGGGCTTCGTAATGGCTTGACCTCAATCTGGTACCTCCTGCTTCTGGCTCCAGCTTGGCTTGGCTCCTCCCACCCTCAACTCCCCCATGGGCCACGGATCGGCCTTCGTGGCCTTGCCGATGTTACCAGGCTCAGTCACTATGGCCGGGGATGTATAGAATTCCCCCCCAAAATTCCCCTGGGCAGAGCTATGCGGTTCTGGGCCGGAGAGGACTCAGGCACTGACGGTCATTCTGGACACTGGACGGGGACTGTAGTCGTCTCTGGACACTGGACGGGAGATTCAGGCGCTGCGGTGGCCATCTTGTCTTGGGTTTTAGCGTGGCGGCGGCCATCTTGACCAATGTGCCTTATTTTTTTGCGTTTTCCACTGAGCTTGTGTTGGTTCATCAAGCTTATTACACGTTATAGGATAAGGCATCATAGGATAAAATGCTGTCATGATCTTGGCAAAGGAATGTGCAGAGTATTAAATGAAGGGCTGCCAATAATTGTAGAATACATATAGTTTAGAAAAAACATTTATTTTATAATAAGCTTTTCCCGCCCATATTTTTAGCCTATTTAAGGTTAGATTTATTTGTGAATATTTTGAATGAAAGACCAAGAGGATTTTCCATTCATTCTTTCTCCAAACCACTTCTCCTATGTATGGCCCTGTTCCATTTCAGACATGACAATCCTGCTCACGTGAACTCTCATTCATCCTGTCATACAGTACATTATCTCTCTCACATAATTGCATGCTTACAGAAATAATACACACCTATAACAAAGCATGCTGACACATTCATTTATTCATACACACACACAGTGAGAGAGAGAGAGAGAGAGAGAGAGAGAGAGAGAGAGAGAGAGAGAGAGAGAGAGAGAGAGAGAGAGAGAGAGCTGAAGACCGCTCAAACACTGGGCAGCAACAGCTCATAAAAATTACATGAGACGATTTAAGATGGTAAATGTCAGCAGGAACTAAAGAAACACTCAGAAAACTCTCTCTCAGACACACACATCACACACTGAGCTTTAGATAAGCTTAAATGGCAGAAAGTCTCTTACGTACTCTGGGCTTTTGTGTCTGTTTTGCTTGTTGACAGTTCTGCAGATGAGGATGGAGATGTTGGTCCCATTGATTGACAGCTGTCATCTCTTAGCAGATAAAAGGCCTCAGAACAGCTTCACGTTACCGCATCATTTCCTGCAATACAGCCGACTCATTAGCTCGTTAGAGGGCATGTGTGCTTAAAATCTTTCAAAAGTCCTGTTATGGCCGGGGGTTGTGAGAATAGATCTTCAATGTACTTACATCCACCACTTAAATGTCAATCTTGTGGCATATTTGACACATTTTTCTGAGGATTTCTTTATTTTTTTTATACTTCAGAACATTTGGCATATAGTCCATGAATTGTATTGTGTGTTTTTATGGTGCTTTTTGTAGTTATTTTTGAATTATTGTGAGATGTATAATGTTTCTGCTTGATCTGTTTTTATATTGTTGTATGGTGGTTACTCTTTTGAAAAAGAAGTGCTTGGCTGTTCCTCAAAATGTGTTCTCAAGTGATCTTGCGTCCTTGTGTTCTCGTTCTACGCCATCATTGACCGTCGAAGTTCAATTCCAATACTCAAGAACGCAAGTACAGAAGACGCATGAAAGTGCCCAGATGTGTTCTTGCTGCTTTGTTTACAAAGACAATAAGGTAAATGAATGACTGCTTTGAGTAGCAACGTTTATTAGATTTCAGATTGCAAATGTGACAGATGTTAATATTCATGAGTACATTATTTGGTTTTGAACATAATTAGTGTTAATTTGGAGAAGTAATTTGCACAAAAAAAATTGTGCTGACGTCGTGACGTCATTGCCGTTTAGCACAAAATAAGCTTTAATTTGATACCAAACAAATGAAAATAGCTTAAGATTTGGCTGATTTAGACTCCCAGAGAGGGGGCATTCTCGTTCTCCCAAAACACACACGAGGAGGAGTTTTTTAAATTTTATATATATATATATATAAATAACAATTTCTAATAAATATTTTATATATCATTATGGTCTACTCTTCTCATTTTTTAAACATATATTTCCAACATAACCAGTATACAGTACAAGTCTAAGGCCATGCACCCCAGCTTTATTGTTTTAGCAATGTTTTATTGACCATCCAAATCTAGTTTTCAGTCTTTATTTTTTTAGATGCAAACAGAAAATACCTGTCTTTTAATCTGAGCCTAAACTTACTATAAGTGCTTCTATGTGTAGTTATGCACACCTCCCCGAAAATTAAATCTGTTTTTTTGTAGTTAACCTTGATGTGAGGGACCGAGAGGTCAGGAACAAGGAACACAAGCTTTATAATGAGAAATGGGTTTTTATTTGAACCCAAAAATAAACAACTTTACAAACTCATAAACTTCTTACAACAAAAATGAAATAAACTAAACAAACAGAAAATGAAGTCAGAAAACAATTAAACAAAAACAACCAAACAACTAAAACTGACCTCCTCAAATGAACAAAGCAACCGCTTATAAAGGAAAGGATGGGCCCATTACAAATCAAGAGGGAAAACAATTTAACTACACATTCAACATACAACCTTACATAAATCAAAATCAAGTCAAAAATAGAGATATATAATAAATAAAGATAAGGAAAGCAACATGAAGTCAAATACCATAAATGTATAACTAAAGAAATCAACTAATAAAGATATTAACATTTCTTCCTCCCCCGGACCACTCCCAGCAATGGTATGTCCGGGCGGAACCAACAACACTTAAAATCTCCGTTCCTGCCCGGACTCTAATTCTCATCGCGCCAGGATGCGGCCGTCGCTTTTCCCACGCCAGGATGCGGCTGCAGTGGACCATGCCTGAAGGTCACCGGTAAACTCAAAATAGAAACAAATATAAGTGACAGGTACAATGTAACTAATTTGCGTGCACTTCAAATCAGTAACAAAGTAAAACAAAAATGTGTTGTAAATGTAAACTTAACAATAAAGAATTAATAGATGTTTGTTTGTTCCCTGTGGTTATTGTCCCATTATACTAAACAAATAAATGTGTATGACAAAATAAGGAAAGAAACTTAATAATTCTTAAATGAATGAATGAATGTCGGTGTAAATGAATGTGTGCGTGTGAGAGCTGACACAACATTACCGCTCTTGTGCGGACTCCACTTGGGCCGTCACATTTCCCCCCCCTTCAGAAATCTCGCCAGTAGAGCGGGAGAGATAGTCAGCAGTACAGTTGACTTTACCAGACACATGTTGTATCCTGAATCTGAAGGGCTGCATGGCGAGATACCATCTTGTAATCCTCCCATTAGAATCCTTCATTTTCTCCAACCATTGCAAGGCTTTGTGATCAGTCTCCAGGGTAAACTCACGGCCTAGTAGATAGTATCGTAAGGAATCCAACGCCCACTTTATGGCTAAACACTCCTTTTCCACCGTTGAATAACGTACTTCTCTTGGAAACAATTTGCGACTAATATAAGCCACTGGCTGTCGGTTCTCTGGTGGCCCTTGCAATAGTACGGCCCCTACTCCTCTCTCAGAGGCATCAGTCTGTACCATGAAAGGTTGACCAAAGTCAGGATTGTGTAGTACAGCGCTAGTTGTCAAAGCTCCCTGGATGTCTCGGAATGCTTTCAATCTCTCCTCAGTCCACTGTAGTTGATTCGGACAACGTGCTCCCACCATGTCCGTTAGTGGAGCAGCCCTGCTGGAGAAGTTAGGTACAAAACGATGGTAAAATCCAGCCATACCCAAGAAAGATCGCAGATCCTTACGTGTCTGGGGCACCACACACTTCTCCAAGGCTTGAACTTTCTTCACTTGCGGTCGCACAACACCCTGGCCAATGACATAGCCCAGGTATTCAGTCTCTTGTTTAGCCACAGCACACTTGGTGGGGTTGACAGTTAGGCCGGCACCCTGAAGACGCTGCAAAACTTCTCTGAGATGCTGCACATGCTCCTCCCAGGTGTTACTGTAAATTACAATATCGTCAAGATAGGCAGCAGCAAAAGGTAAACCACGTAATACTTGGTCTATTAACCTCTGAAAGGTCGCCACGGCCCCATGAAGGCCAAAAGGTAACACCTTGAAATGGAAAAGGCCCCTTGGTGTTCTGAATGCAGTCAAGGGCCGCGAGGATTGAGTCAGTGGAATTTGCCAATAGCCTTTAGAAAGGTCCATTGTTGTCAGATATTTGGATTGGCCCAAACGATCAATTAGGTCACTTATGCGAGGGGTAGGGTAGGAATCAAACTGTGATACTGAGTTCAGATATCGGAAATCAATACAGAACCTTATACTCCCGTCCTTCTTTGGCACAAGGACTATGGGGTGACACCACTCACTTTTCGAAGGCTCAATGATGCCCAAACGAAGCATAAGATCCACCTCTTCCTGCAAAGTCACCTGGAATTTCTCAGGTATCCTATAACTCTGGCGTCTCACGACCGCATCAGGTTTCAGCACCACACCATGCTCAATCAAGTTGGTATACCCAGGATATTCAGAAAATACCTTCGAAGTGAAGAGAACCTGTACCTGCGACCGCTGGGAATCTGTTAGATGATCTAACCCGATGTCCCCAGGAACGGGCTGTGGCAGATACTGCTCATCGGATTCTTCCTCTTCAATACTACGAATCATCAGTGACTGTGACTTTTCAGGACGGGGAACCCACTCCTTCAACAGGTTAACGTGCAAAACCCGACTAGATCGATCTTGACCTGGCATACTGATTTCATAAGTCGTAGGACCCATGCGTTTCTTGATGTCGTAAGGACCCTGCCATTTTGCTAGCAGTTTACTCTCTCGGCTGGGCAACATGACAAGTACCTTTTTACCGATCTCCAGATCTCTTTCCCGAGCCTTAGGGTCATACCAGGTCTTCTGCTTTTTCCCGGCCTCCATCAAATGATTCTGAGCCAGAACAGTCATCCTCTGTAACCGTTCCCTCATTTGCAGAACGTAGGAGACAACACTGGTAGGCTCTTTCGTTTCAGGAATCCCTTCCCACATCTCCTGGAGCAGAGCCAACGGGCCCCTGACATCACGGCCATACAACAGCTCGAAAGGAGAAAAGCCTGTGGAAGCCTGAGGGACTTCCCGATAAGCAAAAAGCAGATAGGGCAACCATTGATCCCAGTCCTGACCAGTCTCACTGACAAACTTCCTTAACATCTGTTTCAAAGTCTGGTTAAATCGCTCAGTCAACCCATCTGTTTGGGGATGATAGGGAGTAGTACGCAGACTCTTAATTCCTAAGAGCTGGTAGACCTGTTTCAACAAGGTAGACATGAAATTAGTGCCCTGGTCGGTTAGAATTTCTGCTGGAAATCCGACCCTGGAAAATAACTGGACCAAGGAAGTAGCTACAGGTTTCGCCTTCACAGATCTTAACGGAAATACCTCTGGGTATCTGGTGGAATAGTCCGTTATTACCAACATGAAACGGTTCCCGGAGCGACTCCTCTCCACTGGACCAACGACATCCATTCCAAGCCTCTCAAACGGAGTACCAATAATAGGAAGTGGTTGTAGTGGTGCTCTTGACGGACGTCTGAGGGACACCTTCTGACAAACAGGACAGCTTTTACAAAATTGGGCCACATCTACTTTCAAACCGGGCCAGAAAAAATACTTTTTGATTCTTGCAGTAGTCTTGTTTTTCCCCAGGTGGCCAGCCCAAGGAATCGAGTGACTCAGATGTAACACCATCTCTCGAACACCCTGTGGAACCACAAGTTGTTTCTGGACCCCAATTTCTCGATAGAGTATTCCCTTTGTGATCACATATCTGGCTGTACTGTCATCTAGAGGTTTCTCTCTCACCTCTGCAGCTCTTGAAAAGCACTCCGTGAGACTAGCATCTTCCTGCTGCATCTGAACGATGTTGGTAGGCATCTGGAAGTTCACAGGTAAGTCACAGGCCATATTTTCAGACACTGTACGAGCAGCATATTTTACCTTCTCTTGTCTTTTTTCTCTTCTAGTCTTTCTCCTCTTCGACACCACGGTCTCAATCTCTGCATTGAAGAAAGGTAAAGTACTTAGTGTGTGTTCAATCCCCTCTGACTGGTTCGCCTTTGCTCTGGTCACCACCACGTTACACTGTCGAGTCGGGTGCAACAGCTCCAGCAGTACTGGTATATCGCGACCCAGAATCACAGGGAAAGACAAGTTATCCGCCACCCCCACCTTCACCAAGTACGTCTGCTCTTTTACTTTGACATACACATTGGCAGTAGGTAACAATCTCTCATCTCCATGTACACACCAAATAGGCAATTTGTTGACTGTGCTGATCAAAGAGGGTGATATGAACTTTCTTCTTACCAGCGTCTGATCACTGCCGGTGTCAATCAAAGCAGTCAATTTCTCACCATTTATCTCCACATTTGTAGTTCTCAAAGAGCTTGGGGATTTGGTTACATCCCTCCTTGGTACAAAACATAGCTGTGTAAGCTGAACTGAGAGCTTTGGACAATTTGGTTTAGTGTGTCCTTCTTGACCACACAGGTAACATATGGGAGGTCGTTTAGGAGCAAAATTTATTTTGGCTGAAGTAGGTTTCCCCATGTAGGGCTTACCAGACCTCTCCACCTTCCTTTGCTGAAAGTGAGGCATGTCGAGAGAATGGTGGTCATTAACAGGTTTCCAAGCCCAAGGCTTACTCTTTCCTCTAGCTGCAACAAACACATCCGCCAAAGACGCTGCTTCCGCTGCGGTGCTGGGATCTCTCTCTCGAATCCACACCTGCAGTTCAGGGGACAGCATTCTAAGATATTGCTCCATAATGATGATTTCACTCACCTCCTCCACTCGTTTCCTCTTAGGCTGGATCCACTTTCCAAAGAGTTCTTTGAGCCGGTTATAAAGCTCTATTGGACTCTCCGTTGGATCCACTGATAACGAACGGAACTTTTGTCGGTAAGTTTCAACATTGACATCATATTTCTTTAAAATAGCACACTTCACTTTATCATAGTCAGTAGACTCGTTCACGTCCATAAGGACGTAGGCTGCTCTTGCTTTACCAGTCAGCAAAGGGATTAAATGCCAAACCCAATCAGTTTTAGTCCACCTACAAGCAACAGCAATCCTTTCAAAAGTAACAAGGAAGTGTTCTATATCATCAGTGTCACTCAGTTTCTCCAATCGAGGCATCTGAGATAATGGTGGGCCTACATTGTTCCCAACCTGATCAAAACTCTGCTGATGAGCTGAAGCTACGGAGTTTCCATCAGAATCTAAATGATCCACATCGGGCCTTTCCCGGGACTCCCGGTCAACATCAGGTAAGTGAAGATTAGGAGAGGTGCGTGCTTGGACCTCCATTTGCAAAAGACCGAACTGGTGCTGAAGACCCTTAAACCGTCGCTCCTGATCCGCCTGCTCCCGCTGTCTTGCAGTCTCCCGGCCTTCTGTCCTGGCCATATGGGCTCGAAGCAGACTTGCCAACTCAGTCACCGAAACTTCTCTGTCTCCTGTTGCCTCGCCTCCTTCAGCTCTTTCTACCATGTCCTGGTTATCCTCATCCCCTTCTTCCTCTTGCTGCAAAGGAGGAGCCTTAGCCCCACCTTTCTTTAAGGTATGGCTCATAATGACGGGGGGGGGAAAAAGGAGGGAAAAAAAACAGCCACGTGGGGCAAAAAAAACAAATACTGCTTAGTGTCCTTGACCGACTGAAATATCCCACCGCTGCCACCATATGTGAGGGACCGAGAGGTCAGGAACAAGGAACACAAGCTTTATAATGAGAAATGGGTTTTTATTTGAACCCAAAAATAAACAACTTTACAAACTCATAAACTTCTTACAACAAAAATGAAATAAACTAAACAAACAGAAAATGAAGTCAGAAAACAATTAAACAAAAACAACCAAACAACTAAAACTGACCTCCTCAAATGAACAAAGCAACCGCTTATAAAGGAAAGGATGGGCCCATTACAAATCAAGAGGGAAAACAATTTAACTACACATTCAACATACAACCTTACATAAATCAAAATCAAGTCAAAAATAGAGATATATAATAAATAAAGATAAGGAAAGCAACATGAAGTCAAATACCATAAATGTATAACTAAAGAAATCAACTAATAAAGATATTAACATTTCTTCCTCCCCCGGACCACTCCCAGCAATGGTATGTCCGGGCGGAACCAACAACACTTAAAATCTCCGTTCCTGCCCGGACTCTAATTCTCATCGCGCCAGGATGCGGCCGTCGCTTTTCCCACGCCAGGATGCGGCTGCAGTGGACCATGCCTGAAGGTCACCGGTAAACTCAAAATAGAAACAAATATAAGTGACAGGTACAATGTAACTAATTTGCGTGCACTTCAAATCAGTAACAAAGTAAAACAAAAATGTGTTGTAAATGTAAACTTAACAATAAAGAATTAATAGATGTTTGTTTGTTCCCTGTGGTTATTGTCCCATTATACTAAACAAATAAATGTGTATGACAAAATAAGGAAAGAAACTTAATAATTCTTAAATGAATGAATGAATGTCGGTGTAAATGAATGTGTGCGTGTGAGAGCTGACACAACATTACCGCTCTTGTGCGGACTCCACTTGGGCCGTCACACTTGACAACAATGGTATTTTATGAAAAATATATCAAATTTAGGAAAAGTGGAAAACAGAAATACACAAAACTATATGCCATAGTCAACTTTGAGTTGCGTGCCCACACTGATGTCCTGCAGTGCCTTGAAAAGGATGACGTCCTTCTTCCCCATTCACATCCATCCTGCAGTGAAAGGACTTCAGGTTGGACACTTTCATTGAATGGTTTATCCTTCTACCAACAGTGTCTGAATCAGGGTGGCACTCGCAGGCGAAGGTCTGGGCATCGATGCACAGGTCTCTCTGTCCAGCTTTGAAGAAGAACATGTTCCCGGCCTCGTTCATGGCTGCTAAAATGTACATTTGACATTATTGTTTTTTTCTGCCCTTACAAGACAAATGAAAGGTTTTCTTACCTAAACCTTACTTGGCACCAAAGTCTTTGATGGCCAGGCCCGACCAGGTCTGCTCAGACACACCGAATTATGAACATGTCATCTTCAACTGTTCGCTTTGTAGCTGGTCTCCACAGCCGTTCGATGTCCTCCGGCACAGGACAGTTGACCTTCCAACCCTCCTGTGCAATCAGCCTTGCCACCTTCGTGGCCGAAGGCTTGGAGTGTGAAATGTGTTGAAAGACAGAATTAAATAACGTTACCGATGCGAGTCACTTGTCACTGTAAATGAACGGCCTACTTTGTGTTGAGTTAATGAGTGTCAATGCTGTATTGATGGATTCAGAGACTTACACAGCAGATATTCCACTCTCTTGGCTTACCGGGTCGTCCGCCACTTGTCATAAACACGGTCATCAAGAAAACCTGATTCGACCCGCTGGTTCTTTGATGGCGGCTGACCCTCCGGCAAAACAGGAAATCTTGCCACGAACGGAACAAAGTCTTTCCGAGATGCTCCAGCTCTACTACTTGTGGCCAAGGATGTCTCGTCCACAGAAGTGCTGTATAAGTGAGGGATACAAGGTTTAGATACTTGCTAATTTCGCTGTGCAAGTTGTTTGTGATGAGTTATGCCCTGGTTGGATGAAGAGACACACCTGGCCAATGATTCCAGCAGCAGAGCTGCGTCCACGACATCCCGAGGCCGGACCGCACCAGCGCCGAGGGCCAGGTAATGGTGCAGTGGCCTCTGTGGCCTGCAGCCGCCTCAACAGCCCTCCGCACACACGGACTTGAAAAAAGGGCCAGCTTATACCTGCAGAAAGAAATCTTAATTGTGATGTGACTGTGATGAGACAAGATGCAATTAAGTGTATCGATTCACACACATGCACATGGATCTGTGTAGGTACTTACACTTTATGGAGCCGATTCATGTCACGCGAGACACTGAGAACATCCACGCCGGACGACGAGACAAAAAACTCTTGCAGAGTTTTTCCGGCTGAATGTTCTCAGGCCTGATGGATGTGAAGTACAGCTCCAAGCACTATGAAAAAAGACCAATGAATTATTAAATGTAAAACACTGGTGGTAAGCAATCAACTATGTATCATAGTAAAACTTACAGCTTGCTTGGGTCAGAGCGATCTGCATACTCGAGGTTGTATGACCCTGTCACCCTGCTCAGTCCTGTTCACCCACTCTGCATCCTGGGAAATATTGAAACGGTGTTATTTACTAATGCATACGTGTGCAAATATTAAAGCATATCACAAGTGTAAACTCGTTAAAATAGATGTACTTACCGTCAAGGCTTCCACAGCTCCTGGACGCTGCATGTGGACGAACACCAAGAGCAACTCGCAATAGTAGCGGTACAGCTTCTTGTCCGTATCGGAGAGCTCTCTGTCCATCAGCAGGTCCCTCTGGATCCTGAGCACGTCTGACTTTGCCACTCTCAAATTCTTCTGGCAATCTTTAATGCCAGGAGCCCTCTGAACGAACCGGCTGTTTGGATTAAACATAACAGACAAGACTATTGAAGATATTGAAGTTATGAAAGACGCCACCCTTGTGATTATGTGAGACATTAATAATGCCAGAATAAGGCTATAATGGCTTAATTAAAAAAATAATAATAGTCATAGTAATATATACTCATCTAGTAAATGCATCTTAATTAAAGAGTTTTTAGATATTTGGATTGCAAACAAGACAAAAATACTAAAGCATTTACACTCACCTAAAGGATTATTAGGAACACCTGTTCAATTTCTCATTAATGCAATTATCTAATCAACCAATCACATGGCAGTTGCTTCAATGCATTTAGGGGTGTGGTCCTGGTCAAGACAATCTCCTGAACTCCAAACTGAATGTCAGAATGGGAAAGAAAGGTGATTTTGCAAATTTACAATTTGCAAGAGTTCACCAAAACTGGACAGTTGAAGACTGGAAAAATGTTGCCTGGTCTGATGAGTCTCGATTTCTGTTGAGACATTCAGATGGTAGAGTCAGAATTTGGCGTAAACAGAATGAGAACATGGATCCATCATGCCTTGTTACCACTGTGCAGGCTGTTGGTGGTGGTGTAATGGTGTGGGGGATCTTTTCTTGGCACACTTTAGGCCCCTTAGTGCCAATTGGGCATCGTTTAAAAGCCACGGCCTACCTGAGCATTGTTTCTGACCATGTCCATCCCTTTATGGCCACCATGTACCCATCCTCTAATTGCGGGAACTTGCAAAAATTGCGGGAACTTGCAAAAACTGCGGTTTGATGAAAAAGAGAAAAAAAGTGATTCCCCAACACCCTGTTCTCACTAGGCTCCTACCTTAATGTAAAGAGTCATTTCGTATTACTTCCTATGATAAGCAAGCATATACATCACAGAAAGTGCTGGGAATATTTAATTTCTCATCTTGTTTTATTTCAGACCTTAATAAAAACATCAAACTTACAAAATATTGATGAGTCAAACAAGTTATGTAGCTTTACAAAAGGAATCTGCTACAACTTCTGTAAAAATGAATAAATAAAATATACAAAAATAATGTGTGCCCCTGTTTTACAGCTTTTCAATGATGGTCACTTCGCGTAATTACGTCACTTCATGACATTCCCATGGCAACAGGGAACTTTCTGCTAAGATATATGCAACTTTTTTGCAACGAAAATGCGAGGATTATAAAATCATGCAAGCCCCGCATATTTTTATCACAAAGTTATCACATAAAGTTATCACAAAGTTATTCACATTTTCTATTAAACGTAAATTGCAGGTGAGTTCAAGATTACTATTGTTTTTTCTCAGGTACCATGGTTACGGCAAGGAGAAGCTGCCGGCAGAGTGCTTCACAATCCATGTTTTTATTTCGAGTACAGGGAGGCCATAACCCCTGCAATGACCTGAAAACACTCCATGCCAAGTAAGTGCCATTATGCATATCTGTATATACATATATATATATTTTTTCCTAAATATACACGTTTTGTAACAATAATATGTGTCAGGGATGGACAATTAGTGAAACCCCATAGAACGTCACCACAATGGCTTATGCTTCTCATGATTTGTCTTTATAGAACATTTTGGTCTGCATCAACCGTCTGGGTCAGGGATCAGCGCCTGGATGGACAGGGCTGGACGTCGAACCTCCCACAGGCTTCCCCAATACTGAGGCATGCGAGCAGCGAGGAATTGAGGATGTCCAAATTACTTTTTTGTTTGGGAGGCTTTTTTTAAGAATATTCGTTTTTAGGATCACATTTTTTGGTCCCTATGCAATCATATCATATTCTGTACACACAGATGCTATTGTCACTTTTACTTCATGTATTTAATCCATGTTTGTCATTATTATTGTGTTGTTAATAAAAAAAAAATTGTTCATCTTTTAAGCATGTACCTGTCCTGTGCATTCCTAAATTGTTATCATAAAGATGCTCCTTGTTTATGATATATTAGGCAGAGATCAGTGTCAACATGTTTTCTAACTGCGACACACATTTTTTAAAAACTTAGACTATACAGTGATGACGGGTGCTAAGATGACGTCACTACCGTGATAACGGCAGCATGTGAAGTCTTTACAAACTGTTTATGGGCTTATGTTTGTTACATTTGTTATTTATGGTTTTGTGTTTCTGTTGACTATGATGCAGTCTATTTGGTTTATGATACAACTGTTTAATCTGGTTCATTATTCTATAACATTCATTTATAATAAGTTTAAGATATGCTGTTTGAGTTGATTGCAGATAGATGCATATCAGCGGTTATCACAAAGTGTTATGTCTACTATAGTTGCCCTTTGATGTATTTTTTCCCCATTTAAGCTGCAGTGCGAAGTTTTTCCTCTTTGTCGCCATCTCTGTTCGTAATCTGCAATTGCAGTTATTCGCGTAATTATCAACTTTACGTGAGTTGTGCCTCGGCACGGCACAGCGCGGATGAATGTTTGAGGAGTGTGAGGCTGTCAGTCGCCGCCGGTGTGGATCCTGGCATTCAGAATCACAGATTATTCTTTTTGGAAGTATGATCAACATAAGAATTTTCACCCTAAAATGTCTGAACAAGAAACATCCACTTTTGTTCTGACCAACTAACTGAAAAAAGCATTGCAGTAAATCGCGCTGATTAAATCTAACGATCTATTATCACATCACGTCAAACCGTG
This sequence comes from Rhinichthys osculus, assembly GCA_029959095.1. Lineage (NCBI taxonomy): Eukaryota > Metazoa > Chordata > Actinopteri > Cypriniformes > Leuciscidae > Rhinichthys > Rhinichthys osculus. The sequence continues at coordinate 43,853,121 of JARWKJ010000008.1, read as the reverse complement.
CAAATTATACTTTGTTCTCAAATCGTTAATGTTAACGACATCAGCATTGCGTGACTACATCTAAAGCCCTTCAGATATTTATCCTTGTTTTCGCATGGGCCGGTTGCAGTCTCTTTTCCCAAACTCTTAGTCCGAAGTCTTTTGCATTTTACTGCGGATGAATCTCTAGTTGTCACTGTGATTGTAGTGTTGAAACTTTCTGGATCCGCCTTCAAATTGATAAGTTTAATTATATCAAGTGCTGTGAGAAAAGGCTATAAATCTCCACCTCCAGCATCCTCACACGCAATATAGCCGACTAGCCGAGACTCCTTTATGTGTACAGATGTGTGTGTACAGATGTGACGTAATGACGCAAAGACACGCTCGAATTTCCCGCGGAAATCCACCAGTACCACTGGAGTTACAAACATTATTACAAGCTTACCGCTTTGAATCGAGCTGAGGCAAGCAGATAGTTTTGAACACTGGCTGGTTATGTACTTACTCAAAAAATTATTTTGGATAATTTTTAACCCAAAAAAGTTACGGACTGGGGCTTTAACCACACAGAGATTTATTATTTCAAATCTGTATTTATCCCCACATGGCAAACAGTTTCCCCACATGCTGTCTACTCACCATACCTTGTTCCTGTGACTCCTCAAAGGAGGGGTCGGGATCACAGCTCCCCTTTTTCTTGTGTTGGGTTAAACCATTTCTATTAATAGGGAAGGGAACTTTATCCCTTGGTGATGTAGGCATGGATAAATGTCTTATGGTGTTTACATTTAGTTTAAGTTGCCGAATGAGTTTATTTTATTTATTTTTGGAAGTTAAATGGTTAAATGGTCATATATTTAGGCTACAACGTTTTTGATATTGATGTCTCTGCAGTTGGTACGGTCTTGGCTGTAATGAGCCTGTCCTAGGCTGTATAAGACAGTCTAAACTGAACCTTGAGAAGGAAAAGATGGGGTTATATTGCTGAATGTATCCATGTAGATTTTGCTGCCTGTAGCAATTTGTTTTCCTTTGGTTGTTGATTCCTCAAAGTTAGCACTGAGTGCAGTGTATATTTATTTTTGTAAATAGTAATTTTTTGGTTTAATTTCGTATTTTTTTTCTTTGACACATTACTGTGAATATATACACCCCTACTTCTCCACTGGCATTTAATGAAAATCCTCTTTGGATGATATCTGAGTCCTGAGCCTATCTACCACCACCTCCCCTGGATCTCTACAGGAGACCTTATGACATATACAGTTTACATTTTTCTTTGAGTAATTGGAAGAAATGCTTCTTCTTTTTTACGTTTTGTGTAAACATTTCCTGTGTTTTCTGTATGTATCCCAAAAATAAGACCGAAAAGATCTCTAATTACAAGTGATTTTACACTTTAGTAGACCGAAAAGACCTCTGATTACAAGTGATTTTACACTTTAGTCAGGATCAGTCTGCTGAAAATTAAGAAAATGTTAATCTGAAGACTTAACTGAAGACTAATAAAGAAAATATGCATCGTCCCTTTTAAAATAAAATAAAGAATAAAAAGAATGGCCAGTTAGGTATGCAATTACTGTATTACTAATTAAAACATCTAAATGTTTTACATAATGTTAATACAATTATGTGCAAATTAATGTTTGCACATAATAATTGCAAACATTAGTTGCAATTATTATCCAATTATTACCACAATCCCATAAAATCCAAATACACCGCTCACCCTTGTGTCACAGCGGAAACACGTTAAATGACCCATGGGTACATGCCGGAATCCCAAAAGAGTGAGAGAGCAAAAGGAATCTGAAGCGAGCGTCCAGATACGGGCCTGAAGGCGTGAGTTGCTGGTTTATGTGAGATTTTAGCAATTCCATAAACCGCTCACCCCAAATGAGCAGGCGGCCCGTACCCATGCGTACCGCGCGGGAGAGTGGAATGTCGTAAAAACATGAGGGGCGGCTTTTTTGGCGAAATTCGCGTCCGCCACCACAGAGGGGCGCCGACCGAGGCCGGGGGAAAAAGCAGAGGCCGGGGGAGGCCCGAGTCAGAGTGTGACCGGCCGCATACCAATCGGTGCAAAAGTTGTGAAAAGATAATTCACGAGTTCACACTTACAAATGATCAGAGAATAAATGGTTATGCGTATTTGGCGTGCTGTCCGGGGGGAGGGCTCCGAGCTCGGAAATTTGGGCTCGAACCCAGAGTACTCCCCATAAAGCAAAGTGAATAAAGGACATCCGCCTGCTTAAAGACCCCCCGAAAAGAGCGCAGAGATTGGCGGGCTGGCATTTCAAGGATAGCCTGGTTGTTTGGCTGGGAGAGCTCTCGCAGCGTCCGACGGGAGTTCAATGCTTACGGTGTCGGACGGGTAAGTATGGATGTTCGAACGGGAGGGTTTTTGTGGCAATGGTCACGGCATCGGAAAGGGTAAGCCTCACCAGTCAGGAAAGAGAAAAACATAGATGCTTGACCGGGAGGGTTTGGCTACGTCCGCTGGGAGATCAATACTCGCTAGACGGAGGAGGAGGAGATGAAGATGCTTGACCAGGGGAACTCTCGCTGTGTCCGCTGGGAGATCAATACTCGCTGGACGGAGAAAGAGAAGATATAAATACTCGACCGGGAAGGCTGTCTCTGGGTCCGCTGGGAGATCAATACTCGCTGGATGGAGAAAGAGAAGAAATAAATACTCGACCTGGAAGGCTGTCTCTGGGTCCGCTGGGAGATCAATACTCGCTGGACGGAGAAAGAGAAAATATAAATACTCGACCGGGAAGGCTGGTTCTGGGTCCGCTGGGAGATCAATACTCGCTGGACGGAGAAAGAGAAGACATGGATGCTCGACCGGGAAGGCTCTCGCTGTGTCCGCTGGGAGATCAATACTCGCTGGACAAAGAAAGAGAAGACATAGAAGCTCGACCGGGAAGGCTCTCGCTGTGTCCGCTGGGAGATCAATACTCGCTGGACGGAGAAAGAGAAGACATGGATGCTTGACCTGGAAGGCTCTCGCTGTGTCCGCTGGGAGATCAATACTCGCTGGATGGAGAAAGAGAATACATGGATACTTGAATTTTTTTTTTTTTTTTTACCGATGAGGATTTGGTGGGCTTTTTTGATATGGAAACGATTAGTTCTGGTTTGGAACGCGTCTGAGGACCATCTTCCAAGCACTTGGATCTGTTGCTGGGAGAGGCCTTTTTGGGCTGCTGAGGTTGCTGCCCCGATGCGGAAGGAATGGCTGGAGAAATTCTCTGCTGGGATGCCTGATAGTTGGAGAACAGATTTTAGGTGTTTTTGGAACCAAAAGCGTGTCACGGGTTTGTTAGAGTCGTCTATGAACAGGGGTTCGAGATGGGATTTAGCATGAGAGTTTCTCAGTTGGAGGTATGCTAGTATAGTTTGGAAAGGTTGAATTGGTGACGAGAGGTTGAAAATATATATGAAGTGGCCTTTTTGGGTTTGGTCTGTTTTGCTTTGTTAGATCAGAAAAGAGATAGTTTCGCTGTCAAGCACTGAAAGATCTGAGATGTTTGGGTGGATTTTTGGGTCGAATCTGGAAGTGATAGCCAGTTCAGAGCATCTTAGGAAACCAAAAAAAGCTAGAATAAACATGGCGTCGAGTGTGTGAGAGGTATTAAGGGATCGGTAGCCTGAGCGGAGGGTATGAATGCATTTAGTAAGAATATCTAACGTTATGGGTTGTCTGGTGTCCGGGCGGGTGGGCTGAGATCGTTGGATGCCTTTAATTAAGAGGGAGGTTTGTGAATTATTTATCTCCGGTGAGGGGGCGCCGTGAATCAATTTGTGATGCCGCTTAAGTAACTTTTGATGGACCCGACTTGGAGGCTCTTAACGCTGTTAAGGTAAGAGATGAAGGAGGTAATTGTAAGGAGGGAAAAATCAGGGAATGGCGTGTTGTAAGAAAGGTGGAAGGCTTTAAAACATCTCCATGCGGTCACATAGGATTGGAGAGTTCTGGGGGAAACTGCTTGGAGAATGGTGTCGAGCGATATGTTGAGGAGTGATTTTTGCGGGTGGGTTATGGGAATATTAATTCCAAATAATGAGGTACTGGAGTTGGTAGCTTGTCTGCCTCTGGAGCCAGCATCCTGAATTTCTGAAACATAAAGCGAGACAGAGAGTTGGCAATTTGGTTTTTTGACCCAGGGATGTGTTAAGCAATTAAGATAAATTGATCACATGCTGAAATCCAGATTAGACGTCTTAGAAGTGGCATCAGTGCGGGTGAATGGGAACGGCCTTTATTAATGCACTGGACTGTAGCTTCATTGTCACAATGCACTACAATACTGCTAGCAGTCCATTCTTCCCCCACAGGAAGGCTGCTACTATGAGTGGGTAGAGCTCGAATAATGCGGAGGACTGTAGCGTGTCCTGTATTTGGCCACGTAGACGCGAACCAGCGTCCTTGGCAGAACCCCACAAAGCCGACTGAGGGGGCTGCATCTGTGAACAGCTGGATGTCGATGGGGGAGGAAATTAGATCCTTATAGAAAAATGATAGGCCGTTCCACTGTTTAAGGATAGTTATCCATAGCCTGAGTTCGTCGTGGCATGCTGGAGTTAGGGAAATGAGATCCTCTAGTGAGTGAACTGAAGACGCGAGAGAGAGGAGATGAGAAATGAAAGGGCGGCCTTGTGGAATAATGTGCATGGCGAAGTTTAAGTGGCCGAGCATGGATAGGAGTTCGCGTTTGGAACACTTTGAACTGTCTACGAGAGTAGATGAGATGAGGATTATTCTATCGATTTTCTCCTTGGGCAGGGAGGCCTGGTATTTAACTGAATCTAGCTTAATGCCAAGGAACTCGATGGATGTGGCGGGACCCATGGTTTTTTCCTGGGCGATGGGGATTCCGAGCTCGGAAAATACTCTTTGAACTGTGAGGATCTGGGCTGCTGGAATGGTGCCGGGAGGCGAAATTATTAGAAAATCGTCCAGCAGGTGGATGAGGTGAGGAATTGCGTAATTGTTTGACAAGATCCAGCAAATTGCTTCAGATAGCATGTCAAAAATTTTGGGGCTGCTTTTGCATCCAAAAGTTAAGCGTACGGCGAAATAGAATTTCCCATGCCAGCGCACTCCGAATAAGTGCCATGAATCCGGGTGGATGGGCATCAGTTTAAAAGCCGAAGTGATGTCAATTTTTGCGAGCCAGGCACCCCGACCCACGATTTTTATCAGGTCGACTGCGTTAACTTGAGGGCACGATATTGTGGAATGTGCCACTGACCTGCAGACCGCGCAAGAAATATTCCTGCAGCCAAGGAAAACTCTGCTGTGCAGGTCAGTGTCTAGTGCTTCCCAGTATGGGCATTGGTTTCACTGTGAAACCCTAACAGCGCATTTTGCTGAGAAGAGTTTGTGATATGTGTAAAAGTGCCCTCCCCCGTAAGACAACGCGAGCTCGGCTATCAGCGCTAAATAGTCGTTCAGTTCGCGTCGCCTATGAGAGAAGGCTGAGAAAATGATTTCTGTGAAGTGGCTGAAAGCAATTGAAAACTCCGAAAAAGAAAGTAAACATGATGAATGTGTATTCTGTTTTTTTAAAGTGACTGAAAAATCCCCGCAGTCTAACTGACGGTTAGAATCGAATACGGGAAGCAGAGAAAGTAAATGTGAAAGGTCTACATCCGCACCTGCCAGAACCTGTGCTCGGATGTTTTGAGTCACTGGGGGAGGCTCCAGAGGTCTACATCCACACCTGCCAGAACCTGTGCTCGGATGTTTTGAGTCACTGGGGGATACCGCTCAGAGGCGGTATCCCACCAAACAGCATCGGGGTAACTCTGAAAAGAGAATATTGTGATTTGGCATTTAAGAGAGAGCTGTAAGGGAGAGAAGCCTGGGCTGTGACTATCGGCGGAGGCAGCCTCACGCTTAAGTCGGCCTGTGGGGCTTGAGAAGGGAAATTGAGAAAAGCATAAGGGGGAAAAGGAGGAAATGAATGAGAAGCCTGAGCTTGTGTTGCAAGCGGAGGCGGTCTCGCACTTGCTTGAGCTGCAGGCCACTGAAAATGGGAGGGGTTAGCAGTAGTCGCGGGAAGATGATGGTGGAAAGTTTGAGCCTGCACCGCTAGCGGAGGCAGCCTCACGCTAGCGTCTGCTATGGGAGCCGGAGGCCACTGCAGAGGAAAAGAGTTAGAAATAGCAGGAGGAAAAAACTGGGAGGCAGAGGGTGAGCCGGCGGGCCCAGCTGTGTATGGCGCTGCGGCAGGAAGCGCCGTGCTGAAAAGCTCAGCTGAAGCGGAAGGCGAGTGAGGTCTCATGGCGGTGCAATCTGGAGCGCGACCCAGGCTCGCAGAAATCCTGGCGCCGCGGGCTGAAGCGTGCGGCAAACCGAATCTTGCACGGGAAGGTGGCGGAGTCGGGCGAGGCGAATTCGGGGCCTCACGAGAATTTCCCGGCCTGCTGGCCGCCTTGGAACCTGGGGTGGATTTAGGAGAGAGATTTGATGATTGCAAGGTAACGTATAAGTTGTATAGTTGCGCTTTAGTCATCCTGCGCGAGGGCTGAATATCAGAGTTTATCAGCGCTTGTCTCAGACTCAAGACTGTCCATTTCCCAATAGGCGGAATCGTTGGTACGGCCGAACGATAGGAGGACGCCAGGGAGGAAGCTGGAGTCCTCGCCGGTGGAGGTGAGGGTAAAACTCGGCGTCTTGGCGTGCGAGACCGGCGCCCGCAAGATGAAACGTGGTGCTCAGAGGCGGTATCAGGTGGAGAGGTTGTCCTGGGGCCAGCTGATGGCGGCGGAGGAACCGGAGCATGGTTAAGCTCGTCATCGGATGATGAAAACTAAATTTGGGACATCGTAGCAAAGCGGTAAACCAAATGCTGAAAACTGTCGAGGAATATGGGTGAGTCGACTGAGTATATTTATAGGCTTTACTCGTGCTGATTGAGTGGACCTGTTGATTACTGATTGCTGACAGCTGGCTGGAATGACTTGATTGTTTGATCATTAGAACGTGTTCCTCCCGAACCTTGTTAATAAAACATCAAAAAGTGAGTAAAAAAGCGCATGGGGCGAGTCAGTGGGGTGACACCAGGGGGTCAGAAGCGTCCGGGGGCCACCACCGGGGTGCCGGGGGCCGCCATGTACCCATCGGTGCGGGCTCGTGTACCCATCGGTACCAGACACACACCATCGGTACCAAAACTCTCTCTCAGACACACACATCACACACTGAGCTTTAGATAAGCCTAAATGGCAGAAAGTCTCTTACGTACTCTGGGCTTTTGTGTCTGTTTTGCTTGTTGACAGTTCTGCAGATGAGGATGGAGATGTTGGTCCCATTGATTGACAGCTGTCATCTCTTAGCAGATAAAAGGCCTCAGAACAGCTTCACGTTACCGCATCATTTCCTGCAATACAGCCGACTCATTAGCTCGTTAGAGGGCATGTGTGCTTAAAATCTTTCAAAAGTCCTGTTATGGCCGGGGGTTGTGAGAATAGATCTTCAATGTACTTACATCCACCACTTAAATGTCAATCTTGTGGCATATTTGACACATTTTTCTGAGGATTATTTAATTATTATTTATTAATTATTTAATTAGTACATTTATTTATACTTCAGAACATTTGTTATATGGTCCATGATTGTATTGTGGGTTTTTATGGTGCTTTTTTTTAGTTATTTTTGAATTATTGTGAGATGTATAATGTATCTGCTTGATCTGTTTTTATATTGTTGTATTGTGGTTACTCTTTTGAAAAAGAAGTCCTCGGCTGTTCCTCAATATGTGTTCTCAAGTGATCTTGCGTCCTTGTGTCCTTTGTGTGACAAAAAATGATCAGATTTCCTCTAGTCAGTGCTGCTGAATGTATTTAGAAGAGACCATTAATGGTGTACGGTGTGTGTGTGTGTGTGTGTGTGTGTGTGTGTGTGTGTGTGTGTGTGTGTGTTAGTGTCTCTTTAGCATGCGTTAGAGGGGAGTGCTTGCCCTTTAACCTCTGATTGTCTGCGGCGTGTGGCGCATTAGAGAGAAAGGTATAATGAGTGATGGACAGCATGTGTATGTGTGTTGGACTGCATTGCAAGTGCCTTCAGCTCAGGTTACCACATATATCTTTACAGCCCCTGAAGGGTCACTAGAAGCCCTTTTCTCGTGATACCCTTAAAATGTACCATTGTTTTACTGTAGTATCTTGTATTATTTTTTTGGAATTAGTATTTTACTGGAATTATAAGGGAACATGTTTCATTTTTATTGAAGTATGATTGTTCTTATAGTTTCTAAATGTGCTTAGACTGCTATTAATGGGTCTAATTTCTTACACATCAGTTTAAGTATGTTACAAGGACAGTGCAGAGTCTTTTCATTTGTCTTTATTTTTACACTTCACGAAATAGAACATTTTCTTTCACTTCTCCTCATGTCTGGGGGGACAAGGGTCTCAAAAACATGCTTAACATTGAAGAACCAGGTTAATACTTTGATGAAATTTCTATAATGAGAACTGATTATAAACAAAATGTCAACGTAATAACACGCTTCAGTTGTCCTACTTAAGTTGCATTACTTATATTTGGGGTTGCAGAGACCACAGATATAAAAATGAATAAATACAGTGACTTTTCTCTGACTGTGATTTCTGCACACTGTAAACACAGTTTATTTGTATTTGTTTTAACAATGGGGTTTTATCTGGGGTCAAGTTGTTAGGTAAGATGGGGTAAGATCATTCAGTTTGCTGTGATGCTAGTATGAAAAAACTTCAATTAAATGATTGGCAATTAAATAAATTCACCTTTCAGATGAATCTCTTTTACTGGGATTCTGCTTTGTCTGTCATTGGTTATTCAATTCTTCAACCAAATTGTCTAAACACAATTTTATAGTAGAATAGTTGATTTAGTATTTTACATTAATGAAACTTTAAAACATATACACATTAATATGGAAAATAACAAAAATCACATATACATTCTGTATAACCCAGGGGGAGTTTCTTACACTATATTTTGCGCTATATTTTGTGCTAATTCTCTATCAGTGTGCACTGTTTCTGAAATCCCCAAAAAAAGCTCCATTGTAGTCTTGAGTTTGATTTTAGGAACGAACACGTCACAATATTCCTCATTTAAATAATTTCTGTCCAAGGCATATGCAAAATAAATGGGCGGGGCCTGCTTGAGTTAGTTAGTAGTGTGTTGAAACTGGTGCTTATGGTAAGGGTGTATTACCAAGGGTGTAATCCACCAGCCGGAAACTGAAGTCTCCCCGGGAGCCGCAATTGGCTAGCAAGCCTTCACCTGCTGTTAGCATTCCATTGACTCCCATTCATTTTGGTGTCACTTTGACAGCAAATAACTTTACATCTGAGGCGTTTAAAGACTCTATTTGTACATTGTTTATTTCTAAAGAAACACAACAATGTATAAAAGGCTCCATTACCTTGTATCTTACGTTATGGCCCCGTAGAAGCAGTTTTTGTAAAAATAGGCTAACAATTGCGTCATAACACGCGACTCTCTGTCGCACAGTAGAGTAATTACCGTACAGACAGGAGGAGAAGCTCGCGGGCAATCGGGGGGACGTGGAGGCTTAAAGTCAAGGGAGAAGCTCAAAGTGAGTCATAAAGTTGCTCCTGCTGCTAGCTCATGGACAGGACTACTCACGCTCTCCGGCTCTGCAAGATTCGGAAGGGAATGATTCAGATTCCTCTTGGCACAGCTACTAGAAGACTTACAACTGTCAGACAGGTTGCTCACGTCACATCTCTGTTCGAAAGTTTGATATCGCAAACTGAATGAGGTTGACCCAAAATTGGTTTAGAGGCTGTATCTCGGCCAAGCTTTGATCAATCGAAACGAAAATTCGTATGCTTCATCGGAGCCATGGACTGAGGGTCCATGCCAAATCTGGGGACAGGTCATGAGATCTGGAAAATGGCTATTTTGGCCAATAACTTTTGAACAGTTTGTCAGAAAATCATAATCTTGTCTCATGCCGGATCAGTGGATATAAAGTTTGCCAGGATTGGACAACCCATCGGGCAGCAATTTAGAATTTTATCATAAATTGCAATATCTTTTAAACAATTTGACATATCTTCACAAAAATTGGTAGGGATGATCGACACCATGTCTTGAAGGTACGTGAGAAGTTCAAAGACAGCGCCACCTAGTGTTCTAGAGATATAAGTTTTTTTGCAAAAACACTTATAACTTTTGAAAACGTTGTTCAAAATTTAGTATCTTTATATCTGTATATTATGTTCATATACACATACATCATTATTTACACATTCAATGACCCAAAACATACACACAGTGAGTTAAATCTCAACAGACCATGAGGGCTGAACAGACTGGATTGTTCTAAGCAGCTTCTGGCGATGTTTAACAGGAGATGTGTGATTGTGTCGAGACTCAGTGTGAGGATGAGCAGTTAAGGTTGCTGAAGCTGCATAGAGTGTCAGCAGAATGTTTGTCCGTGAGAACTAATGATGAAATAAAGTTGCTGTGACGGAGACACTTTGAATGATGTCATTACTGGAGTCTGTGCGTGTGTGTGTGAGTGTGTGTGTTTTTGCGGAGGGCAGTGCTCCTGCTGACTTCCAGAAAGCCCTGCAATGCAAAACTCGGGTGTGTTTCCCAAAGCCAACTATGGTCGCAAGTGCTGTCGTTACCAATAGAGTTCAATGGAACTTGCTATCATAGTTGGCTAACGATGCTTTTGGGAAACACACCCCTGGTCTGTTACCCAGCTGCTGCTGTGTGTGAGTGTGTGTGTGTGTGTGTGTGTGTGTGCTGGCAGATGAACTGAGATAAATGAGCAAGGGGGAGAGTAAGAAGGATAGAGAAAAGTGATGTGAGCCCCCTGGCTTATTTTCTCTCACTCTGTAACTACCAGCTGTGCCTCTTCACACGATCACAAGGATCAGATCGCACATACACAGACTAATAAAAGCTTATCAAGGCCCATGTTCCTACACAAACTCTAAAATGATGGGTGGCCAGTCAAATACTTCAAATGAATAATCCAAGACAAAACCAGAATAATTCAGGTGTTCTCCGGATTCATTTGAATTCATGGGTTGTGTGAACAGTCATACAATTTGGCTCTTTTGTCAAAGCCAGTAAATCTTTTGGATCAGTCAGAGATGTGTTTTGCACAAACAAATCAAACTAGATTAGCAGTGCTAGAAAGACAAGCACCAGGCATTTAATTGCTGGAATTATGTGTGTTGGGTAAACATGTATGAAAGTTTAGTCTGATATTCAAACACATGGCTGTTAATAAACTAAAAGACATGTCTGTGAGAGCAAAACTCTTGTTTTACATCTACTATTCTTCCTCATGCTGGATGTTAGTGGCCAGCGGTGTGTAATCAGGCGTTTATGGGGAGCTCATTATATATAACGTGTGCTAAGCCAAGTGTCGGATGGATTAACAGACGCTCTGATGTTGTTTGAGGATGTTTATTAACCTTCTCTTTTAACCAGAATGTAAAACATCTGAATGTACAGGCACCAAATACCCATCGGAAAGCAGCTAAACTCAGTTTTTGGTCAGTGTGATTTTCTAAACAACAGTTGTTGGAAATGTTGCATTATGTCATTTGAATATATGGCCTTTTTATGTTGTTGATGTTCTCCTTCTCTGTCTCTGTGGTCGGGATGTTTGGCACGCTCAGAGGTCTCAGAAGAACCTGTGTGAGGTCAAACGTCACGTCCCAGAGTTCACTGCCGAGCAGCAACACTTCATTAAAATACACACACAGGTTTGTTATATAATACAAATTGAAAACACACCGTAATGCTCCATTGCTCAGTCAAAGGTTTCAAATAAAGCCATTTGCAGTAGATCTGCAATTAGGAGTTAAAGCTAATTCAGCCAAATATATTAAAAAGTCCATTCATTTTTTTTACTCAACCTCATGTCTTCCAAACCTGCATTACTTTCTTTCTACTGTAAAACCCTACATCATTGGACCCTCTTGGCTTTCACTATATGGGGAGGAATGGCTGAGACATTTTATGACACATCTTTTTTGGGGGGTTACACAGTAGAAAAAAAAATCTGTAACACTTTACTTTACAATGTCCTTGTTACACATGTTGTAGTTACTATAGTAATAATTATACATTTTATATGCAACTAGCCCTAAACCAAACCTGGTAGCACTTTATTTTACAGTCCTGTTCCCCTTGTACATACTATGTACTCATTATAGTCATTATAATAATTTGGTAATAACTATGTACTAACCCTGAACCTACCCCTAAACCTAACCTTAACCCATGCAGTTACATTATATTACCCAGTACTTTCTTAGGAAAGTACACTGTAAGTACATGTAAGTACACATACTGTCAAATAAAGTGTAACCCCAAATCTAACCCTTACCCTATCATAAGTACATTTAGTTAATTATTATTACATAGTCTTTAAATTTATAAATACACTGTAACACAGACACCTTAAAATAGAGTGTGACCAAAAAAATCATTTGGAACAACATGAGTGAGTAAATGATGATAAAAATGTTTTTTTGGATGAAAATCCATTACATTTTTTTCAATGAGAAATGCTTGTTTACACTTGTCCAGCAACCAGTATTAGACCAAAACAAACTACATGAAACCAATTTATCTAACAGCAGAAATTGTATCACACTAGGGGCTCACGAATGCAGTTTTACAGGGTAGAAAAATCAATTTGAGCAGAGAACTGTACATATAATGCTAATAATCATCTAGATGTGGAATCCTGATCACCATCCCGTGCATGCTTTGCTGTTTACAATTTTTAATGTTGCGTAATTGGGTATAATATCCAAACACAAGACATCATTAAACAGAAAGGTACGAATTCAGACAACAGATTCTCACACGGGCGCAGAGCTCAGATGATCCTGATATTCCCAGCGACAGTACAGACAGGAATGACGGTGGAGTGTCGCGCGGAGAGAGGAGCTGCTTGAACAGTCCGTCTGAAACCAAGCGCGTAACCGCTCAGTCTGGGTACAGAATGAAGCCAGAGAATGTACTGTATTTGTTGTTGTTTCCTCCGTGCGCCTTTCCGCCGTCGAGTTTGACATAAATCTCGTCGCCAGAGTCCAGGTGCAGCACGGCACTGTTGCTCGCGTAGTCGTAGTTCTGATCGGCGTCTTGCGCGATGGCGCTCGCGCGAACCTGTTCAAATAAACGCACAATGTCATTCAGTGCCATTGAAATCGCAGCGCTTATGCTAGCCTGTAGTTTAGTAGCAAAATGTGTCTTAAAATGAACCGATCTTCACTAATAAAAACCTTTCATTTCGTTATAATATTTGTTAGCACAGAGAAATCAATCGCCTGTAGTTACATGTATTGAGAAAGAATCAAAAAGTGCAGGGTTTAAAATAATAATAATAATAGCCTAATAATAATACATTAGTAGAATTTTTATGACCACTAAATTAGCCTCTGTTTTCCACACCACGCGCAATGACAGTCCATGCATTTGGATCTTCTACGAACATCCGTATAAAACTAATGTGAAACTTGCTCAGTGCGCGAATAATTGATTTACTTGTAGTGGCATCAATAAAGTGATAAATAAAGACAAAAAAGTTTTGTTTTATTGATATACCGTCCGAACTATAAAGCTGTTGCTAAAGCGATTTATATTCACGAGTTTGTACACATGCGTGTAACTTTTATGTTTACCGAAAACACTATAGCCTATGTGAAAAAAATCTTTAAGGCCCTCCCTGTTTTTTTTTTCTAGTCCACATTTTTCATGGGTGATTCAAGTCTTGTTAAGCCTTAATTCGCATATTTAGTGTTCTGCTCCTGCAAACGTTGTAGAAATACCTGTCCATTTTTACAGAGGTCTGCCCACATGCTTGTCCCGTCCCCTCCGCGCATCAGCACATGGTAGGTGAAGTAGTAAATCCCCGACACCTGACACGTAAACTTGCCAGTCGTGGGATCATAGTGATTTCCGACATTTGTTACTACATCATCAAACCGGAGCACCTCGTAGCCTTCATGAGGGTTCTTGAGACCCACGTAAAACGCGATCTTGGTGTACCCTAACACTGGACCAACGTCTCCTGTCTCAGTCCTCGCCGTCCCCGACGTGATGCCGGTAAATCCAGGTCTGCCCGAGTCCCCAGGTGGTCCCCTTGGACCAGGTGGACCGGGTTCTCCAGGTGGACCCCTGGGTCCCGGTTTGCCCGGGCGGCCCGGTTCCCCTCTAGTCCCTTGAGCGAAAGATGGTGGGATGGCACTGAGGTCCTGCATCACCTCCAGCGCCGTGGCGCTCGGTTTGGGGTTGTACGGATCACAGATCATCCGGCAGGTGCCTATCATTTCGTAGTGCGCTGAAACCACGGAGGTTTGGACCAGAAGCGGAATTGCGATGACCAGCGCCACGATCATGACGATGCCCACGACTGCGCCAATTATTCTCTTGCTGTGGAGCACCCGGGAAGCGCGCGCTAAAAAGTCCGGCTCGTTTTTGGAGGAAATGGTGACACGCACGCTTGAAAGTATGACAAGGGAAAAAAAGCTCTCTTTCCTTTAAATGTATATACAATGCACACACTCCCCTCCGTCCCACCTTCTTGTGACCTCTGGCAGAAGAGCACCGTCTGTGCCAGAGATGTCAGAGAGAAACTGTTGGCTTTGGTACGCGCGCTGGAGTGCGAGACGGAGCGGTGGTTGCGCGCGGAGAGAAGACGCGCTGACTGACGTAGCAACGCTGTTGCAGTTTGGATGATAATAAACGATGCTGTGATGATAATCTCGCATGTAAAGCTATGCATAAATATAGAGATGATCCGAGCGAAACAAAACATATGTTCGCGTTCAACAGAAATTGGTTTTCAGCCCCCTTAATTCCCAGATCTGGTAGTTTAATTGTGATAATTGACATGGATTAGTTTTCAGATCTGAGCAAATTTGCGTATAATTCTTCATATTTATCGCATGGTGATGGTGTCCATGCAAAATTAGCCTTTAATTAGCACAAGCCAACATATGAGGAGAATGCACCATAGAAGCATAACAATTTTCATGTAAAAACACTCAAAAATTGGGAACCTAACATCCAAGTTAACCGGATTTATAGTCAAACATATTTAATTTAATCAAATCAACCTAAATACATGAATTTATATAAAATGTATGGCTTAAATCAGGTAGAAATAGATCTTTAAGGTAACAACTGCAGGTTACCACTTTTTAAAGTGTACCATGATATATGAATATGTGTTCAGTGCCATGGTATATAAAAAGTATCACTGTAACCATGGTACCACTACAATACATTTGGAAAACATTAGCATTACTTGCTACAATGCTTTCTTTATAACTTTGTATGTTTTCTTAGAAAATGCATGGATACAATGTGATGCAACTTTTTTTTAAATGTTTTTTTTTATTTTTATTTTTTTACTTTTATTTTTTTTACATTATTTGTTGTGTCATTAAAAAGAAATTGATGAAGATTTTTTTTTGTTTCTATTCTTGAAGATGCAGTGGACTGTCAAAATTACAGAGCTAATTTCTATGGAAGAAAATTAAATGGCAGCTTGCTATTTACTTTTTTACTAAATATAAGTCTGAACTTGAACATGATATTTAACATTCCCTATATGCAATTATACATATTAAATATAACAGATGGAAATGAAAAAAAAAAAATATTGGAAGATATTCGCAATAATAATATAAAATTAAAAGTAGCACACTAAAGATGAAAGCAGTTATTTCACAGTGGCAAAAACTGACATGCCTGAAATGTCAGAATACATTTATGTGAAATATAAAGCATAAAATACACACACAAAAAAAATATTTTTGATGCATTTCAGGGTTTAGCCTAGAGAATGCTATTTATGCAAATGTATGTCCCTCTACATTTATAACAAATTTTTCTTTGCACCATCCTTTAGTTTAGGCAATATTGACCACAGAAGTACCAAAAATATCAAGATATCACTATGGAGCATGAAGAAAAATAATAATGCCGGAATGACTGTTTAGAGATAAAGTGATAATTCTGTCAGTGGTACAAGATGACCTTGAGCCAGTTGATCAGTGTTTCACAGGTGCATCATCAGAGGAGAGAGGGATGAGGGAGGATTCGGAAGGCACTGAGCTGTTCTAGACGGAGTGTTTTACCGCAGGCTTTATCTAAAACTTGTGCCCTCGTACAAGGTTTCGGTCTAAAAAACATGTGAGATGTGACATGTAAGAGAGAGTCCTTGCTATTCTATTTGCTGCTCTGATTTCTTTATTTATGTGTAAAAAGTTTATGTGTGTACATGAATCTGTGTGTACATGGCTGTGTTTGTATCTTTGTGTCATTGTGTGTGTGTGTTTAAACTTATCTGCTCACTGGGCTGCTGGATGTGAGTCTGACTGCTGTGAGTCAGGGTTGCGTGTGTGACAGAGACCAAAACCATGAATAAACTGGCACACACACGTTCTCTCTCTCTTCACTCACACACGGCCATGAATATATTACCCCTTACACACATCCACTCATAAATAAACCTGTGCTCTCTCTCTCTCTCTCTCTCTCTCTCTCTCTCTCTCACACACACACACACACACACACACACACACACACACACACTTAATCACACAGACACGCCCAGACATTTGTGTTCCGTCACCAATCACTCATAGTGTTAAAAGAGGCAGTAGCCTGAAATGTGTTTGTGCGTGCTAGGAATTAATCGATAGATGGAAAACAGGAGAGTGGGTAAGATGAGCCAGAGGGTAAATTAGGCCACCTCCTGTACACTCTAAAACTGCATGCATTTTGTGGAAGAACGTTGTTTTGGTTGTGCTTCGACTCTGCGTGACTGTGCTGATGAATATGGTTATCCTACTGCTCATAAAACATTCACTACTAGGCTTAAGAGATATAACCAGTTTACATGGAAAGGGTACAATGGTATTTCTGAGCCGGGGTTGATGCAGGAACTGTGTATGGAGACTGATTGCGTCCTCCAGGTGAAAAAAATAAACGGTGTGGGCCGTCGGCCAGACAATGTCCACCTTGGTGGTCCAGGAGCGCCATTTCTTGTTGGACCTGGCTGAGATGTAGCCTGACAACGTCAGACATCGTACTTCCGCTCAATTTCAGTTCGCTTCTGTACTCAGTCTGAGATAGCGACCTATCTCTCAGTTTTGAGAACAGCCGGCCAATCAACGAACAGAGGTCGGGCAGAGAGCCGTGACGTAGACGCTAAGCGCCGAGTTTAAGATTGTATTTTAGGTTAGGGAAATCGAAAACGACCGCGGATATGGAGACACGGGATGCAATTCACTCTGTTTTGAGAATAATGCCGGCATTTGCAAACTGAAGCCCGAACAAGAAGAGTGTTTGTTAAACATTTTGAATGGAGGTGATGTTGTGGCCCTACTCCCGACAGGTTTTGGGAAAAGTTTAATTTATCAACTATTACCGGTCATCAACAAGAAAGTGGGGAGGCCAAAGGCCGGCAAGGCGATAGTTGTGATTGTGTCCCCCTTGGTTGCACTCATGGAGGATCAGGTTAAGGAGGCAGCAAAACTCGGTCTGTGTGCTGCACAGCTTGGCGTGCACAATGATCGAGAAATCATGGAGGGGAATTTCAACCTTATTTTTGGTAGCCCCGAATACTGGATTCTCAATCAAAAATGGCGAGCTATGTTAGCATCAACCCTATACCAAGACAACCTCGTCTCCATTGTCGTTGACGAGGCACACGTCACATACAAATGGTGAGTTTGCATACACGGGTTTGGTAATTAAAACTGCAGTCCAGCGTTTTTCCTCTTTGTCGCCATCTCTGTTCGAAATCTGCAATTGCAGTCATTCGCGGAATTATCAACTTTACGTGAGTTGTACTTCAACACCCTCGACACGGCACAGCGCGGATGAACACAATGTTTGAGGAGAGTGTGTGGCTGTCAGTCACCGCGTCGGTGTCAATACTGTCATTCAGAATCACAGATTATTCTTTTTGGAAGTATGACCAACATAAGAATTTTCACCGGAAAATGTCATCTGAACAAGTAAGAAACATCCACTTTTGTTCTGGTTCTGACATTGCAGTAAATCGCGCTGATTAAATCTAACAATCGCTTATAAGTTATCATATCACGCAAAACCGTGCAAATTATACTTTGTTCTCAAATTGTTGATGTTAACAACGTCAGCAAGCATTGCGTGACTACATGTAATGTCCTTCCGATATTATCCTTGTTTTCGCATGGGTCCGGTTGCAGTCTCTTTTTTTCTGCAGCCACTCCGAAGTCCAAACGAAGTCTTTTGCATTTTACAGCGGGTGAGTCTCTAGTTGTCACTGATGATCGTCGTTTGAACCTTTCTGGATCTGCGATCAAATTGAGAAGTTTAATTATATCAAGTGCTGTAAGAAAAGGCTAAATCTCCACCTTCAGCATCCTCACACGCAATATAGCCTACTAGCCGAGACTCTTCTTTATGTGTACAGATGTGACGTAATGACATGCTCGAATCTCCCGCGGAAATCCACCAGTACCACTGAAATTAAAATCATTATTACAAGCTTACCGCTTTGAATCGAGCTGAGGCAAGCAGATAGTTTTGAAAACTGCCTGGTTACGTATTTGATCAAATATTTATTTTGGATAAATTTTAACCCAAAAAAAGCTACGGACTGCAGCTTTAACTTCAACAAGTTAATTTATTTTGACATCAGCTCAGTTCAACACTGTCATTTGTTGTCTTTTGTTGCACGTTCACAGCCATGTTCACTCCGAGAAAGAAAGCGCTTTTCAATTATGCCATTCCAGACTCTGTCTACGAAGCAAAGCGAAGTAGCAGAGTTTGGTATTACCAGGCTAGCTGAGATGAAGTACGCAGAGGAGAACTGGTCGCCGTAGTCGAGGGCGCCCCCCTGGGGTGTCTACACCAGCTCTGGCATGACCGGAGTAATCATCCCGGCCACACCGTCGAGCCCCCCGCAGGAAGGCAACACAGCCAATCCAGGCCACCACTAAACCCTCAAAGTGTCCATCTAAGCGGCCCTTGAGACAGGTGGCCCAGAGGTGGAGGGAGCTGCTCTGAACCAGGAGATGGTGAGCGCACCACTCCTTCCCTTGGAGGAGGGCTAGGTGGAGAATCTACAGTTACAGATTATTCCTGTTCCGCCCAGTTTTTCAATAAAAGAACAGTTTCCTCAGCCTCTGGGCCATACTGGGCGTGCTCTGGCAGTGAACGACACCCCGCTTCTTCACTCCCAGCCACCCAGTCTCTTGCTACAGGACACACTGGAGGACACACTGCTTCCTCACGCCTCCTTAGCCAGTCCCTCACAGGACCCACGGACCCAGGTAAGTGTCACACCACAATCACTGCCATTACACGCGGAGAATGGGAGCCTGGTTAGCCCTTCCCGGCTACGTGATTCAGTTCGCAAGGCGTACCCCCAGGTTCAGCGGCATCCTTTTTATCTTTGTGGCAAACAAAGGCACCCCTGTCCTGCATGCGGAGATTGCGGTCCTGTTGGTGAAGGAAGCAATAGAGCCTGTCCCTCCAGCCGAGATGAAGTCAGGGTTTTACAGCCCATACTTCATTGTACCCAAGAAAAGCGGTGGGTTACGGCCAATCTTGTATCTGCGTGTCTTGAATCGGCCCTTCACAAACTCCTGTTCAAGATACTCAAGCAAAAACGTGCGTTCGCCACCAGGATTGGTTTACAGCGATTGACCTGAAGGGCGTGTACTTTCATGTCTCGATTTTACCTTGACACAGACCGTTCCTATGCTTTGCTTTCGAGGGTCGAGCATATCAGCACAAGGTCCTCGCCTTTGGGCTGTCCCTGTCTCCCCGCAACTTTACCAAAGTTACGAAGGCTGCCCTTAGCCCGCTCAGGGAGGTGGGCATTCGCATCCACATTAACAATCTCAATGACTGGCTCATTCTAGCTGCCTAAATATGAACAGCCAAAATATGTTCCACTGAAACAATTGGGCACCTGGGGCATATGGCATCCGCAGCTGCGGTAACTCCACTCGGATTTATGCAAATGAGAAGGCAACTGCACTGGCTACATGGCACTGCGGCATACTCCGTGTGACAATCAAATAGAGCTTTCTCCAAACATTCAGCCCCTGGTCAGACCTTGCCTTTCTACTTACTGGAGTGCCCCTAGAACAAGTGTCCAGGCATTTTGTTGTGCAACAGGCATGCAGCTTCGGGCTCCTGGACGGGACCTTGACTGCAGCGGCAAACCAATTGCCTGGAGTTGCTGGCAGTGCTGTTTGCCTTGCGCCGGTTTCGACCGTTGCTTCAGGGCAAGCACGTGTTGGTCCACCAAGTGTCAACCGCCAAGGCGGGTTACTCTCATGTTGCATGTCACATCTCCTCCTTTGGAGTCAGCAGCGGCTTAAGTCGCTTTGCGCCGTTCACATCCCGGGCAAGCTCAATCATGTGGCTAACGCACTCTCACAACAGCTCATGCTCCCGGGAGAATGGAGTCCCCACCCCCAGGTGGTCCATCTGATCTGGAGTCAATTCGGGGACACAGGTGTGTTTGCATCCCAGAAGTCCTCCCATTACCAGTTCCATTCCCTGACCGAGGAAACCCTCAGCACAGATGGAGTGGCACACAGCTGGCCCCGCGGCCTACACAAGTATGTGTTTACCCCAGTGAGCCTGCTCGCACAGACACTAGGTGCGTTCCATTCGACCGTAAGTGGACTGCGAAGTGGACTTCACAGGATATTTCGCCATCTTGAGTGAGAGTCCAATCCGAAGGGAACGAACATCTTCAGTTCAAAGGTCACTGCAAACGGCGTAGGGAACAAGGGACCATCGATACATCACTTCACAGGAAGTGGAGAGCGAAAATCAACCAACTGTCATTTTGCACCGCATCATCAGTCTGAATTAACCATAGAGCAGAGTCGTTGGAAGAGATTTTAAATGTAAATTTCTAACGGCTCTGAGTTTACGTAACGTTATGCATTTGAGTATTCATAAATATTGTTATTATTATACAAGCTAGAGTATTTATGAACGGTTGGGGTGATGAATGTTACATTTCCATAGTCTATTGTATGAATATCTACACAAATTAAACGTGTTGAGAAGCAGCTGAGGCGCAGTCTAATAAACTAATACAATGTTTTGATTTTTATTTACTAGATAGGCTACGTGTTTTGTATACACTCACCTAAATTATTATTAGGAACACCTGTTCAATTTCTCATTAAAGTAATTATCTAATCAACCAATCACATGGCAGTTGCTTCAATGCATTTAGGGGTGTGGTCCTGGTCAAGACAATCTCCTGAACTCCAAACTGAATGTCAGAATGGGAAAGAAAGGTGATTTAAGCAATTTTGGCATGGTTGTTGGTGCCAGACAGGCCGGTCTGAGTATTTCACAATCTGCTCAGGTACTGGGATTTTCACGCACAACCATTTCTAGGGTTTACAAAGAATGGTGTGAAAAGGGAAAAACATCCAGTATGCGGCAGTCCTGTGGGCGAAAATGCCTTGTTGATGCTAGAGGTCAGAGGAGAATGGGCCGAATGACACTGCATAGGGACCCTGTCGAATGGAACGCACCTACTGTGTATGGTCAGGGAGAACGAGGAGCGGGTCTTGTTGGTTAAAAATACGTCATTACAAAGACTACAAACCAAAAAGGCGCACATTTTCTCTCAATTAATGAAGCTAACTTTACTGAAGCTAACGTCTGTCATTTTTTCTATAGTCTTACGTTATAATCATAACGTTACGCCGTCATGCCTGAGTGTTGTGTACCAGACTGCACACATACGAGCAACGGATCTTGCTCGTTGTTTCGCTTCCGGGGAGATGTAGTTTATTGAGCGATTTTCACATAAAACTAAATGTTACTCTTCTGTTTTATGCCACTTCTTGACTTCCAGAATTATCTTTTAAATTGACAAACATCAAATGTGTAATTCAGAGCACAGTTCAGACGGAATTAAAAGATAAGTTGTCTCTCGCCATTGACTATCATACATATTTTTTCCGAAATAAGGTCCCATGAGCCGGAAGCGGAGGGGAGGGACTTAGGCTCTCTATTGCATAGTGGCATACCCAAGTAAACACTGTTTCGTCTTGTGCACTATAAAACTATCAGTTGAATTTAGACTGCCCTGAAATGCAGAAGGATCTTAAAATGGCAGATTTCTGCTTAAACCTTTGTGTTTTACAGATGTAGATGGCCCTTTTTTGTGGTGCAGAGCTCTAGTGAATCAGCACTGACTCCACCTCTGCCACAAACAGGCCTAATTATATCAAAAGTACTTGTGCATGTTTGACCATATGTGTGTTGTTTGCAGATGAGAGTTAGTCTCTGTTTTTACAATGCTGCTGGCTCTATACAAGTCAAATAGATGAAGACAGTACATATACAGAGAGAGGAGAGTGTGTGTGAGAGTTTGGTTTTGTATGTCATAATGACATATAGGGCTCTATTTTAAAAATCTAAAACGCAAGTATCAAACGCGAAACACAAGTAACTTTGTGGGCGGATCTAGGCGGGATAAAGGACTCTTGTGCCCGATGCAAATCTAAAATGTGTTGGGTGTAACATGCAATAAACCAATCAGAGCATCATCTCACATTCCCTTTAAAAGCAGGCGCGCTTGTTCCATGGCGGATTGCTATTATAATGGCGGATTTGCCAGACGCTCGCCAGGGTTCACAGCCGAGGAGACCGACGTTGGTAAATGGTAAATGGACTGCATTTATATAGCGCTTTCACAGACCCAATGGCCACCAAAGCGCTTTACAATTTGCCTCACATTCACCCATTCATACACTCATTAATACACCGACGTTCTCATCAGGGCCGTAAAAGACAGAGAAGTGACGTCGTATGGGGATTCGAGAAACCCACCCGATGTCAGGTGTGGTGGAGGTGAAAGGAGCGAGGACTCAGGTGCAGAGATAATGGGTTCTTTAATGATAATAACAAAACAAAAATACAAACAAAACTACCCCGTAGGGGAAAATAAATGACTTGACTGACTTGACTGACTTGACTGACTTGACTTGACTGACTTGAAACAAGGGGTAACACACCAGGTACATGCAACAACGAAACAGCACAGGACTGCAAACACAGGGAGAATAAATAGGGAGACCAAACAAAGGAGGTAACGAGGGAGGACAGTTGGGGCAAATGTATCAATCAGGTAATGAGGGAGGACAGGTGGGGCAAACAAATCAATAATCAGGAAACAAGATGGGAGGGGCTAGACAATCAACAGGAGAGCACATGGCACAAGGAAACATACATGACAAGCCATGTGCTCACACCAAACGTGACTTGAACACAAGCACATGTGCATGGCCAGTAAAACCAATCACCAGCCATGTGCTCACACAAAACGAGACATGAGCTAATGAAAACACTCATAAGCCACGTGTTCACACAAAATATGACAACATGAAAGCACACAGCTAGTGAAAAACACAAGCTGTGTGCTACACAGCACAAGACACGAAAGCACATGAAACAAGGCACAGACAAGATAAAACAGGTGTGTCAGGGCTCTGTCTGTCACAAAACCAAGAGATAGACTAGACAGAAGTGACAGAACCCTGACACCCGAAGCTTCGGTTAAACAGGCGTATACTAATTTGGGTAAATGTGTAAGCTACATCTATACCTATTTTTTCACATCTTCATCGACACCACAATGATTTCCCTCGTGTGGTAATATTTTTCCTTGTAATGATGTATGGTTTGTAAAAATGGGAACTGCTGTGTCTGTGTATGAGAGAAGCAAAGTGTGTGTGTGTGTTGTGCACACACTACATTATGGCCAAGCATGTGCCCCTTAAAATATCATCTGAATAACACACTGACTTTAGACAAGGTTTTTCCTGGTTTGTTGCGGATTTGTTTTCTGAAACTGAAATGTAAATGTAAGAAATTAGATGAAATTAGAAATGTAAGAATCTTGCGTTTACTCTGTGCAAACATACTGTATTTGAATTCAATGCAGTTTAATGGACTTTTGTGCAACTTTAAAGAAATTCCACACCAAAAATTGGGTTCTCTCATCATTTACTCAACCCCCTACCATGAAAAATGCACTGTATATTCATTCATCTGCGTGTGACAATTGGCCAGAGGTGAAAATAAAGTTTGTAATATTCGGAGGGTGACTAAAAAAGGTCATAAAGGAGAGCAGGATCCAAATGCAGCGATTTATTAATGATATATAAAAAAGGAACAACTAACTCTAAAAGGCCCATTTAGGGCCTAATAGGTCAATAGCAATACTTTGTAATTGATACAGAACCAGTGTAGAGATGATATGTGAACTACTCGTGAAGAAGGCTATCTGTTCTTGGATGAAGTGATTCTGTTACTCTGATGAAAAATATCGCCACCTGCTGCCAGTCACTCACAATGAAAATCACAGCAAAGGGAACATTTTAACAGATGTATTTCACCATACTGGGTGAAGAATGTATGATTGTATTCAGTATTTAAAGCTGCTTAAATCATATTTGATATACAGTTTACCTAATCATCCTGTTCAAAGGCAGAGAATGAAAACTGTCAGACAAGAATACACATTTACATACTGACAGACAACAAAACACATCAACTGCTTGCATGTGCACACACACACACACGCACGCACACACACACACACACACACACACACACGTTTAAATGTCAGTGTGCCGATAGCAGTGAATGTCTCCTGATCAGGCCTATAGTGCGCAGTGAACCCTGCATACATTAACTGTCCCTGATAGACAGGGTCAATTTTCATATACAGCAGATTTGGATTCAGCACCCCTTAATACCCCTAGAAATGTTGTATAATATAAATAATCACAAAATGCCTCCAGCACTTAAAATAAGCACTTTAAATAAGCACATTTTCAGAAATTCTGCCTAGACTATGAGGTCAGACACACACTTAAAATGCTAGCTTTGCCCTTTATGCGCACACACATAAATACACACACATACACTCTACTTTATTATACACGCCACTTTATTAGGTACCCCATGCTAGTAACGGGTTGGACCCCCTTTTGCCTTCAGAACTGCCTCAATTCTTCGTGGCATAGATTCAACAAGGTGCTGGAAGCATTCCTCAGGGAGTTTGGTCCATATTGACATGATGGCATCACACAGTTGCCGCAGATTTGTCGGCTGCACATCCATGATGCGAATCTCCCGTTCCACCACATCCCAAAGATGCTCTATTGGGTTGAGATCTGGTGACTGTGGAGGCCATTTTAGTACAGTGAACTCATTGTCATGTTCAAGAAACCAATTTGAAATGATTAGAGCTTTGTGACATGGTGGAAGTAGCCATCAGACGATGGGTACATGGTGGCCATAAAGGGATGGACATGGTCAGAAACAATGCTCAGGTAGGCCGTGGCATTTAAACGATGCCCAATTGGCACTAAGGGGCCTAAAGTGTGCCAGGAAAACATCCCCCACACCATTACACCACCACCACCAGCCTGCACAGTGGTAACAAGGCATGATGGTTCCATGTTCTCATTCTGTTTACGCCAAATTCTGACTCTAACATCTGAATGTCTCAACAGAAATCGAGACCAGGCAACTCATCAGACCAGGCAACATTTTTCCAGTCTTCAACTGTTCAATTTTGGTGAGCTCTTGCAAATTGTAGCCTCTTTTTCCTATTTGTAGTGGAGATGAGTGGTACCCGGTGGAGTCTTCTGCTGTTGTAGCCCATCCGCCTCAAGGTTGTGCGTGTTGTGGCTTCACAAATGCTTTGCTGCATACCTCGGTTGTAACGAGTGGTTATTTCAGTCACTGTTGCCCTTCTATCAGCTCGAACCAGTCTGGCCATTCTCCTCTGACCTCTGGCATCAACAAGGCATTTCCGCCCACAGAACTGCCGCTCACTGGATGTTTTTTCTTTTTCGGACCATTCTCTGTAAACCCTAGAGATGGTTGTGCGTGAAAATCCCAGTAGATTAGCAGTTTCTGAAATACTCAGACCAGCCCTTCTGGCACCAACAATCATGCCACGTTCAAAGTCACTCAAATCAACTTTCTGTCACGGAACACACACAGGAGGCTGAAAATCCAAGTGCAGTAATTTTAATTTAAAGGGCAATCCAAACTCATAGTCATCCAGGCAGGGGTCAGTAATCCAAACAATCCAAACACAAGCACAAGCACCAAACCAGCAACACGAAAGCAGACCAGGAAGTGGTGTGACATTATACAACGAATCCGTACACATACAAACACAGACAGGGCATATATACACAGATCTAACAAGACTAACAATGAACAGCTGGGAACAATGATGACGGGGAACAGCTGAGTGCAATGAACTGATGAGTGACAGTGACAGACAGAATGCTGGGAAATGAAGTCAATAGTGAAGGACACCGTGATAACGAGGACCTCTAGTGACAAACAAGGGAACACAACCAGACACTGTGACATAACCCCCCCTCTACGGAGCGGCTACCAGACGCTCCAAGACATAGTACAAGATAACACAAAACTTCAGGAGGGAGGTGGAACGGTGGAGGATCAGGGGGAGGGATGGTGGGCCAGGTCCATGAAGGGAAACAGGAACAGGGGGTGAGGGTTTAACCGGGGACCAGGGCGAAACAGAGAGTCCATCGGGCGACCAGGGCGAAGCAAACAGTCCACCAGATGGCCAGGGCGGTGAAGACCCCTCGGGCGGCCAGGGCGGTGAAGACCCTTCGGGCGGCCAGGGCGGTGAAGACCCTTCGGGCGGCCAGGGCGGTGAAGACCCCTCGGGCGGCCAGGGCGGTGAAGACCCCTCGGGCGGCCAGGGCGGTGAAGACCCTTCGGGCGGCCAGGGCGGAGACGGCCCATCGGGCGGCCAGGGCGGTGAAGACCCCTCGAGCAGCCAGGGCGGTGGAACAAGAGCAACCACCGGCTCAGGAACTGCAGCAGGCACCGGCTCAGGAACTGCAGCAGGCACCGGCTCAGGAACTGCAGCAGGCACCGGCTCAGGAACTGCAGCAGGCACCGGCTCAGGAACTGCAGCAGGCACCGGCTCGGGAGCAGCAGCAGGCACCGGCTCGGGAACTGCAGCAGGCACCGGCTCGGGAACTGCAGCAGGCACCGGCTCGGGAACTGCAGCAGGCACCGGCTCGGGAGCAGCAGCAGGCACCGGCTCGGGAGCAGCAGCAGGCACCGGCTCGGGAGCAGCAGCAGGCACCGGCTCGGGAGCAGCAGCAGACACCGGCTCGGGAACAGACACCGGCTCGGGAACAGACACCGGCTCGGGAACAGACACCGGCTCGGGAACAGACACCGGCTCGGGAACAGACACTAGAACAAAAACAGTCACAAAGACAGACACAAACACAGACACAAAAACTGGGTCAGGCTCAGGAACAGGCACTGGCTCTGCCTCCGGCTCTGGAACGAGCACCGGCTCCGCCTCCGGCTCCGCCTCCGGCTCCGCCTCCGGCTCAGGAACGGGCACCGGCTCAGGAACGGGCACCGGCTCCGGCTCAGGAACGGGCACTGACTGTTCCACTGGCTCAGCCTCCGGCTCGGAAACGGGCACTGGCTCTGCCTCCGGGTCAGAACCCGCAGACACTGGCTCTGCCTCCGGCTCAGGAACAGCAGAGACTGGCATATCCAATATCCGAGCCAGACGCTCCAGGTAGTCCCAGTTCAGGAAGGCAGAGGAAACAGGGACAGTCTCTCGCTGGGCAGACGTGACGTGAACAATTTCTGACTGGGCAGACGGAATGTGAACAGTCTCTGGCTGGGCAGCCGGAAGTCTCCTCCTCCTCCGTCCTTTCTGACGGATGTATGCCGACTCTGCACTGGACGAAACCATCGACGAAGTCCCAGCGCTCGATGAGACCCGTGGTGAGGCTTCAGCTGTCCTGATCTCCTCGTGCCTTTGTGCACATCTAGAAAAGTATTCTAGTAAAGAGATTCCATTCTCTCTCTCTGCAGGAGAAAGTTCGCTACGTGGAATCCACATAGTGACTGGGGACGAGATCTTACAAAAAATAATAAAAAAATGAAAATTACCGCTGGATTTAAGGGATGACGGATTCGTTCTGTCACGGAACACACACAGGAGGCTGAAAATCCAAGTGCAGTAATTTTAATTTAAAGGGCAATCCAAACTCATAGTCATCCAGGCAGGGGTCAGTAATCCAAACAATCCAAACACAAGCACAAGCACCAAACCAGCAACACGAAAGCAGACCAGGAAGTGGTGTGACATTATACAACGAATCCGTACACATACAAACACAGACAGGGCATATATACACAGATCTAACAAGACTAACAATGAACAGCTGGGAACAATGATGACGGGGAACAGCTGAGTGCAATGAACTGATGAGTGACAGTGACAGACAGAATGCTGGGAAATGAAGTCAATAGTGAAGGACACCGTGATAACGAGGACCTCTAGTGACAAACAAGGGAACACAACCAGACACTGTGACACTTTCTTCCCCATACTGATGCTCGGTTTGAACTGCAGGAGATTGTCTTGACCATGTCTACATGCCTAAATGCACTGAGTTGCCACCATGTGATTGGCTGCTTAGAAATTAAGTGTTAACGAGCAGTTGGACAGGTGTACCTAATAAAGTGGCCGGTGAGTGTATATACATACATTCACATACAGTGAAGGGGGTCAAGTCTGGGTCAAGTACAGTCTAAGACAAGACTATGACCTGTAATGCTGTAATGAGTGTCTAATTATCAAACTCATTAATAAAGACAATAAGCACATCATGCATCATCATACGCTTGTGGAAAGAAGTGGGCTTAACTGTATTGAATGTGCACTATATCTTCAAATCTTAAATGAGAACTAGCAAGTTCTAAACCTGCTTTTAGCCTCTTAACATCCTTGATTTGTCATTACAAGTGCACAGCCATGTGAGTGGTGTTATTAAGAGTGACCACGCTCAATCTGACTGCAGTAGATGTGAAAGATGCCGCTCTGAAAGCGACTTTAAAACTTTCACAGAGACCTCAAACAGAAAGCACAAAGCCTTTCTTTAAGGTGAATTTCGTTTTTTATTAATTGTATCTTAATTTTAATCAATGTTTCATCAACCAATTGCCTGGATTTAATAAATAAGAAGTAAATATAGTAGAAAATAGATCATCATGACACGGAGGCGCCGGCGCGTGAACTGGAGCTCGTCTCATAAATGAACCGAAACTCAGTGTATAATGTAGGCCTACTTGCCTCACAGACCTGATAAATATATAGAAAGCTTGAATGTCTACTTTTAAACAGAACATTTCAAAACGAAAGAAAACAGACTACAGACTGCTCTCTGCTTATGTAATCCGTATGAAATGTGCATTTCTCTCTGGCGCGTTCACTACTGCGAAGATCGCGAGTCAGTCAACTTCATCTTTGCAGCCGACACACTGACACAGAAAACACTTGTTTATTAATAAACAATTAAAATGCCTCCTTGCTATATTTGACATATTCAGCAGTCGGGGGTGATAGAGACTGTCGGATGTTCGTGTATTGCTGGATTAGGGAGATCGTGCAGTCATGCATCAGCTATATCCTTTGGAAGGTATGAAGAAAAGAAAAAAAAAAATCTTGTTTTTATCTGTGATTTAATAAAAAATAACATGATCAGATTACATTTGATGAATGTTTTTTTTTTTCGATTTAGTTTAGCAATGTGGGGATGAAACAATCTGAAACACATGGCAAAAGCATATAGACCAGATTAGAACCGGAAGTTGGCAACCGGAGTCGTCGTCATGGCAGCGCACATTGTTTAGAGAAGAATAAAGTGGATAGCTCTGTAAAGGAGAGCGCACTTTATGCCACAGTTATGCCACATTACTGTAGTACATGCAACGTCTAACAAGGACACTGTAAAATAAAGTATTACCAATATGTTTTACCACGGAGCAATGTTTCAGAGGGCTCTTAAAAGTGTGCAAAGAAACGTATTAATTAAAACCATCCTTTAACCACAAGATATAGTTGAGTAGCACTTTAGGAAGCTGGAAATTCCCACATTAAATGGAGTGTATTATTAGATGACAACTGTATGTCCAGTACATTGTCTTATATCACGTGTGCGTTCATCCATTGCTGCGAATGTATCGGCTGATATGTTATTGTGATTTTTCTGTGATGGTCTGCAGTGTGGGGAAGTGCAGTGGTGTGAAGCGGGTCATATAGGCCAGGTTAAAGTGGAGCTGGGGGGAGGAACTGCTCCCAAACTGTCCAACTGACCCAAACTCCCAGCAGCATCTCTACTCTGTGTGTGTGTGTGTAAGGGGGACTCTGGTCTGGAGGCAGTCATCACCCCTGGTCTACACACACACACACACACACACACACATTTACATATTGCTGGACAGTTTACAGAGACCCTAGAGGGACGTAATGGTGGCACAAATATGAGATGTGAGGAAACTATATATTTCAAAACATTCGCTTTTGCTCGCAAAACTTTTGCATTCCCCCAAGAAACATTGCGTTCACTCGCAAAACAACTCAAAAGGTTTGCGAGCGAACGCAAAGTTTATCCGAGGAACACAAACATTTTGGAGAGAATGCAATAGTATAGTTTTTTGGTAACACTTAGTTAACATTAGTTAATTTATTAACGAACATGAACTAACAGTGAGCAATACATTCGTTACTTTATTTGTTAATCTTAACGTTAATTAATACAAATACAGCTGTTCATGTTAGTTTACAGTGCATTAACTAATGTTAACAAGATTTTAATAAAGTATTAGTAAAGGTTGAAATTAACATTAACACAGATTAATAAATGCTGTAAGTGCAGGTCATTATTAGTTCATGCTGAAAAACGTAGTAAACTAATGTTAACCAATTAACCTTATTGTAAAGTGTTACCATCTCATATCTTTTCCCATCACCATGTCCTTTTAGGGGCTCCGTAACATGGTTTATTTGGGAACACACATATTGTATTCAGTACAGTAGCCTTTAGTCATTTCAAAAGCAGAACATCTTTCATTGAAGGCTCTGGCGTTGAGTAATCCTGGACAGGTCAGCAGGGGAGCACGCGTCTCACACACTTCAGATGTTTCAGACTCTGGTTTGTTGAGTCACGTCTCATGTGTGTTTGTCTGCTGTTTGTCTATTGCCACAGTAATGATGTGTGAAGGACACATGTCGGTGCTAGTTATGTCATCACAGCGTAAGCATACTCAACGTTTCATAATGGCCACAAACACTCTCTGTGTTCACAGCTGGACATCTCAACAACTCAACAGCACAGTTTCTGCATTGCCATTTATGGGAGCTGCAATGATGTCATACTGTATGAGAGTTCAAATTTCCAGTAACACTGTGCAATTAAAATTAATTAACACAATAACTAAAATTAACAATGGAAACATTTCTATAATTGCATCTATAATGAGACTGTTCACCTTCCCTAACCTTACCCGTATCCAACTCAATAGCAGAACAGAGTGTTCTTCAATACAACATCAACACAATTAGTATGTTACGTTTGGTTTTGCACCCCGTTTAGATTTAATGTCTTTTATTTTGATGGACTCAGTAAATCCTTATCTTGAGCCAAATAAAGCTGACATTCAATACAATCTATATCTTTTAGAATAGGCTACATACAAATGTCATTTACGTCTTTTAGTTTGTCGAGAGATTTAAAGCGCAGTTTTTGAAGAGTGCGCATGTGTGAACGTGCTCTAGTACTCAAGAACGAGACTATGATTGAATCTGGAAATAAAGCAAAATAACTGAGAAAAATGAGGAATAGTCCTCAGATGGCATGTCCTTAATTATAGCAAAACATCTAGCAAACTCCGCATCAAAACATACTGCGAGACATCATCAACCAATGTGGTTGAACGACCAATTTGCGACAATATGGTTTTGGGAAACTGTCGTGACTAGCCAGTTGATTTCTTCAACGATGCGTCGTACTGTGAGAGTGAAGCAGCGAGTTACAGCGCAGTACGGGAAACACACCCCTGATTGGTTCCTTTGTACATGTGTCTTGTTTTCATTGGTTCCTTTGTTTCAGAAATCATGTTCTCATTGGTTGTGATAGTCATATGCTCCCCTGTATCATGCGTTTAACCTTCAGGTCAGGTTGTGTTTGTCGTTTTGACCTGTATAGAGGATTTCCTTTGCTTCACTATAACTACTTTCCCAAAAATGTTCAACTTTTCAGTAAAAAAATGACCGGCCTACAAAAAAATGCTTATAAATCTCTCATTACTTTATATGGCTATTATAACCAAATATTGAGTTAACTCTTTTTGTCAACTTGTTTTCTTTTTCGATTAGCACAGGTTTTGTTTCTTTTTGGAAATTTTGGCAATATTGAATTAAATAAAACAATAGTATGTACAATTTATCACATTAGTGTGCTTTAATGTTTAACCAGGAAGTTTGTTTTCAAATGCTTTTATCAAAATGTTCCCGGTCAAAAATGACTAGCTTAAAAAAACAGCGTATAAATCTCTCGTTATGCTATATTATCACCAAATATTGGATTCAGGTTTTTTGTCAACCTGCTTTCTTTCAATTAGGAGAGTTTTTTATTTCTTTTTTACTGAATGATAGGCCTTATATTTGACGAGAACACAAAAGGTGTTATAAGGTTTTCCAGACCGCAGGGTTAAGCCTTCATGTTTGCCTCGTCTATTTGATACTGATGAATGTAATGCTGTTTCCACACTTCATGTGCAGGCCATTGTTTGTCAAGTTCATAGTTTATGTTTTGTTTCATGTCAAGATTGAGTTTGTTTTGTTTCACATTTTGGATATTCATTATTGTTAATAAACTGCACTGGGGTTCTCTTAACCATCATCTTCATCTGCTCCATTACAAAGGTCATTGTACCAAACCATTCTTCTTTTATTGTACACTCTAAAAATGCTGGGTTGTTTCAACTCAAATTTGGGTCAAATATGGACAAACCCAACCGTTGGGTTAAGTTTTTTATTTAAATGTTTTACCCAACGGTTGGGTTTGTCCATATTTGACCCAAATTTGGGTTTAAACAACCCAGCATTTATTAGAGTGTAAGTAGTAGTTAAAGCTATGCAATATAAAGTGGGACCACATGTTAAAATTAACAAACTAAAACATATAAATGTTTGTTTGTTTTTAAGTTCATGTTAACTAATTCAGTAATGTTAAAAAATTAAAGTGTTACCAAATTTTTAAATTTGCATCAGTAACAATTTTATGCTGAGAAACAAAGCAGCAGACACAAAATGATAGGAGAACATCACCCTTTTCAATTTAGGTGTCTAAATATGTCCAGACGAAATACATGAATTTGCTCCCATTTTCAATTGGTGGCTTTGGTCATACAGAAAATGTCCTATGGCCTACAGTGACATGTTTTTTCTGGGTTTTCTTTCACTCGTTCTTTTTATTTATTTTATTTTTTATTTCTGTCTGTCTGAACTACAGCTGTCCTGAGGCAAGGTGGAGTGTGTCTCTGCACCAAAACACACAAGCTGACTTTGCCTTACAGGAGAGAGAGAGAGAGAGAGAGAGAGAGAGAGAGAGACCTAAAGGAAGGTCAGCTGTGGGATGTAGATAATTCTCGTCTAAATTTGCCTTTCAAACACAGTATTTGTGTGTGACAGAGAGAAGCAATGCGTGAAATCACGCAAATGAAGCTTTGACAGTGCAAATAACAAAACAAAAATGAACAGAAGAAAAAAAAAGAAAATATCAGATGAGTTTGC
This sequence comes from Rhinichthys osculus, assembly GCA_029959095.1. NCBI lineage: Eukaryota > Metazoa > Chordata > Actinopteri > Cypriniformes > Leuciscidae > Rhinichthys > Rhinichthys osculus. Next base: position 43,819,405 of record JARWKJ010000008.1, on the reverse strand, counting down.
ACCAAGGCAGACAAGGTAAATAATAAAGTAAAGCAAAATTCATCCATACTGAGAACTACGTCATGATTTACTCTCCGTAAAAAAAAAAAAAAACTATCTCCCGCCTGGATGATAAAAGGAAATATCCTGGCTATGTTTTCCACGGAATGAATATGAATGGACACATTGTAGATGAGCTTTGGAAAAAATTTCCATATGGCTCAAAGGCTCCTGAAGCCATCGAATAGATTTGTGTGAAGTAGACTAAAACATAAGTCATTTTGCACTATAAATCTTCCGTCTGCTATAGCTCTTGTAAGACTGTAAGAACTGGTTGAAGGAATCAACCACAGATCTATAAGGCAAAGGACCTTGCTTGCACATTAACATTTTGTCACAGTGTCTGGTTGTGTTTCCCTGGGTTATCACTAGAGGTCCTCGTTTCCACGGTGTCATTCACGATTAACTACATTTCCCAGCATTCTGTTCTGCCACTCATCTGATCATTGCACACAGCTGTTTCCCGTCACATTGTTAGTTCTGTGTGTGTATATAACCCTGTCTGTGTTAGTGTTTGTCATGGAGTCCTTGTTATTCATCACACCACGTCTGAGGTCTGTTCCTGTCTATTTGTTGTTACTTGTGTTTGGATTGCTTTTATGGATATTGACCCCTGCCTAGACTGTTTTGTGAGTACGGATTTCCCCATTAAATACTACTGCACTATTGGATCTTTTGTGTGTTTCCTGAGTGTGGATCGTGACAGAAGGACTCCATCATGTCAAGATCCAGCAGTACGGGGTTCTGTGTTCCCTCCCAGACTAATGGGAGGAGGGGTGCAACTTCGAGCGGGACTTCTCAAGTCAAGGAGGAGGCACCACGTATGAACATTTTTCAATGTTTCGCATTGTGGGCTCGGATGACTGAGGAAGCTTCACCGGCAAGGTCTCCCGCGCCCCTTTTCACCGGACCCAAGGACTCGTTTGAGGGAACCCGTCTGGCCAGATTTTCTGGGACCCGCGGAGGTCGCAGGAGAGGAGGTGCTAGAAGGGTAGTCCCGGCATCATTCTCCACTTCGGTCCCACCTTGACCCTGGGCTGGTGAGGTACAGCCCAGAGCTCCATTCGCCGCTGATTCCACCCGGTCCAGAGCTCTGTTCACCGCAGCTCCCGACCAGCCCAGAGTCTGCACCTCACCATCAGAGACGGCGGAGGAGAGGGAGGAACTCCAGTCTCCCTAAGAACCCGGAGGTTGTGTCCAAGCTGCTCGCCATGCCGACGCCACCCCAGCGACCTGGCCCATCTGCCGAACCCGAGTTCCACGCCAGCTTTGCCGAGCCTGCACTTCACGTCAGTCATGACGAGCCAGAGACTGTTCACGTCCCGTCTGCCCAGTCAGAGACTGTTCACGTCCCGTCTGCCCAGTCAGAGACTGTTCACGTCCCGTCTGCCCAGTCAGAGACTGATCACGCTCCGTCTGTTCAGCCTGGGACAGAGCCAGAGATCCCCTTTGGCGTGGCCGCCAAGGTTGTGACGGACTATCTGGAGCGTCTGGCTCGGATCTTGGAGATGCCAGTCTCTGCTGTCCCGGAGGCGGAGCCAGTGCCTGTCCCAGAGCCGGAGGCGGAGCCAGTGCCTGTCCCAGAGCCTGTCCCAGAGCCGGAGGCGGAGCCAGTGCCTGTCCCAGAGCCGGAGGCGGAGCCAGTGCCTGTCCCAGAGCCGGAGGCGGAGCCAGTGCCTGTCCCAGAGCCGGAGGCAGAGCCAGTGCCTGTTCCAGAGCTGGAGCCCATGTCGGTTCCGGACCCAGTGTTTGTGTCTGTGTTTGTGTCTGTTCTTGTATCTGTTTCAGTTCTTGTGGCTGTACCTGAGCCGGCGTCCGCTGTACCTGAGCCGGCGTCCGCTGTACCTGAGCCGGCGTCCGCTGTACCTGAGCCGGCGTCCGCTGTACCTGAGCCGGCGTCCGCTGTACCTGAGCCGGCGTCCGCTGTACCTGAGCCGGCGTCCGCTGTTCCTGAGCCGGCGTCCGCTGTTCCTGAGCCGGCGTCCGCTGTTCCTGAGCCGGCGTCCGCTGTTCCTGAGCCGGCGTCCGCTGTTCCTGAGCCGGCGTCCGCTGTTCCTGAGCCGGCGTCCGCTGTTCCTGAGCCGGCGTCCGCTGTTCCTGAGCCGGCGTCCGCTGTTCCTGAGCCGGCGTCCGCTGTTCCTGAGCCGGCGTCCGCTGTTCCTGAGCCGGCGTCCGCTGTTCCTGAGCCGGCGTCCGCTGTTCCTGAGCCGGCGTCCGCTGTTCCTGAGCCGGCGTCCGCTGTTCCTGAGCCGGCGTCCGCTGTTCCTGAGCCGCTGTTCCTCACCGCCACGGCCGCCCGAGGGGTCTTCACCGCCCTGGCCGCCCGAGGGGTCTTCACCGCCCTGGCCGCCCGAGGGGTCTTCACCGCCCTGGCCGCCCGAGGGGTCTTCACCGCCCTGGCCGCCCGAGGGGTCTTCACCGCCCTGGCCGCCCGAGGGGTCATCACCACCCTGGCCGCCCGAGGGGTCTTCACCGCCTTGGCCACCCGAGGGGTCTTCACCGCCCTGGCCGCCCGAAGGGTCATCACCGCCGTGGTCACCCAAGGAGTCTTCTCCACCATGGCCACCTGAACTGTCTGGTCCGCCCTGGTCGTCCGATGGACTCTCTACCCTGCCCTGGCCGCCCGATGGATGGTCTGCTTTGCCCCGGCCACCGACTAATTCGTTACCTCCTGTTCCCCTTCATGGACCCGGGCCCCCGTCCCTCCCTCTGATTCCCCACATCACCACCCCCTCCTGGACTTGTTTTTTCGAGTGTTTTCTGTCGTGGAGCGTCTGGTAGCCGCTCCGTAGAAGGAGGGTTATGTCACAGTGTCTGGTTGTGTTTCCCTGGGTTATCACTAGAGGTCCTCGTTTCCACGGTGTCATTCACGATTAACTACATTTCCCAGCATTCTGTTCTGCCACTCATCTGATCATTGCACACAGCTGTTTCCCGTCACCTTGTTAGTTCTGTGTGTGTATATAACCCTGTCTGTGTTAGTGTTTGTCATGGAGTCCTTGTTATTCATCACACCACGTCTGAGGTCTGTTCCTGTCTATTTGTTGTTACTTGTGTTTGGATTGCTTTTATGGATATTGACCCCTGCCTGGACTGTTTTGTGAGTACGGATTTCCCCATTAAATACTACTGCACTATTGGATCTTTTGTGTGTTTCCTGAGTGTGGATCGTGACACATTTGAACATCTCACACACACACACACCCCGCACCCCCCTTCACCTTATCTACATTTTCTCTCTCTCAGTCAGTAACTAAAAACGCACACAAGAATATATATGGTTTTAATATGAATGATTATCGTTAAAGATTGTGTTTAGTGTCATTTTAAAGGTCTCAGGGTGGCTGGTACAAATGTCTCATTTCCAAATAAGTAAAACAAAAGGAAATAAGGTTTTTAAGAGTTTAGGAATAACTGGCACACAAAGGAATGTGGTCTCTAGGCACTCCCAAAGGTGTAAATTCATGAATGCAAATTTCCACTGTTCTTAGCAGATGGTCAAACTTCTACCCCCAGTAATGGTGTGGGAATACAGTAAATTTCCACTAAACTCTAGTTTTACATATCAAATAAGGTCTGGCTATATAAGGAAAATGCAACAAGAGCTCAGGGCTTTCAGATAGCCCGTGAGGTTGGCTCATGTAGTTCTTAAATGTTGGGTTTGCATCTATTTCTCTTATCCTAAAACATTTGATGATCTGTATTGATGATCTTTGAACTGATTATGAAATTGGCATAATACTTTTACCTGACATAATAAATTGTTATATTTGATTATTCTAACAGACTTTGACTTAATTTCCATTGGAGTTAAAAGGAATAGTCAAACATTAACGTGTATTTAAGGATGCACAGATATCATTGAAAAACTTTTTCATTTTATGGAGTCAGATGAAACGAGTTAATACATAAGATAAAATGTATTGCATTTCATTGAAAATCCCTTTGCCATGATGGGAAGAGACGGAACACGCGTGAGACCTTCACCGCTAATTTGAATACTGCCATTGGATCAAATTAGACGGCCTTACACTCTCAAACAACCAGGTCATTCACTAGATCTAAATTAGCCTGGTTATACTGGTGACTTTCAGGAACAATATAAGGTTATGCAATCATTTTTTTGAGAACAATAGCTTTAATAGATGCATTGAGAGATAGAGATGGAATGATGTCATTGCAGTTTTGCTACTTTTAATTTGCACTATTATAGAGTACATTATTATATATTATAGAGACTTTCACTGTCGGTGAGCCTACACAAAGACCGTAAGACTACAGAGAACAGATCAAACACAAGGTAAACACTCCTCAAAAACAGACATGAAAGACAATAATGTGTAGTTCAAAGACTATTTAAATCATTTAGCCTAAAGAACATTAAAAACGGTGTCTGCATATCTTAATCATTTATATTTTATATTTGAATTATTCTTTATGAAAATATCTGTTGTCTGTTCTGTATATATATGCAATGGATAATGTACCATCTGATATTGTTTATTGCTGCAGCCAGAATTTTTTTTTCTGATTGTACATTATCCAATTTATTGTAATCAGTTGCTTATGTGGAAAGGAAATATGGATTTAAATAGAAATGTACAGATTTCAGACAGACCACAAGCACAGTTATGTTTGAAACAACCCCTGTCATACTTGAAATGTTTATATAAATGTAGGCTACATGAACAATATTTTCCAATCATCTGCATTTTTGAGTGCTCAATGAAATTTCTGTCTTAGTGCAGTTCTGCCATCTGCTGGATAAGAAGAACCAGAGAGACCAGAGATCGTCTCAGGTTACGACTGTAACCTATGTTCCCTGAGAATCATCGACGCTATGGGGAACGCCTCAGGCGTGACAGGTGTCTGAAATCAAGTATCAAATCACAGCAATCATGTTGACCGGCGACAACCCGTGCATCATCAGCTCGAATAATGAGCGTGCAACCTGGATGTATAAAAAGGGTGCCTTGAAACCGTGACAACATACTATCGTCTGAAGGGACTGTTGCAGGCAGGCCCCGAGGTATGGCAGGGAGACGTATTGTCTCGTTCCCTGTTCTCAGGGAACATAGGTTACAGTGGTAACCTGAGACGTTCCCTTTCGAAGGGAACTCAACAATACGTCATCGACGCTATGGGAAACGAAATACCCACGCCGCCATACTGAGGGGAGTGCATGCCCAATGGCAGTGACAACTGTCAGAACCAGTAATACAAAGGACACTAAATCACTCACCCTAGGTCACGTTGGGCTGTCAGTGACAGCACTCCCTACCGGTCATAGCCCAAGCTAATGAACCGAGAAAAACTGCCAGAACATAGTTCATGGGAGGTATATCTGGGCCAGCTCAAAGGCTTAGGACCACAACTTACTAATAGAAGGGGTCCCTTCTAGGGAGTGTGGCTAGGGGACTCAAGGGACTCCCAGCCAGTCACTATTCAGGAGAGCATGCCTCCTGACATGCCACCAGGCTGGCCTGGTGATCTATACTAAGACGCACAGTCTGGCCATTGCCTGTCTGTCCGAGACAGAGCCTCTGGAAACTGCCTTGGAAAAGGCATCAACAACCGAAGGCCTGCAAAGCTGGCAGAAACCATTCAGTTCTGGATCACAGAGATCTGGATCCCCTGGAAAGTGTAACTCAACCTCAAGAAACGATGGAAGTCCTCCACTCAATCCATGGGTCTACCCAGTGCTCGTTCTGAACACTGAGGAAGTAAGAGAGGGATCAAAACCAGGAAGGTCTGCTGAGGCCAAAGACCCGATTACCCCCTATGTGGGGATCTCCAGTACATGAGAGTTCATATCAGGATGGCCGGTGAGGCCTGAAACCTGACGACCACAACATGTGGGAGCTCACATCAGGAAGGCCGGTGAGGCCTGTAACCTGGCGACCACAGTATGTGGGAGCTAACATTCAGGAAGGCCGGGTGAGGCCTGTAACCTGGCGACCACAGCATGTGGGAGCTCATAACCAGGAAGACCGGGTGAGGCCTGTAACCTGGCGACCACAGTATGTGGGAGCTCATATTAGGAAGGCCGGATAAGCCTGTAACCTGAAACCCAGAATATGGAACTCATAACCAGAAAGGCCTGATAAGGCCTGTAACCTGACAACCACACCACGTGGGGGCTACGTTAGAAAGTACATGAAACAAAAGTGCATGTACTTAGCCATTCCGAGTCCAGAAAAGGCCTGGATCAGAATGTGGAAGTTAGCTAGAAAGGCGTCTGTCGTAGCATACTTTGACGAAAGGACGCATCTAGAGTGGGACCCGAGGTGAAAGACTTGGGTCTGGGCCACATAGAAAGGGATCGAAGCGTACAGCGCATGACCCTTACCATAAAAATGGATTTTAGAAAGTACACAAGATGTTCCATCATGTGACTTACCATAAGTATGGTTTTGACATGACCAGGAAGGCCAGATGAGGCCTGTAACCTGATAGTCAAAATGTGTGGGAGCTCACATTCAGGAAGGCCTGATGAGGCCTGCAACCTGACATGTGAAAGCTCACAACCACACCCTAGCAACCACAGTGAGTGGGAGTTCACATTCAGGATGGCCTGGTAAGGCCTGAAACCTGACATGTGACAACTCATAACCAGGAATGCCAAGGAGGCCTGAAGCCTGGTGACCACTGAATGTGGGAGCTCAAAACCAGGAAGGCCGGCGAGGCCTGTAACCTGACGACCATAGTAGGAGGGAGCTCATATCAGGAAGGCCTGACAAGGCCTGTAACCTGACAACCACACCATGTGGGGGCTGCTTTCAGAAAGGCCATAAATATGGATTTTAGAAAGTACATGAAACAGAAGTACGTGTACTTAGTCATTCCGAATCCAGGAAGGCCTGGATCAGAAAAGGTGCCTGTCGTAGCAAATTTTGACGACAGGACGCATCTAGAGTGGGACCCGAGGTGAAAGACCTGGGTCTGGGCCACATAGGAAGGGACCGAAGCCTATAGCGCATGACCCTTACCATAAAAAAAGGATTTTAGAAAGGAAGGCCGAGGAGACATGAAGCCTGGTGACCACTGAATGTGGGAGCTCATAACCAGGAAGGCCGGTGAGGCCTGTAACCTGACGACAACAGTAGGTGGGAGCTCATATCAGGAAGGGTGGTAAAGCCTGTAACCTGATATCCAGTATATGGGAGCTCATATCAGGAAGGCCGGTGAGGCCTGTAACCTGGCGACCACAGTATGTGGGAGCTCATAACCACTTGGCGAGCACGGAAGGTGAGAGCTCATATCAGGAAGGCCGGTGAGGCCTGTAACCTGGCGAGCACAGTAGGTGGGAGCTCATACTCAGGAAGGCCGGGTGAGGCCTGTAACCTGGCGACCACAGTATGTGGGAGCTCATATCAGGAAGGCCGGTGAGGCCTGTAACCTGGCGACCACAGTATGTGGGAGCTCATAACCAGGAAGGCCTGGCGAGGCCTGTAACCTGGCGGCCACCGTGTGTGGGAGCTCATATTCAGGAAGGCTGGATAAGGCCTGTGACCTGACATATGGAAGCTCATGGCCTGGAAGGCCTGGTGAGGCCTGTAACCTGGCGACCACAACATGTGGGAGCTCAGCTCACCTTACAACACATTACCTTTTGCTTGCCAAACATGTCTCCGGCTCTGTATAGGAGACGAGTTCTGAAAAAGAAGAGAAAAATGTTATTTGCGCAGAAAAAACATTTTCACTCAACATAAAACCTGCAGCGTGCGGAATGAAGCACACCAGGACTCATAAACCTGAGTTCTACTGTTTCACAAGCCAACGGAAGGCGCTCCTATCAACCAAGCTGAAGTGGGCCATCAGATAATTCTTGAACTCATCATGGGCCCCGCCCCAGGCCTGATGTAGGAGGAGCCTGGGAGCGATGGTGGTTAGGAGACAAGATCCAGGGAGGTGATGTCTAACATTCAGTCCGAGAACGTTTACTCTGGATCACCTCCCTGAGATCCTGCCTCCCGCGGGAGTTACGCCTCCTGCGCGCCCTGCTCCCCCTGCTAGGAGGAGGGGGTGCACGGGAAGTAACACTGGCCTTCTGGGTCTGTCTGTGATCCTCAGACCACGGCGGATCAGGCCCTCAGCTCGAGCGGGACCGGCACCGCGGGGTTCAGATGCCGCGCCCACTTCCCTCGAGAAGTGGGACAGATGAGAGCGGAGAGTTCTAATAGGAAAACTCTCACAGTTTGCGCATGAAGATACCTCGAGAGCTTCCAGCGCGTGCTCTTCGCCCAGACAGAAAACGCACAGATCGTGTGAATCCTCCGGTGTCAGATATCTGGGACACGGGTCGGCACACTTGCGGAAGGTATTTCTCCTATTCTCTGTATGCTTCATTTTCGCTGATTACTTTCAAACAGACAAAACAGTCCCTGAAGACGAAAGGATGTTGTCACGGTTTCAAGGCACCCTTTTTAAACATCCAGGTTGCGCGCTCATCATTCAAGCTGATGATGCACGGGCTGTCGCCGGTCAACATGATTGCTGTGAGTTGATACTTGATTTCAGACACCTGTCAGTCACGCCTGAGGCGTTCCCCATAGCGTCGATGACGTACTGTTGAGTTCCCTTCGAAAGGGAACAGCATGTTCATAACATGCATTTCATGTTAACATATCACTGTAACCTTTTAGTGAGATATCACTGTAACCTTTTAGTGAGATTAATGCAAACTTTTTGGTCCCACTTTATAATAAGTGTCTTTAACTACTACAGCATGTACTAACATTCAAACTAATAATTTGATATAAAAGCACTTATTGTGTACATGCACCATTGTGTCAAAATAATCTCTTTTAATAAAACTTTATAAACAATAAAAAAAATGATGAAATTATGAAAGGAAACGTTTTTGTTTAACTTTTGTTAAGCATTTTTAACTGATTATTTTATTATATCAATATTAACCTCTCAACTTGCAACTACTTTACGTCTGTCCCATGACCAGGGCTGCGTTCCAGTCCACTTTTAGACACGCACTTGCAAACTTCCCTAAGCGCTTCCCCTCGGGGGGATCCCTGCCGCCATTTTGAAGTGTGTACCACTTCGTGAAGTGGACGAGGGAAGTTTATATGGACAGACCTTCGTTCCCTCGATTTTGACAGAGGGAGCGAGTCTACTTCATATGTACACTTCAGGCAGCTCTGCAAGACGACTGTGACGTTACCGCAGATCGCGTACGTCTTATCACCACCACCAAAAACAACTCTATGATATATTGATTTTTTTTATTTTTATATAAAACAACCCAAACACATCTATATACATTTGGATGCTCCATTAAAAAAAAAAGTAAATAATAAATCAACTCCATTGCTCATTCCAAGTGATCAAGGGTTTAGGACGTTCCAGTTCAGCCCATTGCAGTTTCCGCCAGTAGTGGGCACTCGTGCAACGTAATCAATGATGTACATCCGAATGAACGAGACAGAGGGAAGTTAGCGAGTGAAGGGCATGACAATTTTGTGCAGCCCATGTGTCACGGTGTGGGTTTTGTGTCTTGTTCCTAGTTACTGGGTGCTTCTCAATATCCCTCCTCGTCTCCTCGATCCTCCGTCCTCCATCCTATGACCCGGAAACCGATCGAGCTCAGCCATCTTGAAGGACATCTCAATTCTCTAATTGCACCGCGAGGAGGCAAGGATCGAGGCGTGAGGAGGCTTCCAGAGGAGCTATGAGCGAGGATACACAGTTGTATGCTTTGCGGAAGTGTTTTATCAACTAAACGTGACGCAGGTATAAATTCTCCTCCCCCTTCACGTCGGTCACAATCATTTTAATTTATACTTTACCATTGCAGTTTATATAAACCACACATCTCACATATTTCAACAGGGTATCTTGCTTTATTATTATTTATTACTAATTTCTTAAATAACCAAACTTCAACAACATAAGGGCAGATCCTTTGAGCGCTGCTGATGACGCAGTGAAGTGACGCTCGAGTGGTCAAGTATTCCAAAGTATAAAAAAAACGTCTCAGGTTACGTATGTAACCCTGGTTCCCTGAGAGGGAACGAGACGCTGCGTTTGAGACGCGGTGGGAACGCTCTGCGTGATTGCGTCATGAAGCACGTGTAAAATCAGTCCAATGGAAGCCCGATACGTCATGGGTGACGTCATAGACCAGGAAACTATAAAGCACCCTTGAAAACAGACCGCGACAGCTTCTGAAAAAGTCTGAAGCAAGTCGATCAGGGCATGCAGGAAGTATGGCAGGCAAACGCAGCGTCTCGTTCCCTCTCAGGGAACCAGGGTTACATACGTAACCTGAGACGTTCCCTTTCAAGGGAACTTCGAGCTGCGTTTGAGACGCGGTGGGAACCCCATACCCACTACGCCATAGTGACAAATGCCCGTTCTGTGTGAAGTCCTTGCGCACACTAAGAAGCAAGCAACCTCGCCCCTGGAGTGGAGAGGTCAAGGTCATAAAACTTGACAAATGTATGTGGAGAGGACCAACCTGCCGCATTACAAATGTCAAGAAGGGAAACACCCGAAATTAAGGCCGTAGAGGCCGCCATACTCCTTGTAGAATGGGCCCGTACAGCCATAGGTGAAGGCTGACCGGCCGCTTCATAAGCCAATGATATAGCCTCGACTATCCATTTGCTCATAACCTGTTTAGATGCAGGGCACCCTCTTCTGAGTGACCCAAAACATACAAATAACTGCTCTGACTTACGCCACAGGGCAGCTCTGTGAACGTAGGCATCCAATGCCCGAACTGGACATAACAGGTTCAGTTGTTCCTGATCTGGGGTATTAAAAGGTGGAGGATAAAAGGCCTGCAACACTATTGGGCCCCCAACATTAACTGGGACCTTAGGAATATAACCCGGTCTAGGGTATAGAAATGCTTTCACCATACCAGGTGCAAATTCCAGACATGACGGAGCAACCGACAGGGCATGCAAATCTCCAATTCTCTTGATAGATGAAATAGCAAGGAGAAATAAAGCTTTCAAAGTGAGGAATTTTTCTGAAACCTCTTCAATAGGCTCGAAGGGAGCCAGAGCCAGACCATCAAGTACAATGGCTAAATCCCAAGCCGGTGCTCTAGAGTGCAGTGCAGGTCTCAACCTCAATGTACCACGGAGAAACGAGTAATCAGAGGATCTCTCCCAAAAGAAGTACCCCCCAGAGGGGTATGATAGGCCGAAATAGCCGCCACATAAACTTTTAAGGTGGAAGGAGATAATCCAGCAGAGAAACGGTCTTGCAGAAAATCGAGAACTGAACCAACAGGGCAGTTAACAGGATCTAACTGACGCTCACCACACCAGGTGGAGAAAATTTCCATTTCAGTGCATACAGTCTTCTCGTGGAAGGAGCTCTGGAATGGAGAATGTCTCAACGACCTCAGTCGAGAGACTGGATTCTATGAGCCATGCGTTGTACAAACGATGTGAAAGGTCGACTTGACTTTAGTTAGACCAAAGTTCTCCCTAAGAAGCTCCACCACCTCGGGGTGAAGTCTCCAATCCCCTGGGCCTCAGCCCCTGCCTGAACAGGATATCTGCTCTGATATACGAGACCATCAGTGTGTTGTCCGCCATTCGCCGAGCAACCACTCATGATCGCCCCCACTTGTGAGGGAAGCATCCGTCCATAGCAATATGCGTCGACAAGAAGCCCCCAACACTGGGCCTGGGCGAGGAACCAAGGTTCTTCCACATGACCGAAGCACGAAGGCATAGCCGCGTGACCTTGATCATGCGAAAATGTATTTCCCCTCGGAGAAAACCCCTTGGTCCTGAGCCACCACTGCAGGGGTCTCATGAACAGAAGGCCAAAAGTAATACGTTGGACACAGCTGCCATGAGACCCACCCGTCTGAAACTGTTTCACAGTGAGTGACTGGCCTAGATATACCCCATTACGGCTGTAAGAATTGCTACACCTAGAAAAGTGGTCCTCAGAGCACACTCTTCTTGGCGTTGAGAGGCAACCCCAACATCCTTAATGAGACAGAACGACATCTCAATGCCGAACTGCCATAAACTCAGATTGAGCTAGGAGCAACCAATCATTGATGTAGTATAATACGCGAATGCCCTGGAGTCTCAGAAGAGCCAGAGCTGCATCCACGCATACTGTAAAGGTGTGGGGTAATAAACCTAGGCCGAATGGAAGAACCCGATAATGGTATGCTTCGCCCCCGAAAGCAAACCTCGGGAACCTCCCTCATCCTCTTTCGGAAACAATGAAGTAATGGCTGTCTGCTGGGAGGAGGAACCCCTTCTACAGCTCCTTTTGCAGAAGTGACAGTACTTCCTGCTCCATAACCAAAGCCTGCTCGGGGTCCACCAATGAGAGGAGGACCCCTAGAAATCTGGGCGAACGAGAACCGAACTGAATTCTGAAACCCTTTTCTATAGTGTGCAGGACCCACTGAGAAATATGTGGCAGTAGTTTCCACGCTGCCAGAAATTTACTAGGGGAACCAGTCTCTCAAGACTGGCCTCTGGATTTGTTTGAACAGTCACTACGGCGCCCTGAAGCGGCGAACCGGCAGGGAACAACCGAACTGACCATTCTACGACCCTCCTCGGAGGATCGTATGGGAATGCTGACACCTCGGTGCCCTGAACGGCGAACCGGCAGGGAACAACCGAACTGGCAGCGCTGCAACCCTCCTCAAAGAGTTGCACCCCAGAGGAAAAACGATTTCTCAAAACCGTCCCTTGGTTGAACAGTCACTACGGTGCCCTGAAGCGGCGAACCGGCAGGGAACAACCGAACTGACCGCTCTACGATCCTCCTCGGAGGATCGTATGGGGACGCTGACACCTCGGTGCCCTGAACGGCGAACCGGCAGGGAACAACCGAACTGGCAGCGCTGCGACCCTCCTCAGAGAGTCGCACCCCAGAGGTCGCCGAGGAGAAACGATTTCTCAAAAAAAAAAGCTCCTCTTTATTCAACAGAGTTATGAGCTGGAAAATGTATTCATTGAAAACTCAAACATCTGCCTTTTTATAAAGATTTGTATTTGTTTTGTTCTCTTTCTTTTTAAACAAAACACTAACGATACCAATTCCTCGGAACTGGAAATCGCAGCACACTAGATCTGACATGTGAAAGCTGAGAAAGGGCGGAGCCCGTCCCAACCCCCGCTGTCAGATCCGTTTTCGAACCCCGAAATACGAGCCGTCTCCGTGCCTCGGCAACAGAGAGACCCGCTCGGGGAACGCGAACCGAAACGTCCTCCTCGAAGAACGCCCGGCGGGAGCGGAGCGTCCTCACGGACAGCTTCTCGCAATGCACAGTCAGATCCCTCGAGAAATGACTGTTGCATGCTCCACTCCCAAACAGCAACAAAAAGCTGATGTGTGTCCCCACCCGTGATGTAACGAGGGCAGGGAACAACACAACGTCTATAATATTGCTTTGCTCGCCATAATGATAGATAGTGATATATATATTGGGCTTGACAAACAACAATAAATAGACAAGGACAGAATCACAGAGAGCGCTTGCTGAAGACAACAGAAGCTGTCGCGGTCTGTTTTCAAGGGTGCTTTATAGTTTCCTGGTCTATGACGTCACCCATGACGTATCGGGCTTCCATTGGACTGATTTTACACGTGCTTCATGACGCAATCACGCAGAGCGTTCCCACCGCGTCTCAAACGCAGCTCGAAGTTCCCTTGAAAGGGAACTTTCATTCGATTCCTCTGTCCTCATTTTCTTTCCTTGCAACCTTCCCTCGCATCCTGCAGGGGGTGGAGCTGAGACGCGAGGAAAGGAAGCGAGGAAAGGAAGCGAGGAAAGGAAATGAGGATGCACAAATAAGAATTGAGAAGCACCCCTTGTCTGTCATGTCTTCTTCTTCTTCTTCTTTAGGGTTTAATGGCGGTTGGCAAACCCGTTTAACAGTGCATTACCGCCACCAACTGGACTGGAGTGTGGAACGAGAGATTAAGCTTGTCTGTCATGTGATTCCCTGATTGTCATGTGATCCTGCCATGTGTCTTGTCATTTGTTAATTGTCTGATCATTGCTCACAGGTGTTCATTGTCTTGTAATTATTCTTTGTATTTAAGCCCTCATGTTTGCCCTGTGTCTTTGTCTAGTATTAATTGTTTCCTGCCGTTGTTCTTGTTTCATGCCATGACCTTGCCATGCCCTTGTTTTATGTTTGATTATGTTTTGTAGTGAAGTTGCATTTGGGTTCTCTACATCTTGCCCCCAGTGAATTCAATCACAACAATAGGCCTAGATGTGGGTAGTGGTGGGCAGATCGAGGCTTCGTGAAACACTGAAACAGTTGAATCAAATGACCCATATTGTGCCGAAGCTTCGAAACAATCCGACACCTGTCTCCATGGTGACCCCTAGTGGTCAGAACAGTGTAAATGCAACAAAAACCTGGGTCAAACATGCATGAAAACGCCTTTTAAAATCTATTGCAATTTTTTTACTGAAAGTAAAATCTTTCAAATTAAATTATCTAATCATCTCATAAGATTATCATGTGTAAATGTGTTCTTTTATCAATTGTCAGGGTTTGTTTTGTTTGTCCTATGAATGGCTCAGCTAAACCAATAAGGCTATTAACTACCTCATTTTAATTATACTAATGTCTAATAAAATGTCTACAAATGTATAAAACTGATCAGAGATCAGGTAAAACCCACAGACATTGGTTCTCAGTGACTCCCATGATTCATGGGTTGACAGAGATCATCGCTCCCAGTGGTGAACCATTGAAATTCTGAAGTGTTTCGAAACAGTTATGACGTAATGAAGCCTCGTTTACTGACATCACGTGACTCTGGCAGTTTGATACACGCTCCAAACCATTTATTGGGAACAAAAGATTCGTAAAGGCTTCGAAGCTTCATGAAGCAGTGTTTTGAAATTGCCATCACTAGATGTGGGAAGCGTTCTAGGGCGCAGAGCAGAAAAAGGAAAATGTAAAATAAGGAACCTATTATTATTATTTTTATTATTTTTTATCGCTTGAAGTCTTTAAATTGATCAACATTTAACATCGGTGTTGTGTTGAGAAGCATACAATACTTGATGTTCAATTCACCCAGGCCCGCCCATAAATCCGCGCCTGCGACCAAGTGAGCTGTTTTGCTGAATATTATCACGAACAAGTAGCCTATTTAATTATCAAATGTTTAATATCCTAAACAAGTAGCCTATTTAATATTAAGTTACTTACATTTTAGACACAGTATTGTCTGTATTATTTATATTTTACCGACGAAAATAGCTCCAAAGGAAAACAACATCAGTGCGGTGTTAATTAATGATTATGATTCAGCGTTTTGAACAAATCGTTTGAATGAATAGCTGTGTTTACATGGACCTTTATAATCGGATTGTCGGCTCAATCTGACTAAAAAACTATAACATTAATGTGGAACTGCACCACTAGGGACTCTAGTGAGGAATTGTGTTGAGTAATGAAAAGAAGAAGAAGAAGAAGAAAGTTTTGATGTGTACACCATAGATATCCATAATAAAGGCTAGATGTCTCGTCCGCGCAGCTGGCCAATGGAGGTCGACGTCCGCACCTGGCGGCCATCTTGTCACAGGCAGCTCACTCACTCGTAACATTGTGTTTTATGGTGCATGTACTTTTTAAATAACCATAACTTGCTCGATTTTCTGCCGATTTTCAAACAGTTTGGTTCGTTATAAACGTCAGAGATGTAGTTATGACACTGCACACTTATGAATAATTATGTATTAATTATGTAAACATCTAGTATATTATAGCCACATTAATAATATTAGAAAGAAACCAAACCGTTTGTAAATCTGCCAAGATTTCAGCGAGATAAGAGTATTTGTGTTCTCACCTTACATCAGGTACCACAGAGCCTGCCAGAAAGCTTGCCTGTGAGAAGATGGCCGCCGGTGATGACGATAGAGACTCCGCCGTAAGACGTCTAGCCTTTATTATGGATATCTATGGTGTACACCGCATGGAGTGTGTTCTGTTAAAGGGTGAAATCACCACAATCGGTTAACTTTGGTTCAACTTTGCATTTCAGGGCTCAACATTAACGCTTGTTTGCTTGTCCTGACCAAATGTCATACACTTGCAATGAAGCTAAAAATATAAACAACTACATCATGTTGATATCCTATATTTTTACAATAAAACTTACGACAAACATGTCTTCTAATATCCTCAGTTGTTGCGTATACCGAGCTGCATCGAACACATTTGTAAATTACTTTCCTTGAACCCATTGTGCGAGTTCACTTTAATACCGCGTGCTTTATATACATGTTGCTGCTGATTGGACTGCAGTTCTGGCACACCCACCAAACAAGAGAAAAAAACCCCGTTGCACACCGGTGCACGCCGTTTCCAGGAAACATGACGTTCAACCCTGACACCGTGGCAAAACGTTGCGCACAGTTTTGAACTTGAACGTGCCCCTATATAAAGCACGCGGCACAATGGGTTCAAGGAAAGTAATTTACAAATGTGTTCGATGCAGCTCGGTATACGCAACAACTGAGGATATTAGAAGACATGTTTGTCGTAAGTTTTATTGTAAAAATATAGGATATCAACATAATGATGTAGTTGTTTATATTTTTAGCTTCATTGCAAGTGTATGACATTTGGTATAGAAATAAACAATGGTAATTAAGTGCTTTTCCTAAAAATGAGAAAGAAAATACAGGGTATTAAAACAGTATGAGCTACAAATAAAGTCAGTATGTTAGGCTAAATAGATGTGTTTTAGTCTGAATTAGGTAAGATGTGCTTCCATTTCAGTTTCCACAAACCCCTTCACTCGATTGGGATGTTGTCTTGTGTTCTGGGCGGCAAGTGCAGTAACTGTAACATCGGGCATATTTTGTAGTATTAAACACATATTTATACTGACTTCATCAGGCTCCGAAAATTCTTCACAAAGAACACAAAGAATGGCCTTCTCAGCTGCCATAGTTGCAACTCTTGCGTCATCAGAACAGTGTGTTTAACGTATCACCGTTTCTGTTTAAAAAACGTTGTGCAACGTTTTGTCGGGGCTGAACGCAGTCCAGGTTTCAGACTCTCATCCACAGACCACTGCTTTTGGGCATTTTTACTGTGTGATAAATATAAGCAACGGCAAAACGGTTCATATGCTCATTGTCTCCAAATCATGACCAGAGACGGATAAATATTAATTCTGCTGTTTAAAACAAATAAAGAACCAATAGAGGAGAATAGTTATGCGCGAATAGCGGCAGTATTCGTGCAGTGTGCGCATGTCAAAAAATCTCTTCTGATTTGAAGCTTGTGACATATTTATACGCACATCAACCCGATTACTTTATTTATCGTTCATGTAAACACCGTGTTCAGATTCATCAATCGGATTGATTTCATTCCGATTGAACCAAAAGGTGTCCTTGTAAATGTATAGTTAATGACTCGCTTATTAAGACGGCCACTTGCCGCAACCTATAGGCGGTTTAGTTTCATGTTTAAAAGTATCATTGGATTTTTTTTCTTGTATAGGCTATTCAAACATTTATTTAAAACATGCATCTCATAACATTAGGCTATTTATAGCAGTTGCAATTTTGCAGTGTATAGGCTAAATAATTTAATTTGATTGTAACAGCCCAGTTTTATTATTAAAGGCTAACTGAATTTATTGATCAAATGTCGGCCTTTATAAAGGTAAATAATGCCCTGTGGTAAATATCACAAATATGCAGATTTAAGTATCCTAAAAGCTGAAACACTGAGAATATTGCTTCAGATCAGAATAAATTATATTTATACCCCCAAAATCATCCCGGAATAAAATACTGTTATTTTACATTTGATTATTCAATATCTGTACATGAATACTTTTAGACCTACCTGGAAATCTTAAAGCTGTGTTTATTTAATCAGTTTCAATGAATCTGTTTAATCTTTGTTCTATTAAATTTGTTTTTAATTTACTTGCCATTACTTGTAATTAAGTGTATATGTTCTTTTTTTATTTTATTTTTATAACATTTGATTATAGTAAAGTCTTTGATTATAGTAGTTTTGCTGTGGTATCGAAAATGTCACTGGTAGGCCTATCTAAAATTTTGTAGCTTATTTATTTGAATAAGTCAAAACAACAAAAACATTAAATTGTAATGTTTCATTTTATTATTAAATGATGTTTTATTAACAAAGTTCGGGAGGAGCACGCTTAGATAATTAACACGAGTGGAGAGCACTCAGGTATCTACGATAAGAGGTGTATATATATTCAGCAGTCTCACCTCAATCCATTGACAGTTTAGCAGTATCCCTCCCCTTCTTCACACTTCTAGTCCTAACCATTTACATACGGGAGGAGTACTCGGGATCAGACACTTCTGCATCTTTTAAAAAGCTTGATGCTGGTCACTATTCACTGCCCTTATATGGACGAGCAGAAGCGTTTTGTTTTGTTTGTTTGTTTTTTTATTGTGTGGTCCGAAAAAGGACATACGGCATTAGAACAACACCAGAGTGAGTAATTTTTTTATTTTATTTTATGAACTATCCCTTTAATCTTTTTTTTAAAAGAAATAAAATATTTTTAATATTGCAGAGCTTTATATGACTTTTTTACAGCATGACAGGCTTTATTAATGACCACAGAAACAAGGTAGGCCTAGTATTTTATTTTGTAAAATGTCACAGCAGAATTTTACAGCAAAAAAAAAAAAAAAAAATCACATCAGAACACCAAAGATACAGAAAAGTTATTCAGTACAGCGTGTCTGATTCAGTGAAGCAGGAAGTAGGAGAGCAGACACCCACAGAGGAACAGGAAGCTCTGGCTGACACTCTGAGCGCCGTTACACATGTTCCCCTCACAACATGAGACGCTCTGAACATCTTTAACTGATGCCGTGGCATCACACAAAGATTTAGAGATACAGCCTTTTACAACCAGTGACTGGCCATCATAATTCCCTGATGTAAAGAAAGAACAAACAAACACAAAAAAACAAAGGCTGATTCAGTCTAAGCTGTACATTGGTATTTGTGAACCTAAGAGAGTTTAAAAGATTAAAGATCTTCAGATTCTCACCTGTTGCTGTAAAGCAGCGGTCTTCGTCCCCTAAACAGCCCAATGTTTTTGAGCAGCTCTTTGCATCACAAGCATAACATTTCTTTCCATTTGCCGCGAGATCTAAAGAAGGAAAACAAGTATTCCTTTATTTTTTATTTTGTCTTTTATCTGTTCCATTCAACCAGTTCACAACAGACAGCATTTTATTTTCTGATTGAATGTCATTTGGAAGTAAAATGATTGTTGACATTGATTTGCACATTGTCATTTAAGTACAATACCTTGAGGATTTTGGTAGTTACACAGGTCTGTTTTACAGCAGGAAGTATTGGCCCTTGTAATGCCGATGTTTACAGATCCACTTTGACAGTCAGTAGAACAACCTTTATACATCTCTTTAGAAGTAATGCCACCTAAAAAATATGAACGATACAGGAAAGACCAATTAAACTTGAAAATTGATTTATAAGTGTCAACATTTAGAACTTTTCTTATTTGCATTTTTTAAATACAGATCATAACAATCTGAGAGAAAACATTACTGTCACGACACGCACACAAACAGGTAGATCCAAGTGCAGTTTTAATAGGGTAACCCATAATCGTAAAACATCCAGGCAAAGGTTCAAAATCCATACAAAGGCCATCCAAAACAACAGGAACAGATCTCCGAAGTGCAGTTGACATTAACCGAGGATTCCATGACCCCCCCCCCCCCCCCCCATTAACCGAGGATTCCATGACCCCCCCATTAACCAAGGAATCCATGACCCCCACATTAACCAAACTGAAGGTTGACCGGAAGCTCTCTTCCTCCTCCGCTTACGTGAGTGCGGCGGGGCTACAGCCTCTTTGGCCACCACTGGGGGTGCAACAGGGAGAGTGGACAGCTCTGGAACAAGCAAAGTTGGGTCCTCCAGGACCACCGGACCTGAGACCCCCGAAGTCGAGTCCTCCCGGACCACCGGACCTGAGACCCCAAAGTCGGGTCCTCCCAGACCACCGGACTTGAGACCCCCGAAGGTGGGTCCTCCCGGACCACTGGACTTGAGACCCCCGAAGGTGGGTCCTCCCGGACCACTGGACTTGAGACCCCCGAAGTCGAGTCCTTCCGGACCACCGGACTTGAGACCCCCAAAGTCGGGTCCTCCCGGACCACCGGACTTGAGACCCCAGAAGTCGAGTCCTCCCAGACCACCGGACTTGAGACCCCCGAAGTCGGGTCCTCCCGGACCACCGGACTTGAGACCCCAACGTCGGGTCCTCCCAGACCACCGGACTTGAGACCCCCGAAGTCGAGTTCCTCCGGACCACCGGACTTGAGACCCCAACGTCGGGTCCTCCCAGACCACCGGACTTGAGACCCCCGAAGTCGAGTTCCTCCGGACCACCGGACCTGAGACCCCCGAAGTCGAGTCCTCCCGGACCACCGGACCTGAGACCCCAAAGTCGGGTCCTCCCGGACCACCGGACTTGAGACCCCCGAAGGTGGGTCCTCCCGGACCACTGGACTTGAGACCCCCGAAGGTGGGTCCTCCCAGACCACTGGACTTGAGACCCCCGAAGTCGAGTCCTCCCGGACAACCGGACTTGAGCCCCCCGAAGTCGAGTCCTTCCGGACCACCGGACTTGAGACCCCCAAAGTCGGGTCCTCCCAGACCACCGGACTTGAGACCCCCGAAGTCGAGTTCCTCAGGACCACCGGACTTGAGACCCCAACGTCGGGTCTTCCCGGACCACCGGACTTGAGACCCCCGAAGTCGAGCTCCTCCGGACCACCGGACTTGAGACCCCAACGTCGAGTCCTCCCGGACCACCGGACTTGAGACCCCCGACGTTGGGTTCTCGTGGACGATAGCAGGCTGCTCGGGGCCGGTCTCAGGGCCTTGAGAGACGGTGGACGCTTGCCTCCTCCTCCTCCTCCATTTCTGATAGCGAGACGGTGGCATCAAGCTCTCCGCCTCTGGGAGCACTGCAGCGTCTTCGGCCACCTCTGGAGATGCTACAGTTTCTTGCAAGGGCATAGCGCCATCTTGCTTGGAGAGACGGGCGTAGCTGGTGTTGCCCATTGGCTATGATGGTGTAGGTAGCTAGTGGAACCCCAATAGTCCAGGATTTCAAGTCCCTTCATCTCCCACTGAGGCTAACCCCCAATTTCCACCAACTGCGGAACGGCTGCGGATCCGCTCCGGAACGCCGGCGGAGTCAATAGGTTTCCATTCAAGTCAATGTGTGTATTTTCACTGACTGCGGAACGGCTGCCTTCCGACTCCGTCCCAGCTCCGGCGACCCTAGCCCTCCGGAGAAGATACGCAAAGTTTCTATTTTTGCCGGATGCCGGACAGCGCCGCAGGAAGTCGAGCACAGAAACTAAATAAAACATCAGGTCATTTTCAAAATAAAAATATACTTTTTCCTTTTCCAACAAGAACAATAGTTAACTTATTTACACAGCCTACTACTTTCCCAATTCATTCAAAAAGGAACCCAAAATAAACATTTAGCATTTTATAAGTTGATTATATAATTATAAATATTGTACTAGAATCACAATAATCTCCACAAAAAAAAGGAGATCAGAAGAGGTCAGCACAGAGTTGTTTCCCCTGTACTCCTCTGGATGGAAACAAACTGTTGCTGGTTTTGTGGTTCTGTTTATATAAACTAAATCCTGTTATATCGCGCGATCAAACGTAAATTCGTATGTCGTATTCGTATGTACGAGATATCGTATGTCCTCGTGACTTAAGCTGTCAGTCATGGCCGCAGCCGTTCTGCAACAAATCCGGATCTGGTAGGTATTGAAGGACGGCGGAGCACGGATCCGACACGCAGCGGAGCCGATCCGCAGCCGTTCTGCAGTTGGTGGAAATCCGGGGTGAGGTTCATCAAGACAGTCATTAAGAAGATCCTTCAGTACTTCATCATTGTACCCCAGCCCAAAATAGCTGAGATAGACCACCCACCGACTGGCCCTGTTGACGTAGACTCGTCAGATTACGGACTCGTCCCCTCCTCTCCTCTGCAGTGCTAAGGGGGAAGGATACGAAACCCCGTACTGCTTGATCTATTCATTGTGATGGAATCCTTCTGTCACGATACGCACACAAACAGGTAGATCCAAGTGCAGTTTTAATAGGGTAATCCGTAATCGTAAAAAACATCCAGGCAAAGGTTCAAAATCCATACAACGGCCGTCCAATAGTGATGTGACGTCCGGCACCAAGGCTTCGAAGCTTGTATCAAAAAAACTAAACATCTCACATGAACCACTATACCGGAGCTTGATTCATCTTGCCATAACCATGTGATCAGTGACGTCCGAAGCTTCGTTTCGACACACAACCACGTGACCGTTTTATATTCTGATTCATAAATAGTGCGAACCGCTTGCAGGTTTCGAGTGTCATGCGCTTCGGTAGTGAACTGAGACCGACTGAGACTGAAACAGAGAGTGAGCTCTGTCAAAGAAAAGAGGCCGTTCGGAAGTCTGACAGCATTTTCAGGTCGTATCAACAAATACAGTAAGCTAATTATTATTATTTTGTAATAAGAATATGATTTTAAAATTAATTATGATTTACAAATTTATATAAAATAAATATAATAATTAATTATCATGTAAATTGTTTGCCTATTCAGTGTATAATAAACAATATATTATGTTAAATAATAGGCCTACATTATGTATATGAAAAAAAGTACTCGAGTTAATTTGTGACCTGCTTCTGTAATAATATCAGTGCCTAATATGTTCTCAAAAAAAATTGTTTGTCAAATTCTGTATTTATAATGAGGTATCTACAGTGCATAGTTATGTAATACTTATTCAGTTATATTTTAAATACTTTATATTGCAGGGATCAGAAAACAAATGATTGACGGGGCTACTCAAAAGGGTGTCTATCCGCATCTTCATCGTCTTGCCTTGGAATTGTTATGCACTCCTGCCTTCTCCTCAGTCCCATGTGAGAGAATATTCTCAAAGGCAGGGGAAGTAGTAAATAAAAAAAGAAATAGACTTAGCCCTCACACTGTTGAACAAGTCCTGTTCCTTAATAAAAAAATAATAATTTCTTCAATTACTCCCCAGTTCACAAGCATTTTCACTACCCAGCACTTCACCATTCCACAATAGTTTTCTTTTATTTTGATAGTATATGCATATGAGCCTTGACTATGGACTCATAGGTTTAAGACTATGGCTAAAGTTTTAAGGCTGCATTTGTTGAACAAAGCAGAGTTAATTTGTCCTATGTATTAATTCTTTCATAAATTACTTAGACTCATTTGTTCATACATTGTGTAAAGATCAACACTAACACTGATGATCTTTATTGCTTTGTGGTTTTCATAGCACAAAGGGATTTATTACATAAAACAATAAAAAAAAAGGGAAAGGTAGCTTTTCCACCTTTTGACCACAAGATGTCGTTAGTGTGCACCGTGTTGAAAAGCTTTGAGTAATGAACCAATTTAGATACACTTTAGGGGAAAGCCTCAGTGCTTCACAAAGCTTCATTTCACCATCACTACGATCCAAAACAAGAAACAAACAGGAACAGATCTCTGAAGTGCAGTTGACATTAAACAAGGATTCCATGATAGAGAATGAAACAGACAGGGTATAAATAGCCAAATACAAGCAATGGGTCCCATTCATGAAACACGAGCAGAATTAATTTTTGTGTAAATCATGTGTAAAGTGGTTCTGGCGTAAATTTTGGGATTCATTAAAAGGAGGGAGGGATGTAGAGGTCAGTAAGCTGGGCTGAGTAGAGTGGGGGACGGAGGGGGTGACTCTGGGACGCCAGAGTCACTGTCGAGCCCTCTTGAGGTGTCGTGGGCTAGTCGACGAAACACTGAGGACGGAAGGTGCCCACTAGAAGACCCTAGAGATGTCCCCTACTCGGCTCAATCCAGACGGTTGTCGTAATGGTCCTGTAGTTGCAGCCGTCGCGTGCGCTGACGCGCCAAGTACACTGCTGCCGTTAACGCCGGACAGAAGGGGAGTCACACCACCTTATGGAAAGAAGCGTAAATGGATGGAGAAGCATAGTTTACTGTAAAGCTACGTCTTAGTTTTGCTTATCTTGGCGAAAGCCGAGTACAATCAGCATGAAGTTTTAACATCTACTCTCGTGTAATGGAAATCATAAAGATCTGGATACATCCAGTGACTGCATCTGGCCACTGAAGCAGAACAGCGAGGATGGAGAGTCCAGGTTTATCCAGTGGAAGTGGGTTGTCGAGGTTTTGTGGCACACTCTACAACCCGGTTCCTCAGAGACATCGGATTCAGCGGCCAAGAGTTGCGTTGCACAGTAAAGAACTTATCTGAAGCAGCAGAAAGGAGCAGCAACTGGCTGTGGTTGAGACGGAAAGATTCTAGCTGGCTGTGTACAGGCCGCCACGCTACAGTTTCGTAGAATTCTTGAAAACTTGAAGAGTCTGTTGGTTTGTTTGTATACGTTCCTGAGGATATTGCGTGAATGACGGGTGGTTGGGCAGATATTGTGTTTTGCGGTAGGTGGTATGCCATACGGAACCGTTGCCACTGAAACTGCATATTAACGCACCAGTGGGGCTCGACAGCCTTAGTCAACGGGTTGGCACGTATGGTTGGGTTGCGGAGAGATTGTGAGATAGTGGTTAGGTCTCAGCAGCAGGAGGGATGTAGAGGTCAGTAAGCTGGGCTGAGTAGAGTGGGGGACGGAGGGGGGTGACTCTGGGACGCCAGAGTCACTGTCGAGCCCTCTTGAGGTGTCGTGGGCTAGTCGACGAAACACTGAGGACCGAAGGTGCCCACTTGAAGACCCTAGAGATGTCCCCTACTCGGCTCAATCCAGACGGTTGTCGTAATGGTCCTGTAGTTGCAGCCGTCGCGTGCGCTGACGCGCCAAGTACACTGCTGCCGTTAACGCCGGACAGAAGGGGAGTCACACCACCTTATGGAAAGAAGCGTAAATGGATGGAGAAGCATAGTTTACTGTAAAGCTACGTCTTAGTTTTGCTTATCTTGGCGAAAGCCGAGTACAATCAGCATGAAGTTTTAACATCTACTCTCGTGTAATGGAAATCATAAAGATCTGGATACATCCAGTGACTGCATCTGGCCACTGAAGCAGAACAGCGAGGATGGAGAGTCCAGGTTTATCCAGTGGAAGTGGGTTGTCGAGGTTTTGTGGCACACTCTACAACCCGGTTCCTCAGAGACATCGGATTCAGCGGCCAAGAGTTGCGTTGCACAGTAAAGAACTTATCTGAAGCAGCAGAAAGGAGCAGCAACTGGCTGTGGTTGAGACGGAAAGATTCTAGCTGGCTGTGTACAGGCCGCCACGCTACAGTTTCGTAGAATTCTTGAAAACTTGAAGAGTCTGTTGGTTTGTTTGTATACGTTCCTGAGGATATTGCGTGAATGACGGGTGGTTGGGCAGATATTGTGTTTTGCGGTAGGTGGTATGCCATACGGAACCGTTGTCCACTGAAACTGCATATTAACGCACCAGTGGGGCTCGAAAGCCTTAGTCAACGGGTTGGCGCGTATGGTTGGGTTGCGGAGAGATTGTGAGATAGTGGTTAGGTCTCAGCAGCAGGAGGGATGTAGAGGTCAGTAAGCTGGGCTGAGTAGAGTGGGGGACGGAGGGGGGTGACTCTGGGACGCCAGAGTCACTGTCGAGCCCTCTTGAGGTGTCGTGGGCTAGTCGACGAAACACTGAGGACGGAAGGTGCCCACTTGAAGACCCTAGAGATGTCCCCTACTCGGCTCAATCCAGACGGTTGTCGTAATGGTCCTGTAGTTGCAGCCGTCGCGTGCGCTGACGCGCCAAGTACACTGCTGCCGTTAACGCCGGACAGAAGGGGAGTCACACCACCTTATGGAAAGAAGCGTAAATGGATGGAGAAGCATAGTTTACTGTAAAGCTACGTCTTAGTTTTGCTTATCTTGGCGAAAGCCGAGTACAAATCAGCATGAAGTTTTAACATCTACTCTCGTGTAATGGAAATCATGTACGTATTTTCCAAATGTTAGTTGGTACGAAAGAAATCTAAACCTGCTCCCAGCCACGCGTAAATAGTGAGTTTAACATCCGAACGTTTTGCTCATTAATAATTAAGGCTGCATTTTAATTCACCTTAATCGGGTACATATTTACACAGCATTTTGAAAAAAATATTATATATATTAGCTATTACATACGGTTTATCTTTTTACTTCTGGGACTGTTTGATTAACAGATGAAACTCCATTAACTGCATCTGTAATATGCTGCCAAGCTTCCTTCTTTTTAGGACCTGATACGCCACTATGTAGCCTATGCTTGAAAATAAAATTTGGTGTTTTGAATGAACTTCTGATAATAAAACTTCGATTTCTGCATCTGAGAATTTTTTCTTTTTCGTTCGCTTTTGAGAAGACATGTTGAAATCCTTCGTTTGGTGTCATAATATGATGCCCATATATAGTTGTCAGTCGGATTTAATGGGCGGGATTTATGGTAATTGAGAATGAGCATGCACGCGCGTCCCATTTACAACTGATTGGAATTCATTAACACACACACACACATTTCACTATCACATCTGACGTTTACGAAGTATTTGTGAATCAGGAGATGAGTTTTCGGGAAGGTCTCTTTACGCGCAAATCACTCACATATTTACTCGTATATTTACGAATGTTTCATGAATGAGACCCATTGTGAGTGAGAACAGCTGAGAGCAATGAACAGTGATGAGTACAGACAAAGGATGATGGGAAATGCAGTTCCTGATGTGGTGGTGACGGTAAGGGGAAGAGATTTTATGCGATTGAAATGGTAAATTCCATCAGAAAAACAAGTATTTGTTCTGTCGCAGCTCCAATAATTAACAGCAGCATCTCCAGTCAAATATAACTGTAAACTTTAAATCATATTGGACTTACCAACTTGTGTTACTCCTGCGTAACTCTCGCACCAAGAATATCCAGCTGAACATGTTTGAACCCTTTGATCTTCACAAGAACCCGATTGACGGCTGCACTGATAACACTCGAGAGAGTGTCCTTTAGTAATAAAAAAGAGAGAAAGAGACATCAACTGTCTGTATTTGTACTCAGTAACTTACAAACGTTATTTGTCTTTGTACCTGCAGTGAAAAGAAGGAAAAGAAGAAAAACTGAGATCTGCAGATCCATCTCTGATCAGGAAGTGAATGAAATAACCGTTTCAGTGCTCATTTTATAGCGTACCAAAAGGTAATCTTTATGAGAAATCTTTATGAGAAAGTTAAAGTTTAACAGAAGTAGACATTGTAACTAACTCTAAGGAAAGTGTAAATAAGATAATCATTTCAGGGGCCGTATTCACAAAGAATTTTAAGGCTAAAAGTAACTCCTAACCAGGGATGTAGTGGAGGCTAAACGCACTTAAACGCAGTTTACGCACCTCCCAATATTCGGAAATAGCGTTTACACACCTCCAAAGTGCGTTTATCCACCTCTAAATAGCTATAAATTAAGCTTATGTCGTTTTACTTTCATATTGTTCATTATAAGTTTCATAGGTTGTTAAAGTAACACCATGTGATTTTTCCTCAGCGGTCGCTGAGAAAAGGTATGTTCTGTCTCGCATGCGCGCTCTAGATTCCGGCAGATCTGAACTAATTTGCGGGCATCAGGGAGACGCAGGAGACTCCCGGGAGACTTGGGATGTCTGCAATGGCCACAGACAATTTGAGGAAGTGGTGGGGGAAGTGACGTATGCCGTAAAGCAGTCGAATTTTGTAGTTCTTTTTGTGCACGGGTTCCTACCCGAAACCCGAAGTTACATAGTGCCAGTAAAAGCGATACAGACCACA
This sequence comes from Rhinichthys osculus, assembly GCA_029959095.1. Classification (NCBI taxonomy): domain Eukaryota; kingdom Metazoa; phylum Chordata; class Actinopteri; order Cypriniformes; family Leuciscidae; genus Rhinichthys; species Rhinichthys osculus. Next base: position 43,791,496 of record JARWKJ010000008.1, on the reverse strand, counting down.
TCAGGCTATGGCAGACGTGTCATTTAACTTATTTTAAGTCGATGTACCATCACAAGGGTCTTGGAAATATATTATGAAGGTTGAAAAACTACATAGTGTTACTTTAAAACTAAGACGAACTCTTTCATATTGCGCTGCATTACTGTCAGTGTTGTTGACTACTGACGGTAAGGTTGCGCTGTTGACGCTCGCGCAACCTCTCGAGGAGAAATCTACACACATGAGCGCACACACACACTCATACTGCCTATACAAAATCTAAATGTGGAGATTTTATATTTTTAACATAATAAGCAACCTCAATTATTTTTCCTGAACACCATCACGATTGAAAATGTGACACTGATTTCCTACAACAGTTTAATAAACAGTTAAAATTAAGTCACTTACATTTTAGATGCAATATGGCTGTTTTTGTTCTGTTTCAGCAGCGAAAATAGTTCCAAACAAAAATCACAGCAGAACCACGGCGCATCTCATAGGAACACTCAACCTGTTTTCCCTACTGAATGATTCAGCATTTTGAACGAATCGATTGAGTCAAAGATTCAATGACCCATTCGTGTTTCTCAAAACCAAGAATGCAAAGAACGGACTTGTGTTCTTGGGGAGAACGCTCTTGCTAGTTGTTCTTGGAAGAATGAACTCACAAGGTGACGAGCACACAGGACGCTGCTGACAGTTTGAGACGATGTGTTCTTGCTGGTATTGCGCAATAATTCCCCCGCACAGACACCGTCTGCAGTACCCAAACATAATGAGAATTATTGACGATAACAGCCAGGCTGCAATGGTCTCTTGACTGTGGGGAAAAACGAGTCTGTGAGCAAACTGGCCGGTTGGCTCGATAGCTAACGTTACACCCGCAGGCGCTTATGGAGATTCTCACTTCCGAAAACGTTTGAGCACATTTTCGATTAGCCATACATTTTCGTAAAAATGCCAATATTTGAAATCTACACAGTTGATTTCTCGCATCAAATGTTCTCAGCAGTGAATTTAGTGATGAAATAGTGTACGTAATTGTAGAAAAACGAAATACTGTATTGACCTGCCTCTCCTTCCTCGAATGCCGAATTGAATGCTGGGATATTTCTGCCGTCAAGTTCACACAAGTTACCAACCGATGCATCCTCGGTAAAATGGGCGTGTCAAGAACACATCCGGGATTTTTAACTGTTCTTGCCAAAATGCAAACTTGTGTATTGGGACAGTACTTGGGCCACAAAAGATGACGTTTCACAAGAACACAAGGACACAAGTACAGACAAGAACACAGATTGAGAAAGGCCCCTGTCTCATTCTTGAATGAATCAGCCGTTTGAACGAATCGTTTGAATGAATGAATCAATGACTCACTCATTAAGACGGTCGCCTGCCACCACCTACTGGTGGTTTAGTGTTATGTTTAAAAGTAGATCATTCTTTCCAACGTTTCTTAATTGTAAATTGAAATCAATTTCATAACATTATTTTATACAATTGTAATTTTTCAGTGTAAATGATTTAATTTGATCAGCCCTACAGTGTCTTATTCGAAATAATTTAATTTATTGATCAAATTTATGAATTTAAAATGAAAGATGAAGCATACATTTAATAATATAGGGGGAGTTGATGCCCTTTAAAGGTGCAGATATTACAAAATGCCAATTTAAATATCAAAGCTGATTGAACACTGATGAGAATATTGTTCAGAATAAATGAACACAAAAAAAAATCCGGACGAGAAACTTTTTTAATCGGACAAGTGAATGACAGATTTACTTGTCCGAAGGACAAGCGTATGAAAAGGCTTAAAGGCACACTGTGGAACTTTTCAACCTTTATAATATATTACCAAAACCCATTGAGATGGTACATCGACTTACAATAGGTTGAATGACACGTCTGCCGTAGCCTGAAGGTGTCTGTATCGCTTTTCCTAGCACTATGTAACTTCGGGGTTCGGGTAGGAACCCGAGCACAAAAAGAACTACAAAATTCGACCGCTTTACGGCATACGTCACTTCCCCCACCACCCACAACTTCCTCAGATTCTGACGTGAGTGCTCAACTCGCGTTTGATTGCCGTCTGTATGTTTTCGTCATGGCCGAACCAACAGCTACAAGGAAGAAGGCAAAGGTTTTGTCAGAGGACACTAAAAAAAAGAAAAAGGCATAGTGACAAATGAAAAGCCAGGACGAGGATCACCATTGGTCCAGCGTTCGCTCGCTGGCGTGAGCTACAGGAGGAGGATGGGTGCCCGACCGATGCTAACGCTTGCCTGCACACAAATGCCGTTTCCAAGGGGACACAGATAAATCATATAAGCAGTGTAGTATTTTCTGGTATTCCGGCCACAGCCGATGGTGTTATGAGTGTAATAAAATGCCCACAGCCCATTGTTCATTTCTACACACAAACACAGCCCGCCACAGTGCAGGGCTCGAACAAATAAAATCGACTCATGTCAAATGTTCATTAAATGTAGTGAACGTTCCCACGACTCAGTGCCCACAAACACTACACACAACATGTCCCACGGTTTCTGTAAAACGAAACCAACACACATAAGTTACAGTCAGCTCAGGCCGACGGTGTTTTTAGTGCAGTAAATGTGCCCGGCCCGCCGTCCTGCGCCCACATTCACTCACAGACATGTTAGCACTAAGCCGCTCGCTCTCTCTCAGCAGACTGCTATAAGGGAATCGAGCGCGGCCAGGCTGCCCGCCTCAAACACTGCAAGCACACACAATCTAAAGACACGGGAAGCTGACCCACTGTCTATGGGCGGACCGGTTGACTGTTTGTTGACTTTTGCGACAGTGCTGCGGAGCTTGTGGCCTCTAGGGACGCTAGACGTGAAAGTTACAGGTCGAGCGCCACTAGTGGCCAAAAGTTCCGCAGTGTGCCTTTAATGTCGAGCCCTGCCAATAGCAATGTCATCAGGAGATACACATACACCGGTAGGCAGTGGCACACCTTACCGGGTGACCACGTCGTGGTCCACCAGAATTGATAGTTTACCCACCTCTTTTTTTACCACTACACCTCTGCTCCTAACTGGCGAATTTAGGAGCAACTCATAAAAATAATGGGCGTGTCACTCCTAACTTTAGGACTCCTAATTTTTTTCACTAAGAGTAATTCACTGTGCATTTTAGCCCTAAAAGTAGCACCTAAGTCTGGGACAGCTTAAAAGAAGTCGAGAGGACTCCTAACTCACTAAGACCTATTCACAAAGGATTGTAGCGCACACCACCGCCTCTCGCACTCGTCCGGGGTCCGCGACACAAGCGGGAATGCTGCATTGATCTGCAAACAAATCCTCTCCCATCTCACGCTTTTGCTTGATATCCCAGTGCCGAATTTCCCTTTTATTATGTTTTTTTTTTCTAGCACCAACTGGGCCAGCAGCAGTAACTGATCCTGCGTCCAGTTGGGCTTTCTTTTCCGTTTTGGCGAGTTCATAATCCACCGTCATTCAACTATTACATTACTTCAATAGGAGCAACATTTCCTTGTTTTAAGTTTATTTTTCTATTTAGGCTAATATGATGTCAATTAACCAAGCAAGTGTTAATGCAAGTGTCGTTTTTTATTATTAGGCAAGTGATGGTTTTCATTGGGGTATTAGGCTACCTTGATTTAATTTAATTTAATTCATGACTTTTCTCTCTCTCTCTGCCTTTTTAGAATTACACTTCACTGGGGCCTGCACAAACATGTCATTACATATGCATTTCGATGACATTACTATTATTATTTAGTGTAGGACACAGACATATTCAGATGTCGTAATTCCATGATTTGTTGCGTCTGTGTTATGTTTCGCATGATGGCCCTGTCCAGGGGTGGACTGGGCATCTGGAGCACCGGGACTTTTCCCGGTGGGCCGCTGGCCAATGTGGGCCGGCCCGGTACACAAGTATATATATAAAAAATGATGGAAATCATAATATTACATTTCTTTTCTACGCAAATGGATGAGGGAATCGATCGCGCGGGCGCGGCCAGCAACTGTGTGTTTCGTGTGCATGCATGTGAGTGTATTGCCCTCCCTCCTTGTTAATTAGTTTGGTCTACTGCTCCATTGCGTATCTTGAAACACGCCCTCTTTCACGTCCTGGAAACACACCAAGCCGCGCAGATGAAAGCCGACTCCCGCTCGCGTCGCGGGAAAAAAGCTGTAGCCTACACACCGAGAGAACTACAGCCGAGCCGACTGTCAGCTAGAATGCGCGTTCTGCACCTGCGTGTAAATGAGACAACTGTCTATTTCTGCAGATATATTCGTCTATATTCGTCATTCAAAAAGAGAAACCGACGCTGCAGGCTGCAGATACACACCGTAAACAAAGCAGTGCGTGCTTACCGTTTTATCAATCCTGCTAAACACTTTTTTTTTTCACTCCTCTCATGTTAATATTTAAATATTCGCCAAGGAACACTCAGGTAATATGACGTAACATTAGAACAGCCATGGATGAAAAGGGGAAGAAAAGAAAAGGTGGAGCTGAAAAGTTACGCATTAAAAAAAGCATTAGAGATAGATGCTGTGAAAATGATCAGATTATACATTTGGCGCGAAGAGTAGCAGTTCAACTGGCTCTGATGGCTCTAGCTCCCCCTGACTAGCTAATATGATGTCTTTATAGTTTTATATTAATAATGTTGTGTGTCTTAATGTTCTTCTGTTTGCTTCCCTTTGGTTTTACAAATATGACCTAATATATGTTGTGTTACTTAAAATAAATGTTTAAATAGCATTTATTTTTGTATTGTGTTATATTTTTATGCTATAAGTGGTGTTAAAAAATATTCTGCACATTAATGGGCCAATGTGTTGGGATGTGGGATGTGGTGGGCTGCTGTGGGCCAGAAAGTCAAGGGCCACTTTTTGGTCCCAGTCCGCCCCTGGCCCTGTCATCTAACAACCAATCACTGTGATCATTGCGAGGAAGCTCGTGCATGAGAATTGACGTCACCCATAGCAACGAAGACTCACTCTTAGTTTAGGAGTTGTCATTTTTCCTTACTAAGAGTAGGTCTGAAAGGCATTGTGAATAACTTTTAAGAGAAAACTCCTAGCTAAAATATTTTAGTGCGATTTAGGAGTACTCCTAGTGGTAAGATTATATTCTTTGTGAATACGGCCCCAGAGCTTTATTTTTATAAATTTTCTCTGTTTAGTCTTTTATTTTGGTGCATCCTAGTGGAACGTTAATTTCACATCTAAAAAGGTGAGACTAGTTAGTGAGACGCACCCACGGAAGTAAGGAGGAAAAATCACATTTCGTTCTGAAATTGTATAAAGCTCTTAAAGGATAATTTAAGCACCTAGCTGGAATGGGAACTAGGTATTGTGTGTTTAACTTGTTTAATGTTTATGTGCAGTAATATGTAGGTTAATCCATTCAACTGTGAAGAAGTATTCGGGTGCTTCTCGGGTACTGCGGTAATCACTCCGCCCAAGTAGCAGTGCTTCGCCTTCTGAGAAAATAGTTCCCAGTATTTAAACGTTTAAAAAGTGTCTGTGTCTCATATTACCTTGTTATTTGTACACACTGTGACTATACAAATCACAACATGTAAATAGGAAAATGTTGTCGTTATTTTGTCACTTATTGGGATTAGTATGCTAGCTGTATCCATTTACATCCAGTCTTTGTGCTAAGTTAGGCTAGCGGTGGGTGCGTCAAACAGACTTACAGCACGCACGGAGATGAAAAAGGTATGTATGTGTGATGTCCTTCCGTTAATACTCCACTAGATGGCACTCAAGCTCCTTTGGTTAGATATACATGTGAAGTAGGAGAGAGGAGAGTAAGAGTGAATGCTGAACATGTGCTTGCATGTTATCCTGCTTGTGCAGAAGTTATGAAAGAGTTTCCTAAGAGAATTATACTTGCTTGTGCTTCTTGTCTTGAAGACATAACAAATTTGGCGATGAGGACGATTTTTTTTCCCCACAAGATTTCCTGAGGATGGCATCAGTCAGTGCTCCGTTTCCTAGTCCATTTTTGCCTTGTCCCGGTGAGCCCGCTATTGTAACATGGCTGAGAATGTTTGAGAATTACATGCTCGTCATCAATGCTACTGGAGATTCCTGGCCAGAAGCCAGAAAACGGGCTTTACTTCTTCACTGCCTCGGAACTGAAGGTCAGAGACTATTTTATACATTGCCCGATACCGGTGACAATCTTGCAGCTGCTGTTAAAGCTTTGGAGGAGCATTTCATTCCAAAACGAAATGTGGTCGTGGAAAGACATGCCTTCAGGAAACGAGTGCAGAGGACGGATGAAACGGTACTGCAATATATTGCTGCATTGAGAGATTTGGCAACTACTTGTGAATTTAATGACAATCTTAATGATATGCTGCCTGACCAGCTAGTAGAAAATATTGGTAACCCTCGCATTCGTGAAAGATTATTAGTGGAATCTAAATTGACACTAGAGACTGCAATTACAATTTCCACGCAGCTAGAGGCCGCTGATGCACAGGCAACATCTATGACTACAAGCAGTTCTGCTCCAGTACAAGCCGTACATGCCACTCCTGCGTCTGGACGACAGCATTCAAAGGCCAAATTCAAAACACGTACCTCATCAAAACCTCATACAGCGTCTTCAGCTCGGACATGCTTCTGCTGTGGCTCCACTGGACATCATGCAAACGCACAGAACTGCCCTGCTGCATCTGCTAAATGTTAAAATTGTAATAAGACTGGACATTTTGCACGAGTCTGCCGTTCTGCTCCTACTCGTTCAGTGCATTCAGTTGAATTACCAGAGGTTTGTATTCTCCATCTACCTGGAACATCTGATCGTTTGATGTGTGATGTAACTATACATGCTATGTCTGCTGTTACACCTGTGTCTCTTCAACTCACAGTCGATTCTGGTTCATCAGTGTCCATTCTGCCAAAACAATTGTATGAGCAGCACTTTCGCACTGTGCCGTTACAAGCTCCATCTGCCCGTTTAGTCACTTACTTGCAAGAGCCAATTTCAGTGCTTGGATGTTTACCTGCAACAGTGTCTAAACAGGCCTTACCTGTCCTGCACATTTCTTCATTGTTGACAATGGCACAGCTTTGTTAGGCATGGACCTGATTAAGGGACTCCAGCTTCGATTCGATGGAAACACTGTGCTGCCGCCGCCACAATCCGCTTCAGTTTGTGCCCTCTCCACTCCCCCATCACAGCGTACTGCATTGGGCTGTGTAAAAAATTTTACACACAAGGTTAACATTTCTGACTCTGTACCTCCTGTCAGATACAAATTGTGTCGTTTACCCTTTTCTGTCAGAGATGCTGTTTCCGCTGAACTGGAACGACTCTTGCATGCAGGTGTAATTGAAAGAATTGACTCCTCTCCATGGGTTTCTCCGATTGTTGTGGTCCAAAAGAAAACGGGGGGGATCCGCATGTGTGTGGATCTGCGAGGGCCCAACAAGGCAGTTATAGTAGACAGCTACCCATTGCCACACATGGAGGAGATGATGACATTACTGCAAGGTGCAACTGTATTTTCAACTATAGACTTAGAAAGTGCATATCATCAGGTACCTCTTCATGACGACAGCCGGGACCTAACTGCGTTCATTACGCACGAGGGCCTCTTCAGGTTCCGCAGGGTACCTTATGGTTTGGCATCTGCTCCATCTGCATTCTAAAAGATGATGGTTGTCATTCTAAAAGGACTCCAGAATGTTGCAAACTATCTAGACGACATCATGTGGGGACGCTCGCTACAGGAGCATGATCAAGCGCTAGAGAATGTGCTGCAACGTCTCAAAGATGCTGGGTTGGTGTTGAATGAGTCTAAATGTCAATTCAGAAAGCAGAGCTTGAAGTTTTTAGGACACATGGTGACATCACAGGGTATTCAGCTGGATTAGGAACATCTCTCTGCAATAGTCAATGCACCTGCGCCATCGGATGCTGTTCAGTTACGTTCTCTGCTGGGTCTCCTCTCATGGTACAACAAATTTGTTCCTAATTTCGCTTCCGTAGTGATGCCTCTGCGTGCGTGCCTGAGAGATGAGAGTGGATTTCACTGATCCGATGAAGCTCAACAAAGCTTAGCTGAAGTCAAAAAGCTACTTGTAAACAGTCCTGCTCTTGCACTATTTGACCCGGGGCTGCCTGTGGTCATTTCTACTGACGCATCTGCTTACGGTCTAGGTGCTGTCTTCGCACAAATAAGCCCTGATGGTCAAGAACGTACTGTCGCTTTCGCATCCAGAACACTCACCTCAGCTGAACAAAAATACTCCACTGTCGAAAAGGAGGCTCTGGCGTGCGTTTGGGCAGTGGAGAAGTGGAGGACATACTTGTGGGGTTGCAGATTTACTCTGCGGACTGACCATCAAGCCTTGACGACGCTGCTGACCACAAAAGGGACTGATAGAGCTGGCATGCGCATAGCTCGGTGGGCTGCTCGGTTGCTCTGTTTTAATTACACTGTTGAGTATCGTGCTGGATCTCCAAATTACACTGCAGACTGTTTGTCCCGCCTGCCCTTGCCTCTGACTTCGGATGCTGAGTCAGATACAGAGCCCGAATTTGTTGCTTTACTGTCCACTGGTCCGACTGCCATATCTCTCTGCAATAGTCAATGCACCTGCGCCATCGGATGCTGTTCAGTTACGTTATCTGCTGGGTCTCCTCTCATGGTACAACAAATGTATTCCTAATTTCGCTTCCGTAGTGATGCCTCTGCGTGCGTGCCTGAGAGATGAGAGTGCATTGCTACCTGACCAAGTGTCGAGGTGTCCATGAGCAAGACACCTAACCCCAGCTGCTCCCGACGAGCTGGATGGCGCCTTGTATGGCTGACACCGCCGTCGGTGTATGAGTGAGTGTATGAATGGTTGAATGTGAGGCAAATTGTAAAGCGCTTTGGTGGCCATTGGGTCTGTGAAAGCGCTATATAAATGCAGTCCATTTACCATTTACCATCTCAGGATGAATTTGCTGCTGCCTCTGCTAGTTGTTCTGAACTCTCTGCACTTCGCACACAAATTGTCCGTGGCTGGCCTCCATCTCCTGCTGCTCTGGATCCTGTTCTACGCCCATATTACAAACTGAGACATGAGTTCAGTGTGCAAGCTGATTTTGTGTTTAGAGGGTCTCGACTGGAGGTACCTGGAGAACTTCGTGAGTCACTGATCCGCATTGCACATGAGAGCCATCAGGGGATTGTGAGAACAAAGCAACGCCTGCGTGAAATGTATTGGTGGCCCAGAATGGACACACTTGTGGAACAAAAGATTACCGCCTGTCAGTTATGTCTTTCTCTGGACAAAACTGCGAAAACCTCTGCTGTGCCCCTCCAGCCTGTTCCTTTACCATCTGCACCTTAGGAAAAACTGGCGATAGACATTGTGGGCCCTTTCGAGACTGCTGTCTGGGACTGTCGATACGCTCTGACACTCACTGACTACTATAGTAAATGGCCCGAGGTAGCCTTTACTGCATCTATTGCAACAAAACAGGTGACTGTTTTTCTTACCTCCGTCTTCAGTAGACATGGCAACCCGACCACTCTGGTGAGTGATAATGGGCCTCAGTTTACTTCACCAGAGTTCGCTGCTTTCCTGAAAAACAGAGATATTAAGCACATTCGCACATCAGTGTATCATCCTGCTGAAAATGGAGCTATTGAACGCTTCCACAGAGTTCTGAAAAGTACAATTCAATCAGCAATCCTACAATCAGCACCATGGAAAGCAACAGTAACTGACTTCCTGCAGATCTATCGTGCTACACCTCATGCTGTGACAGGTGTTTCCCCCTTCGAATTGCTTCACGGGAGGAAAATGCGTACCCGCCTCAATGTCCTGAAACCCTCACCTTCTGGTCATGAAGCTAAACAACTGCAGAAGCGTGTTTCAGCGCATCAGGATGTCATGAAAGCTCGCTTTGATTACAAGCATCGAGTGCATCATTCTTCTTTCCGAAAAGGGGATGAAGTGCGCATAAAAAAGTCAGTACATGTACCAAAAGGACACCCAAAATTCACTCCTCCAGTTGAGGTTAGAGAAAAAGTTGGTCCTTACACCTACCTCTTAGACGATGGAAAGAAGTGGCATGCATCGTGTCTCGCATCTGTGCCGACTAATGCAATGGATAATAGACTGACCACAAATGCAGAAAACCTGATTCCCTTTCAAGTTCCACTGTCTGGAAATTCAGTGTCCTCTGATGCTTGTTCACGTGAGACACGTCAAAGACGTGAGTAAGGTTGGGAACCGGAACCGTGCGAAATTCCTGAGTTTCGGTTCCGAAAACGATTCTGATGCGATATGTGGACGAAGTGCTGGGAGCTTATCCTTTAATAGCGACGTCTCACCACATGAATATTAAAATTGTAATGAATGCACTGTCCCTCGCGCTATTCGTATAACAAGTTACTTTTTTTTTGCGTCATAAATCAACGCAGAGAGAGAGAATAAAGACAGTCGAGCTGCACCATTAATCTTTAAACGATCTCGATTCAAACACCCACGTGATCTTATTCCTAAATGACAAAAACTTCACACCGGGACATTCAAATCTGTTTGCGCTGTCGCTGACCCAGAGAGAGCAGTTCTACATGAAACAGCTAGCTTTACTTTCAGTCTTTTCAACAACACAGTATTGATATTTCTGTGTTAAAAATATTCAAATGATCACAGAAGTACTGAGATAAAAGTTTAGAGTTCGAGAATAAACACTGATGTCTACTGTAGCAACCAAAACAGTTAATCACCTTTTGAAAGTCGCTTCAAATAACGAAAATTCGCTTCAGAATTTACAAAATATAAAATTTGTATATAATGAGCGATTACATCATGAATGCCTTTTTCAAAACGTGTTTTTGTCTTATCCTGAATCACTACGGTAAGGCTGTAATAAGCGTTTAGACTCGGACTACTTTACACTGGTCGGTTCGGCACTGCTGCGGAGTAGCCCAGTGCCTGCGTGACTCACCCGCGTCATAGACATAAACATTGAGAAGTAGCTCCGGCTACAATGTTCTTCCACAAGACGCATGCATTTCGGTTAATAACTGCTAGAGCACTTTAATCCAGTAAGGAAACAAGTGAAGTTTTCATGAATCAATCATTCAAACCGATTTTAAAAATATTATGTTTCACCTGTCTGGATCTTACATGTGTGTTCAAGCATATTCTACCCTTTCTGAGAGGGTATTCCACTGCTGGAGATACAATAAGATATAGGAGAGGTCCCAAATTATCCTTGAGAATGCAACATTTTTTATTTTCCTTCAGAAAAAATTATTGCTAAATAATATGTTGCATTTGTTGACATTGCCAGTCTGTTAAACTCATTTGACAAGTATCAGAAATAAAACACAAAAAGGATTGTGTATTTTCCCCGTACTACTATTTGTATTTTAATTATTTTTATTGAATGGGAACCGGAACCGGAACCGGAATCGTTTGGCGGAACCGGAATCGGAACCGGAACCGAAAAATTTCTTACGATTCCCAACCCTAGACGTTAGCCAGGTTGGCTAAAGGACTATGTTTATTAGTCACAGAAACTGACATGGACTTTTGCACACACATTGCACACGCATAAACATTCAAGTACTGAATAGCAGTTGAGTAGTTTTGTTCATATTCTTTTAAATGCACCTTTGCATTCATGTAATGTGTTGCTTAGTTTATTCTTATACATGTGAAATTGTTAAGGATTGGATGTTCTTTATTTCTATTTCATGTCAATTGTTGGCTACAGAAAGAATTCATTTAACTAAGAGGGGAAAATGTAATGTCCTTACGTTAAACTCCACTAGATGGCACTCAAGCTCCTTAGGTTAGATATACATGTGAAGTAGGAGAGAGGAGAGTAAGAGTGAATGTTGAACATGTGCTTGCATGTTATCCTGCTTGTGCAGAAGTTATTAAAGAGTTTCCTAAGAGAATTATACTTGCTTGTGCTTCTTGTCTTGAAGACATAACAGTATGGACCAGTGGCGTAGCAAGTCAGTCCCGGGCCCATATGCAAAAAAAATTGTACGGGCCCCCCTAACCCTGCCCCCGAAGTACATTGAGATTCATTTATCAGACTGATCTGGAAATGGCGTAGGTATGACACGCCAATTCGTATTTCCATTTTTGGCGGGCTATCAACACGCATAATCGCTTTTCAGCGTGTTTATCAACGCCGTTGACTTAACGTTATATTACTGTATATAAATGACCTACCCCAACCCCGTCCCTAAACCAACCCGTCACTGGGGTTAATACATTTATGAGTGTTCCCCTACCATCCTAGGAAAAAAAATATTGCTCCACAGATGTAGATATGAATTTTGCTTCGTTTCGCTCGGACATTTAACGGCGTAAGTTACACATACACGCAGAATCACTCGGACGTTTAACGGCGTACATACACGCAAAAGATGACGGTTCGTTTCGGCGTGGACATACACGCGGATAGCTCAAAATGCGTAGATAACACGCCACTTGTTGCATTTATAGACGTTCACTGTGGTGTATCAAGAAAATACCATACCAAACAATACCATAAAAAACACTCTACCCAACAACTTTTCACAATCAGAACGGAACAAAAACAAGTCTAAAACCAACCAAGGCTCCGCCAATGTCAATAATAAACTACTGATCTTGTCACCGCGGCCCAAAATGTACAAAACATAAAACTACTTACTCATTTAGTTGCATTCTCCGGGCCTTTCTTTCGGCAAATTCATCCACGAGCACGATGTCATTGGTGTTTAATTCATGGCTTTGTGCATTCTCGATGGAAATAATTGCCAGTCCCGATAGTCTGTTTATTAGCTGCCTTCAGTTTTGAAAATGAGGGATCCGCTGAAGCAACAGTAGGGATGGTAAGAAAGAGATCTAAACCGGTCTATTTTAGGTAGTTTTTGTGTCGCAACTAACTTCTCCAACTTCTTTTTTCTCTTTAAGGCCCCACTTTTATGTTTGTATTTTTACATCCTTTAATGTTCAATTAGCTAGCGTCTAGTAACCTCTCTCACACTGTGTTTTCTTTTTTTAATTTGTCGCGGCGATGCCGTAAAAAATGACGGTACAGTTCTATGGCAGCCGCGGGGTGCAAAAAATAATAAACGCATAATAAATGCACACAAGAAATGACGGAGAAATTAGACATTATGGAGAAACAAGAAATTATTACAAATGACATGCATACAAAAAATATATTTATTGTGGCTACACTTTAAAAATGAATTAACTCGTTTTAATTAAAAGTTCCCCATGGGTGGGCCCCCTATCGGCCCGGGCCCATTTGCACGTGCATACCCTGCATGCCCAGACGCTACGCCACTGGTATGGACTTATCTAACTCTGGGGGATACGTTGAATAAGCTAAACTCCCAAAAAGTCAAATTGTTCCTTTAACCAAGGCTGACGGCTGAACATAAATAAAGGCTTCTGGAAAAATCAGTACGCTTCACCAGGCTGGAGGTTTGCTACAGTAAAGGTGATGATATACAGGGCCACTTTTAGGGCAATGTTGCTGGGCAATGTTGCCGTCAACGGGGAACCAGATGAGAGACAGGGCCCACGACCGATCTAAATTATCCAGATAGATATTTATTGCCCATTTTCAACGAGAAAGTCCTCAAGCAACAATCGCTCGGCAAGATTGCCCAGCAACATTGCTCAAAAAGTTGCTCTGTGTATCATCACCTTAAGAGCTCGACCCGCATCGATACCGATGACTTGTTGTCTGCGACGGGCCACGGAGGGTCTTCACGTCTCCGGCTACAGCTTTTGCTACTTCGCCACGAGTTTTCAGCGTGGACTCATCAATCTGCGTCCTCGCGCCTCACGCCTGACCTACTTTGAACAGCGGTCTCACGGATTCGCGGTGCAATGGTCAAGTACAGCCACACTCACGGACATTGAGGCAGGATTGTGAGTATTAACCCTTTATTACTGTCCATCGTACAGCAATAAGGCGAGCAACGGATGAATGGCTTCTTGAACTGAACATTTAATCCTCTCCGGCTCAGCAAGGAGAGCAACACAATAAACTGTGGTTGCATTTACACTCATACCTGCATGCATCCACATGGACTCTTTCCAATTAAGGACACATAGACATTTTTTGGACTTTGCATTTATTCACTTTGTCAACTGTGTTTTTTGAAGCTTTCACATTTACATTTCTTGCACTTTGGATTTAAGAACCTTGATAACTTTGTTTATTGCGTTATTGACATTGACATTTACAGTCATTTGAGTGTCTATATGTAAATGCATATGTGCTAGCTATTTTTTAACTGATGTTCTGATATTTTATGTTTATGCTGTTCATAACAAGGGCTTGATAATATCTGCTAAAGGGTCTTCTGCCATTAGAGTTTAAAATTTTTAGGTGATAATGTCAGAGTCAGTTAATGAGAAGGAGGCGGAGGAGCAGATTGTTGGTTATCAGCATGAAGATTTACAAAGTGAAGCCCACCTAATGGTAGACTCATCAGAGAGACCATGTCTGAAGGAAACAAATGAAGCTAAACAACAAAGTCTAACTGATTCGAAGGCAAGATAATATTCTTGAAGGTCCTAGACGCTCTGAACACACACGCAATCCTACAGAGAAGATGCGTGCGCTTCAATATGAAGAGGCCAAGAAATAGGAGAAAAAGCTGTATGTCATGTACGAGCAGTGGAAGCTCTACACACGCGAGGCAAGAGATCAGCTAAAGACTTATATGTCAGAGAGTCAGCTCTGGCCTCTTATTGAAGAGCTTAACCCTCTGGGGTCTGAGGTGTTTTTGGGGCCCTTGAGATGTTTTGACATGCCTTGACATTTGTGCTTATTTCAGCTACTTAAAACATACCATTTGCCAACATATAAATTTTCTATATTCAGCACAAACTCTGCTACAATAATATGTGAGCAAAATGGATGTACATGTTTGCATTTTATAGAAAAAAAATATTATGCGTGGTTAGTACGTTTTGGGGGGAAAAATGTCACCGCAATAAGGCCATTTAACACATACTGAATAGTTGTCCACAAGACTTTTGAGTTACTATTCTTGTAGGCTAGAATTTTTACTTCAAAATGAAGTGAAAATCATTCTGACCACTCTTTCACAAACAACAATGTAATGATTTAAATTTCTTACGTCAGTTTTTGGTCAGCACTGCTGTATGCGTGGGAGTGTGAATGTCCATGAATATTAATGTGATTTACACCTGGGTGGGAAGACAAGACACTCCCCCAATGGCCCATCAAGGTGCTGTGAGGCAGCCTGAAGTAAGAATGATTCACTGATGAATAAAAAGTTAAAAAGAACAGCATTTATTCAAAATAGAAATCTTTCCTTAGAACGTAAAGACATAAAGTCATTACTATCACTTAACACATCCTTTCAAAAAAAAAAAAAAACATAAAAAGACCAAACTTGTTTTTTTATATATATATATATATAAAAAAGTGGACTGCCTGTTGCATGCCTGCTTATTTGCCTTGGCTCTCTTCGGAACTGCTGGATGGACGTGTTCATGGTCACATCTGTAATAAAAAAGAAAAAAGCATGAGCATGCTGATAACACAATCAAATAAACTGTATTATTTTCATTATCAATCACTAATTGCCATGGATATATATTTTTTTTGTTGTAATTTCACACAAGAATAGGTAGCCTACATTATGACGATGTAAACACAATTAGGCTAAATTTCATCTGTAAAATATTACGTCTGTGCACTTACTCAGTATGATTCTCGATCACACTGAGAACTGAACGATACCTGCGTGTCCCTCTGTGAGGTGCTGGAGAAGGAGAGCATGATGCAGACACATTCCTAAAAAAAAAAAACTGTCAGCATACATTATCCAAAGTAAACTGATGGACAATTAATGGGTATGGATGCACAATGTATGTATATATCTGTTGATGGGCCATGGGACGGAGACATATCTGTTGATGGCCCATATAGACCGCATGCATTTAGTGATAGGACTACACGCAATGAACGGATCGTTCGCGAATGACACATCACTACATTTCAAACATTTACACCTGTATTCAGTTATTTACGCATGATATAGTGTCATAACCAAAACTGAACATTTAATTATATAAAAAATATATTGTATTTAGACCTCTTTTACCGGAGCCTGAAATATATTTCTCGTTATATAACCTGAGCAGTTATTCGCAAACAAAATAGGCTACATTACACATGAGGCACTATTTTAGCATAAGTAGTGTCATAGGCTAACCAAAACTCAACATTTTTATATAAAAAATATATTTTATTTAGACAGTATCACATATTTTACCGGAGGCTGAAATATATTTCACTAAATCAATAGGCTATACCTAAACATGCAGTTATTCGCAAACAAAATACATAACGCATAAGGCAGTATTTTAGCATGATAATCAGTGTCATAAGCTAATCAAAACTATATATTTAATATACAAATATGTTTAGAGAGTAATATCACATTTAAAAAGTTTACACGAGCGAATGTTAGGGATATTGTGAGGCAATCTTTTCTGTAAGATTTCAAAAGCTAGGCAAAATATCGTCTGAAAATTCATTTGAGCTCTATACGATCAGAAAAGAAATTATAAAACACTAAACAACTTACTCCAAACTTGTAGCCCTATCCTCGGCGCGGGATCAATTCGTTCTTCAAAATGCAGCCGTTCCTCGTCCGAGTTATAATCTTCCTCTGAGGAAAAGTGAATTCTTCCTCGCTGTCCAGAATCATCTAAAGGCCCTCTTTGTCAGAGTACCGCGCCATCCTCAAAACGCAATGAATCTATCAGTGAAGAAACTTCGTGTTTTTATGCCATTGATCGCTGGGCGTGTGCTATGCATAACATGTGAAAAGCGCTAGGGGCGTGGCGGCCTCGGCTCATTAAAAATAATGAAGGGAGAACGAAAAAACTGTACATCTCCTTGGTTTCAAATGGATTACATAAACTGGAAATATTTATTTATTTAATAAATTACTTCATTTAAAAGAAGAGAATACAAGCTTTAAAAAGACACATCTCTCGTGTCTCTGTGGCAAGTATTGACTTAGTTACAGTTCATTTTTCGGACGCGTTTCAGAATTCACTGACAGAGAGAACGCAGAACGCGCATCATGTTTATTTTTCTTTATTTGGCGAAAAGCACAACACTTTGTTTTTATTGTGAGGTTCCACAAAAAAAAAATACAAACTTAACAGGATCGAATGATGTATAACACTTATATGTAAGATCAAAATCAACAGAGTAATTTGAGTCTCTTTTGCACTGATAAGGAAAAAAGTGAGCTGGTATCGCCGGCGATACCGCCGACCCCAGAGGGTTAAGAAAGATAAAGAAGACATAATGAGCATTTATTATGAAATTCGAAATCTCACAACACCCTCAACCGACATAAGAAGAAGAGTTGACACGTGTGAATCGGTGACCAATCACCAACATTGCCTACAACAGAACTATAGATGATGAAAGAGAGTTTAATGAGCAGCAAGAAAGACACTGCCTTCATGAACTGCTTCGCCATGACTATGCAAAGTCTGTCTATGGATCCGCAGCTTCTTTGATAAGTCACAGCCAGTCCGACCAATAGTCCTGAACTACAGCCATGATAGCAAAACGTGCGGAAGCAGCAGCTGAACTAGCAGTAAAGGAAGCAAATTAGCAGATGCTGCTAGAGGAATAAAGGCAAAAGGAATCCAAAAGAGAGTTAGAGGAACAACAACGCAAAGCTCTAGATGCACAAAGACGTGAGTTGGAGCGATTGCAGGCAGAGAAAGAGATACGGGCAGCTGAAGCCAAGTTGAAGATCTACGATAAGGAGACAGATCACAAGGATGCTAACTATGTTAAAAAAGAAAGGAACATGGAAGCAAAGAATGTGCCTGTAACTACAGTGCCCCTCTCTCAAGCTGCATCGCCCCATTATACAGACATTACCTCTCTCGCTCAGATCCTTCAAGACAACATAGCCTTAAATAGGCTTCCTGTTCCTGAGCCATTTGTCTTCAATGGCGATCCCATACAATTCATTGAATGGAAGGCAGCATTTACCACACTTATTGACCAAAGGGCAATCACACCAGCTGAAAAACGATACTACCTGAAAAAATATGTTGGTGGCCCAGCACGGCAAGTTTTAGATGGCAACTTCTACCAAAATGACAATGAAGCCTATCAAGACGCCTTGGACAAACTAAATCGTCGCTTTGGCCAGCCATTCGCCATTCAGAGAGCATTCAGAGAGAAGCTCACCAACTGGCCGAGAATTCCATCAAAGGACGCTGAAGGACTGAGACGCTTCTCAGATTTTCTGAATGCCTGTCAAGGTGCCATGTCACGGGTCTCGACATATTAAATGACTGTGAAGAAAATCAGAAGCTCGTTCACAAACTACCAGACTGGGCAGCTTTACGCTGGAACCGAGAAGTCACGAAAAGCCTAAATGGAAATCAAGAATTTCCAAGTTTCAAGGAATTTGCTAGATTCACGACAACTGAAGCTGAGATTGCTTGCAATCCCATTACGTCCTTTCATGCCCTTTGTTCATCACATTCTAGCACTGAGAAGAGAAATCTCAGAGACGTGAAGAAAAACAAGGCCAGTGTTCTTACCACTCAAACAGTCAATGACAATGAAAACCACAAGTCAGATCAGAGGAAGGTTAAGACTTCATGTATCCTTTGTCAAGATAACAGACACCAGCTTCATGCATGCTCCAAGTTCACTGAGATGGTGTTGGTTGAGCGACGCAACTACATAAAGGAGAAGAAACTCTGCTATGGATGCCTGAAACCCAGCCACAGTGTGAGAGAATGTCATCAATGTCATTTCTGCGATTACTGTAAGGGAAAGCATCCTACAGCCCTGCATGATGACAACTATAAAAGAGAAAGGTCTACATCAAAACCAGAGACAAATCGAGGTGCTGCCGCAACGTCACTCAGTGTAGCAGGTGAAGGCTCATCCAACACACCCATGGTGATACCAGTCTGGGTTTCATCTAAAAATGATCCAACTACTGAGAAACTTGTCTATGCGCTACTCGACACTCAAAGTGATACTACTTTTGTTGACCAAGAAGTGAGTGATGGTCTTAATGCTGACAAGTATCCAGTGAAACTGAAGTTGACGACTATGAGTGGTAAAAATACAGTTCCCTTTCAGTCGAGAATATCAGACGTAGTCGACTTTCGACTGAAATGGGATCACGCCAGGGAGCCTATTGTCTTCGAGTAATTATTGAACGAGCCAATACACATTGGCGTGCAAGATATGCATCTCACACTCCGTCCGCGGCGCGGGTATAAATACGGAAGTAGATGCACGCACCATTTGCCTTTCGCTTCGGAGCCGAGCTTCATGTCTAGATCTTCTGAAGAGTGTTGTTGTACAACGAGCGAGTGTGTCGGTGCTTCTTCTGGAAGTCTCTCCTGGTGTTGGTGTTTACAGCGCGAGACAGCGCTGATCGCGAGCTTCCGAGCTCTTAACGGCTATTTCCATGAGATGGTCCTCACTGCAGAACACGAAATCCAGGGGGAGGAGTTGGATCCAGATCTAAACCCTAAACCCACCCCTAATCCTACCCATCTCCACCCCCTGATCCCTAAACCAACCCCTAATCCTACCCATCTCCACCCCCTGATCCCTAACCCCACCCCTAATCCTACCCATCTCCGCCCCTTATATCTGGATCCAACTCCGCCCCCTGGATCTCGTGTACTGCAATGAGGTGCTACTGGTTTCCACAGCAACCAAATTCTGTTTGCGTCTGTTTGTTTGACGGCCGGTTGAGGCCGAGCAAGTGAGTGCTTCACTGATACAGGCCGCACCATTCCTGTATTAGAGTTGCATTCCCCTGTGTGCTTCGGCACTGGTGAGAGTTTTCACTTCCTGAAAGAGCAACACGGGTGCGTTTGCGTCTTTTTCAAGATGTCATTCCGCCCGTGCGTTTCTGGGTGCGGTTGTTTCCTTTCTCTCTCTGACGGTCACAATTGTTGTATCACGTGTTTGGGCTTACAGCACGCTGAAGCAGCTTTTGTGGACAGTTCATGTTTGCATTGCGGGAATATGACTGTCGCAGTGTTGAAATCGAGACTCGTCTTCGTCCGCGAAGCGCGAGTCCCCATTACCACGCCCCACCCTCGGGTGCCGCGTGCGATGGGTGATAGGAGGATAGTGTTGGAGGTCTCGCCCGGTAACCATTCCCTGTGGGCTCCTCACTCCTCCCTTCCACTGCAACCGCTGGAGCCTCCTGTGGTGCGTGCTGGTCCATCTGTAATGGATGAGCCAGCCATTTCACCCAGGGCTCCCCCAGAGGACAGGATGCCGATTGCAGCATCGGAGGGTGAGCTGGCCTCTGGAGATGATAACTTGACTGCGTTGTCTTCCTCCAGGAGCGCAACGCTGCCCGAGCCAGATCCAGAATTGTCAGCTATGCTGAAACAGGCCGTCGAGGCTGTCGGGCTCGAGTGGAACCCTCCACCGTGTCCTGCTCAGTCTCGGTTGGATGATTGGTATCTTGGGGCAGGCCGTGCTGGTTCTCAGCCCGTCGCCCCAGTACCCTTCTTTCCCGAAGTGCATGGAGAGCTTACTTGGTTGTGGAAGGCACCTTTTACTGCTGAAAATGGCCTGAGTGGTTCTTCCCCCCTCGCTACCCTTGTCGGAGGAGCAGTGAAGGGTTATGAGGCTATCCCTCCGGTGGAACGGTCTGTTGCGGCACATTTGTGTCTGACAGCCGTTACATCCTGGACGGGGATCCTTGTTTCCCCTCGCAGGCCTGTGAGTTCGTGTCAGAATTGACGGTCAGAGCTTACAAAGCTTGATCCTCTTTGCATGCCTTGGCGTTGTTACAGGTCTATCAGGCCAAGACGCTCATGGACATGCACGAGGGTAGTCTAGACCGTGTACTCATGAGTGAGCTCCGCACTGCTACTTGTGGCATGTAGCGCGCAACGTAACTGATGTGCTACACCTAGTAATGATATTCAATAAGTAAGTAAGTAAAATGTATTTATATAGCACCTATCACAGATAAAATCACAAAGTGCTTTACATAGCAAGTTTTACAAAATAATAACAATATGGGCCACTATGATCAGAAGTAAGGGACGTCTACTGGAGGGAGGAAATGATGAAGCAGGTAAGTGAATAGTTGACTATCTTGTTCTATTTGTAGTTTGTTTCAATTCAAATGAATCACGTGTGAACAATTAATCAATGACAGTCAGTAAATAAAATAAAAATATTGTCATCAACTCTTCTATTGTTTCTTCTAGGCTGAAAGATTCAACAACTCAACAGCTTCAATTCAATTAAGTTTAATATTTTTCACTCAATGTGTAAATAAAGTGGACACTCAAAACTCAACACTTTGCCTTTCTCTTTCACCTTAGCCAAAGTAAATTACAATAATAAAACAAAAATTTACAATACAATAATACAATAATAAAACAAAATATTACATTCAAAATGTACAAAACCCAATGTACAAAAAGTGTGATTTTATATTCAATTTGATCCAAAATAAATTCAGATATAGAAGTTCTTCCAATAATTCACTTTTCTTTTCAAAACAAAAACAGTAATTGGAAATACAGAACCCCACAATTTGACTCAGTTAAACAAATGATCAATAGACTCAATTGATCGGAGCTTGCGAATCAAATGGCTCAGTTCAGAGAGTCATGTAACTCTCTTTCGATCAGTTTGAGTTCCAAAAAATAAAGTCTCTCCTTTTCAAGGGCAAAAATCAATAAATTCGAGGAAATAGTCTTTCGTGTCCAAAAAAAAAAAAGAAAAATCAGAATTGTCCTACCATTTGATGGTCAGAAAACACAGTTCAAAGTGGAACGGGTCCATGGGCAGCTAGCTCGCCATTTGTGCGCACACAATCATGTCACTTAATCAGACAATTCCTCTCCAGGAGATTATGTTTGGCACAAAGCAGGAATCTCTCGCAGGGGACCACATAAACAGGGATCACATAAACAGAAACACACACACAAAAAAACCCCAGCCAAAACGAAATAGAATCGCTATTTCACAAAAGGAAGTTTATCCACATCGCTTCACTCTCAAATCCATTCTATCTATTCTCCTCCGATATACGCTTCACTCTTCTCTCTCTTCAACAACACTACTTCGGGCTGATGCATCTAAAATACAACTTTCCAGGCGCTCTTAATGTTTAATGCAAGGAGTTTCTGAAGAAACACTCCACTTTTGTCTAATCTGCGCTGATCTGACTCTCTCATCTGCTCGTTGCTGGAAACAGCGCCCACACGACCTGTGGGCGGGCCTCCTCAACATGCCACCACTATTGGCTCACCGAGGTGTCAGTCACCACAGGTGTCAGTCACCACTCCCCTTTACTGATAACTAATCTTATCTGGGTTACACTCTCCCCGCTTTGAAGATATGCAGGTCCCTCTGCATCCTTTGGGTTGTGAGATCACTGTAGAAGGATATCCAACATATATGTCAAGACGGGTTGCTTCAAGGGAATCAGGCTCCTCAAATAATACAGCAAAAGCTGTGCTGAGCCCCTGCAGCAATGACTGTACAACTAGAGAAAGGGGGTTACCTAACCTAGGGTACTGCAGTCTCTTTGGCGGTTGACACTGTCTTTGCGAACGTCTAGGAACATCTGCCAGGCTCTGGCCAGTTCCAACCGGGCTGTCTCGGGAATTAACTGTTCCATCCTGTATCAGTGTATCATCCCTTTTATTCGCTTCACTGAGGTTTCCAGACAAGGGCTCATCCGACTCCCTGTCCTGCTGTTCATCCTGCACAGGTATGTCACTCAACACATCCACTTCTGTAGGTTCCACAATCTGTGGACCCTTTACTCCAGGAACATCAAGCGAACTCACAACTCCAGTATCAGGGCTCGCAAAATCGCTACCCCGACGTCCCGGGGCTATTGTGTTTTCAAGTCGGGCTACCAAAATGCATAACCGGCCTGCCCGACGGGCTATCTGAAATAGTGTAATCAAATTCCCCTAAACTTCTGCCTCGCCCTGCTAAAAATGTGTGATTAAGTGTAAGCTACACAAATTCGTGTTCGCTTCAGTCTTGTTATAATCAGATTCAGCGTGTTCATCTTCAATCCGCAGCGGCGCGCGTGCAGAGTGCACGTCAGAAAAAGAGGACAGGGTGTGTGTGTGTTCATCTTAGCCTCATTGGTCTGTCACTGCTTGTCAATAGGCTTGTTTGAGATGAGCAAAATCTGCGCAGAACTGATCACCGGTGATCACCGCGAGATGCATGCCGGTTAGAAATGTGTCCGAGTGCGGTCCGCCTTGCTCTGATATCATGCCGACGTATGTCAAAAAACTCTCGCAAACGCAAGGCGCACGTGTCGGATTCTGCAGTCGCGCGCAGTTGCTCTCCACCGACTGCGCTGATCAGAAGAATGATGGGAAACGACTTGCTGACGACACAGCTTAATGCTCATTGGTTTAAACAACCATGATGTAATGTTCTCTTTTAAAGGGGTCATATAATGCCATTTTTGTACAAGCTAATATGATTCTTTAGGGTCTAAATTAAAAGTTTGTAATATACTTTAATTAAAAATTCTCATTAGTATTGTAAGAAAACACTTCTTTTACCTGGTAAAAAACAGCTCTGTTTTCAGCACGCCGTTTCAGTGTATATGACTTTAAATGATCATGAGCTTTGCTCACCCCGCCCCTCTGTTCTGTGCGTACACCGTTTGTAACTCAATAACACAATAACCATAACACGTTGTTCAGTATAAACGTGGGATTATGCATTATATTGAGAACGTCATACATAGAAAACATGCCGTAATGTACCCTGAGTGTAAACCTTAGACGCATTCATTGTGAAGCGTGCAACTAGCGATTTACAAGGATTAATATAAATATTAATATAAAGTTTAATAAAACGTTACACTCACTTCAGTTGTTCTAGAGGTTCAGCAGGAACATGAATAGATGTTACCGATCCTTTCAGGAGCAGCTTCTTAGCAAAACCAGCTTTATACCTCCTCGTTTATAAAGCAGTCTGGTGTGTGAAATGATTCGCACAAACATGAGAGCATTGACGTTGCTCGTGGGGAATATTCCCTTCGAAAACAAACTCAGCCACTGCGTCTTCGGCCGTTCGGATTTAGGAACATTAAAATGACTGTGTTCGTTATTACACCCAAGAACAGAACACCACGATCGCTTAGACGCCATTCTGCTCATAGACAGTGCTCCAGCATATCAACAATGACCGCGCCGGTCCGCGCAGACTATGATTGACAGCTCACTCACGAGCGAGGGCGGGTCTGTGTTGAAACGCGGCTGTCAATCAACAATCGTGGGAGGGGTGTGCGAGCCTGGGACGTCACAGGCTCGAACGGCTCGATTTGAGGCAGGGGAAAACATATAAGGAGATTTTTATCATTATATGATGGCTGTGTACAGGCACTGCCAACACACATTTCAGTACAATCAACTTGTAAAAGTGCATGTACCATTATATGACCCCTTTAAAATGTATTTTCAACACTAATCCTCAGTACAACCAAGTCCCTTTGTTGTATTCTCACAATCTTTCTAACGACTGCTTCCCTGTGCAGTTTGATGCAGGTCAGAGTTTTAATGGACATAAGGATTTGTCGTGAGAAATGACACAATTGACCCTTCGCTAAGCCCCGCCCTCCTTAGTTACTGTTGCTACGCCTGTCAAACTTTCGCGGCTGCCACGTCTATTACAGTGTGAATGCACCGGTATCAGACATTCCCAAGGAGATAATTAGTCATTTTTGGCGAACAGGTGAAATATCTGAGAGAGCAAGACAAAAGGGACAGCAGTATGCATTCGAGGTATATATATATACACGACATAATATGCAACCGATTAGAGAATAATTTCATCAAAATTGAAGCTAAAGCCTATAACGTTAGGTCTATGGAATGAACCAAGAAAATCTTAAAGTTGCCTGGAACTGAGAAGCATGAATGGAAGCAACAAAAAAGACTGCAATAAAAAAAACAAGAGACAATTATTTTAATGCAAGCAAATATATATATATATATAGGCCTATTGCACACATCAGCTTTGAAATAAAATAAAATAAATCTGGAAATCTGTTTGTTAGTAATGTACTTAATCTTAAAAAAAAAAAAAAAACATTATTAAGTAGATTAAGGCCTACTCCTGTCTTAATATAAACCCTGTCTGGAAAACCGCTCCTAAAGGTTTAACAAAGTTATTCTTGCCACTATAACTTATGGCTTCCTAAAGACAAGTTTATGGGTAAATAAAATATTAATAATAAAAATATAATGAATATCAAACCACATTTAACAATGTAGTAATTTTATTATAGCACTCATCAGCCTGCAGCAGCCAAGATGATGTCCAATACAGACAGAACAGCAGAAACAAACTATACAACCAAACACCAAATTACAAAACATTATAATGTGAAAGTGAATAAAGTTATGCATGTACGTGTGTGAGTGTGTGTGTATTTAGTTACAAATATGTGCTGTGTAAGTTAGCCTATAATACTTTTGGAGATTATAACTTAAAACAATAACAAATAATAACCCATATAGATAAATTATAATAATTGTATAATATGGATAATAATTAGCACTTAATATACATTGTAACATTACTTTACTCTAGCACAGTAGCAGTAAAGCAATGCTACAATAAACTAAAGGATTAATATGTAGGTACATATAAATGTAAGTCTGCTTTTTAAAAATATTACACTTCAATACGTACAGAATGTGCGCGTTAAGAAACACGTTCAAATTGGTCGTCTCCACACGGTAAAACTGTGCGTCTTTACACGCACTAAAGTAATACGACGAAAACTGACGCCTTAACACGACCAGAATGAGCGTGTCTACGCGTTCAAAAGAAAGACTATTGGCCCCGATCGCGTTCCATACTAGTATGTGTTGATAGCGTCTGGTTTAAATCAGGTTGTTTAGATTAGAACACTACTGATGTGTTGTCATCTCTTCAAATTGTAGCTGTCCATTAGCACTTTTCCGACGGTGCTCTTTATCAGTTCAGAGTGAGTGTCTGCTCACCCTTCAGGTACTGTCTCGGTATTGGGTGGTGGGGTGCGGTAATAGTGGGTCGCTCTGTTACTATTAATGTGTTGCTTCCTGTACTCCAGGTAATCGGCGGCCTTGATGATTGCTGTAAACAGTAGCCTGAGGGAATTATATGTGAGGAATATCCTCTTGTGGCTTTCGTGAGGCGTGGGTCTTCTCTCTCGTCCTCCGGACCGTTCTTCGCTCTCGTCTTCAGCACGATCTCCCTCTCGTTCCTGCAGTGATTGCGCTTAGTATAACCTGAGTCCATTTTGAGGACCACGTGTTTGCGCTGTGATCGCGCCGTGGGCCAGCAACAGGATTTGTAGTGACAGACAAAGTTGTAACGTTAATCTGACAGTTAGTGTACGAGAACCTATGTGTGTGTGTGTGTGTGTGTGTGTGTGCCCTGCATGGTGTGTGTGTATTTTGTTTAGATTTTGCTTTTGTTATCTAAGTGTGTGTCGTTGCCGACCTTGATTATTATATATTTGTATTTTGGCTGTGATTCTCTTTGGTTATTATTTTGGGGTTTTACTAAACTCAGCTGTTTATCTGTTTCTCCCAGGAACTGAGGTGGCCAGGCGGAAGGACCTTCTCTTGCAGTGTGGTAGTGGTGGTGTTGCAGTGAGTGACACTTTTGAAGTGCTTGCGTGTGTGATTCAAGTGCACGGTGACGTGTGTGAGTAGGCTTGCGCTTTTGGAAAAGCCATTAGGTGGTCCTTCCGCTGGTAGACTCAGCCTGGTGGTTTGGTATATAGTTATTTATGTATTTTTGTCTGACCTGTGAAACACTTCTTTAAAAAAAAAAAAAAAACTCCTCCTACCCTTGTGGGTAGAGGACTGTGTTGGTGTTGCCATTCCATACTGCCCTCTGTGAGGATTTCTATTGCTAATTGTCATTATTTGTACATGTAGCGCTGGGCGCCCTTTTTTAACGAAAAGAACATACTATTTTAACAATTTTTGTACATCAATAAAGATTGGCTAATTAAATTATTTGCACTTGTGTCTCTGACCTCCCTGGCCCACATGATCCTGTGACCTTGATTATTACTGGGTTATTTAGATATTCCCTGATTGATTCAGGGTGGCGTAGTCGACAATTATCATCATAAACTAAATCATTTATTAAAATCCTATACCGCTCTGTCACACACACATATTTTTAAAGTAAATTTCACATATGTAACTAAGTAAACTCTACTTAACAAAGTTAAGTCAAATTGACAAAGAAAATAATTTTAACTTGACCAGTAAAAGGTTGTGTAATCTCTATTTAGTTAAAGTTTCCTTTGCAATACATATCACTCAAACAATGTAACATTGAATCAAACCACACTTTTGAAGTATATTCTATAGTTTTTTTTTAAACATTCAAGCAATGTTTTTTTTTTATTCTTGCCTGAACTAACTTTTTCATGTAGAAATTATATCGTTTTTTCCTGTAGTATTTACTTCACCACAAAATATTTTTTTTTCAGTGAGGAACAAGGTTGTATTTTATTCCGTAAAATGTCACGTCAAAAATTACAGCAAAAAACAAACAAACAAAAAAACACATCAGAACATGAAATATAAAAGTGATTCAGTGCAGCGTGTCTGATTGTAGAGTCTGTAGAGCGGCTGGATTCAGTGGAACAGGAAGTAGGAGAGCAGAGACCCGCAGAGGAACAGGAAGCTCTGGGTGACGCTCTGAGCGCCGTTACACAGGTTCCCCTCACAACACGAGATGCTCTGAACATCTCTAACCGATGCCGTGCCAACACAAAAAGCTTTAGAGACACAGCCTTTTACAACCAATGACTGGCCATCAAAATTCCCTGATAAAAAGAAAGAAAAACAAAGGCTGATTCAGTCTGAGCTGTACATTGAGATTTGTGATCTGTGTCAAATGTTTAAACCTAGAGAGTTTAAAAGATAATGATCTTCTTCCTTTTCCAGATTCTCACCTGTTGCTGTAATGCAGCGGTCTTCGTCTCCTGAACAGCCCAATAATTTTGAGCAGCTCTTTTCATCACAAGTATAACATTGCTTTCCATTCGGGAGATTATTTTCTACAGGAGGTAAAAAAAAGTATTCTTTTATTTTAATTTCTGTACAAAATATCCAATGAAACAACACTTCTTTATCTGCTCCATTCAAGCAGTTCACGACAGACAGTTAGACAGCTGCACCCTGTGTTTTATTTTCTGATTGAATGTCATTTAGAAGTAAAATGAGTGTTGACTTTACAGAAGATTTGAACATTGTCATTTAAGTGCAATACCTGGAGGATCTTGGCGGTTACACAGTTCTGTGTTACAGCAGGAACTAATGGTCCTTACAATGCCGAAGTTTACGGATCCACTTTGACAGGCAGGAACACAACCTTTAGCCATCGCTTTAGAAGTAATGCCACCTAAAATATATGAATGATACAGGAAAGACCAATTAAACTGGACAATTTATTTATAAATGTCAACATTTAGAACTTTTTTTATTTACATTTTTTAAATACAGATCATAACAATCTGAGAAAACATATAATTACATAAAATATCTTGTGATTGAAAATGGATTGTAAATTCCATCAGAAAAACAAGTATTTGTTCTGTTGCAGCTCCGATAATTAATAGCTGCATCTCCAGTCAAATATAATTGTAAATTTTAAATCATATTGGACTTACCAATGCGTGTTACTGCTGTCGCACTCTCGCACCAAGAAGATTGAGCTGGACATGTTGTAGCCGTTTGATCTGCAGCACAAGAACCCGTCTGACTGATGCACTCAAAACACTGGAGAGAGTGTCCTTTAGTAATAAAAAAGAGAGAAAGAGACATCAATTATCTGTATTTGTACCCAGTGAAATTACAAACATTATTTGTCTTTGTACCTGTAGTGAAAATAATGAAGAGAAGAGAAACTGAGATCTGCAGATCCATCTCTGATCAGGAGGTGAGTGAAGTAATGTGGCCGTTTCAGCGCTCACTTTATAGCGTATCAAAAGGGAGGATCTTTATGGGAAATTAAAGTTTAACAGGGGTAGATATTTCTTGAAACAGAAACTTAAGCTCACATCATTTATTTGCCAGTTAAAGATAAAGGAAAGTTTAATAAGGATTTGCAAGAAATGTAGTCTACAGTGTTAATCATTATTTGATCCACTGCTGATTTTGTAAGTTCCCATTTACAAAGAAATGAAAGGTCTATAATTTTTATGGTGGGTTTATTTTAAAGGATATACAGAATATCAACCAAAAAATCCAGAAAAAACACATAATATAAAGGTTATAAATTGATTTGTATTTCAGTAAGTGAAATAAGTATTTGATCCCCAAGCAAAACATGCCTTAGTACTTGGTGGAGAAACCTTTGTTTGCAATTTGGAGTACTTTCTTAAAGTGACAGGACTAATCTGTGTCCCACACGGGCACATCACCAATCTGTGGGAGGCAGAATTATTGCTGGTCTGTAGGACATAAGTGGCCAAACTTACAAAATCAGCAGAGGAGCAAATAATTATTTCCCCCACTGTACTTAAATCAACCTTCTTAAAGTGATAGTTCACCAAAAATAGAAATTCTGTAATCTTTATTTACCCTCATTGCAGGAGCATAATTTTCAGTGACAATTATGCATACTATGTGGTGCATTTAAGTTTTTGAATATTTGTGTTTTGATTGTAAACTTTCTTTATTCGTGTGTACGATTTAGAAAAATATTCTCTATTTTTATATAAAAAATGTGTTGTATGTTAAAATTATGCACTGGCCTTTAAAGGGGACCTATTATGCAAAATTCACTTTTACATGGTATTTGAACATAAATGTGTGTTGGCAGTGTGTGCACACAACCACCCTATAATGATAAAATTCCACCCAGTGCTTTTTAAAAATCCCCATAAATCATAAGCACTGTCTCAGAACAAGCATTCGCAGATTCTGTGCAGAGTGACGTCGCTTTGCACAGATCCCTCCCACGACTGTTGACAGACACTGCAGTTTTATATAGACCTGTCCTGAGTGAGCTAAACACAGTCCAACATTGTTTCGACGCTGGAACAAGAATGTCTCCTAAGCGATTGAGGTGTTTTGTTGTTGGATGTGAGAATCCCAGCAAACACAGAACGTTGGCTTTTACAACGTTGACACGGTGTCTGGACAACCACTGGACGACATGTGTACTCGTCACTGCCCTGAAGCGTGAATCAGCCTTTTACATTTAAGACCGACCGTTGGGCCGTCTCATTCTTCATCGAGCAAGGATACGTGCCCTAGTGAAAAAAAGTACTTTATTGTTTTTGAAATATATTCCCTTTTTCAATAGTAAATTACAAATATACTAACACAAATTGTAGTATCTTTAACTATATTAAAAGTATATTAGCATTATACTTTTACCTATTTTCACCTTTTAACACACTTTAAAATAATTGTACTTTATTAAAACGGTTAGTTTCAATCCTTGATTCTGATTGGTCAATAGCTGTGCTTTATTCACGATAAAACACGGCTATATGACCGCTTCACCCAACGGTTCTATTTATCACTGCACATCACCCTTAGCAACCACCCGTATCAACATAAACATTAAGAAAAAAACGTAAGAAATAAAAGGCTAAAATGTTTAATGGAAATCTTGATTTACTAGGTGGCATGACAGTAGATGAGTGGTTTGAGGAACAATTTGGAGAGACTAATACAAATGAACCGTCATGCTCAAGTGCTGAAATATATAACATTGTATACATTCGAGAAGACTCGTAATGAAAAAAATACTGTGCAGCAAACCCAATGGGCAGTGAAATGCTTCGGTGACTGGTGGAATGAAAAGGGTTGCAGGATTGATTTTAAACAAATCACCAAGACGGAACTCAACGCACTTCTCTTCTCTGACTTTTATGAAACTGTCAGAAGCTCCAACAACAATGAAAAAATGTATCTCTTGTTAGGTAGCATTCTACCAACTAAATTAATAACATTAATAAAAAAGCTAAAATATGCTACCTATCAATTTGTGCCCTTGTTTTTATTTATGTAAATATTTATGTAGTTCTGTGTTGTAAAAAAAAGTAAACAAAGTTTGAGAACGGTTCCTATGTTGTTTTTATTTGAGCGTTCATGCATATTACACATTGGAACATTGTTGCTGTTCACGGTCAGGGACTATTTTTTTTTTCTAGCAGAAGGAAGGCTTTTAGTGATTTTACTTCATGAAAGTTGCAATAATATTATTATTTTTTTACTTTAATATTTGTATTGTGTGGTAAACGTTTTATAAAAGCAATAAGGTACTCGAGGCAAGTGCTGTATCGTGAATAAGTAACGGCTGAAGGGGTTGCAGTTGTGCCTAACAACGCCCTTCAGCCGTGACTTATTCACGATACAGCACAGCCTCTCGAAAATATACATTTTTTTAAATATACTTGAAGTGAAAATTTAGTTTATTTTGTGTATTTATTTGCACTTTATTGAAAATGTATTTTAGGTATATTTTAACGGTGTGCTGGAAATTATCATTGTAAAAATGCATTGAAAGAATACTTTCAAAATACAATATAGTATACAATAGTATGTTGTACAAAGTACAGCTACGTTTTATTTATCTAATAACATACATTTGTTATTGCAGATAAAGTATGCAATTTGTTGTATTTGGAGTAGCCAGGGATTTTAACGGCAAAGACTTAGAATATTACATGAAATCAATTAAAAAAAAGGATTTTAAATACAGAAATGTTGGCCCTCTGAAAAGTATAATCATGCATATGTATATACAGTAGTTGTACTAAATATATTAGTTTCACCTTTTAATTTGAATTACTGAAATACACATACTTTTGCATAATATTCAAATTTTTCGAGTTTCACCTGTATACACTTATGGTATATTGCTTGTATGTTTCGAAAACACTCGTAATTAATTTGAAATGTACTTGTAACACAAGTACACTTTAATATCACTAATAAAGCATGTAATTAGTCCCTACCACTGCTCTTTGTAATGTCATTATATAGATCAGTGGTACCTACACAGGCATATACTTAAAGTAGGCTTTACTAAATATACTTGAATTTGGTCCAATTAAGTACACTAAATACACTTAAAGTTATGCTTTACAACTAATAGTAAAGTTATGCTTACTAAAACTTCACATACACACTCTGGGGACATCAGAGACTTATTTTACATCTTGTAAAAGGGGGCATTATTACCCTGACGTCGTCATACTCAGATTCTAGTCAGAATGTGAGTCTGATCTGCTCAATTGGGCTTATTGGGCGTTTCAACCAAACCAGGAAAGAAAATGCCTCTGCACTCAATTGGATCGAAAAATGCCTTGATCGCGTTTCTCTGTTCCTCTTTTAAAATGAATGCACGGTCTACATCTTCTATAACAGATGCGATGGCTGAATCTACACATCTCAGTTCTCCAGCAGCGGCCATCTTTGTTGTAAAGGAACTCAACCCAAGCGCTCTTTGGTGACGTGGATGATTGCGTTACTGTTGATCATCTGTCCATCATCGCATAAAGCCTGTCCTGACAATTTGATTGGTCCAAACAGCTTTGGTTCGGGCATACTTGCTTCACAACGGATCAAGTCCAGACCGATCTTCCTGACCTCAAATGCTGTGGGCGGGGCATCCAGGCTAGGGCATGATAGGTGTCCTTTAAGAAATGTGACTGTATAAGTGATGAGGAAATAGTGGAGTCATACAGCTTTCTTTACAGCATCCGTGATATATAGGATTTAAGATTATATTTTGTTTATTTTATTTTATTTGTTTGATTTATTAACGAATCAGGATTAAAGGAAGATTTTTCATGAAGAAAACTGAGTATGTGAATTGTTTTTTATTGGAGACAGAGTGAGTTGACTGAAACTGAAACTCTTGCAATGTGCACTTACACTCATGTCATTCAAAAGCTGTATGACTTTCTTTATTCTGTAGAACACAGAAGTATCTTTAAGTAATTTAAATTTAAATAGAAAGGCTTTAGGGATAACCATTCAGTGAGGAGGATGGGAGAGAAACTAGGTTAAACAAAGTATTGTAACAGTCATAACCTGTTACAAGGCAG
This sequence comes from Rhinichthys osculus, assembly GCA_029959095.1. NCBI lineage: Eukaryota > Metazoa > Chordata > Actinopteri > Cypriniformes > Leuciscidae > Rhinichthys > Rhinichthys osculus. Next base: position 43,758,360 of record JARWKJ010000008.1, on the reverse strand, counting down.
GCTATCTTTTGGCTTATCTATTAGCACTCCATGTTTAGATTTAAAAGGGGAAGTAGCAGAAGGAGAATTATACCCCGTGTGATTTGCCACATGCTTTTGACGTCCTGCTTTCCTATCATTAACTCATTCTCCAGTATTCACTTATGGTCATCTACGGATCATCATTGCTATTTGCGACAGTTTGTTTGGCTGTTGATTGATTGGCATGTGCCTATGTAAATATTGGCTGTGCATCAATATATGTTTGAAAAGAGTTTATGATCTTTTGACTATTTTTACCATTACTTTTTGTTTGATTTCTTGAAATATATTATATCTTTCCCAGGGTATTTTGCAAATATAATCCCCCCTTTTTATTTTTTTGTAACTTATCAGTTCTAAGCAGCTGGGACAGTTATAGTATTTCAAAAGCTGCAATTCAGTAGTTTATGACCAACACCCACACACTGGATGGAACATCATATATCCTGTTTAAACAGAAACATAAGTTTAGTTTTCTCTGAAATCATTAGTGATCGGACTTTAGACATTGTGAAAGTTTTCTCATCAGAGGAAACTTGGCACTATCCAAACTCTGTTAGAAATCAGGGAGGGAGAGAAGCTGATGTTGACTCTTCAGAGAATCATTACATTGCATTTCAATCAGTTCTAACTGCAGACTCTCTTCCACTTTCTGCATCCACCAGGAAGGGGGTTGAGAACAGCTTGATTTGTTTTTTAATTACAGGAAAATCTTGGAAACGCTAGTTGAATTCTGTCACGAGAGATGCAATCACAGACATATATTTCTCCTTTTTAGCAGAAAGGTCGGCCTTTGGAAAAGCAGACTTGATTTCAGACAACGCAGGGAAGTGTGCAGCATTAAAGCTTCGTAGTTGTGTCTCAAACAGGCGGAGCTTTACACAGAAGGCTTTCATGTGCTCATACAGGTGTGGCACCAGCTCTTCTTTGCCTTGTAGGTTCTTGTTCAGTGCATTCAGATGATGAGTAAGATCAGAGCCGGTCTATACGGAGAGCCTTGGCACTTCCTATTAGCCGCATTGTATCATCTTGGTTGCAGTTCCATTAGAATTCCACTGGAGGTGATCGCGGGCGAGTGCAGAATGTATGGGAGTCTATGGAGCTAGACGGCTAAATGTATCTCTTTCTCCTGCTTGTCGTTGAATCAACGTAAATTTTATTGTTGATTCCGCCAAAGATTATAGGCCAAAAGATTAATGAATGAGTACTTATGTCCTTTCGATTTCTTACAGGTTGGGCAGTTGTTGGCCGGAACACGCTAGCATTCTGCTAGACGGATTTGCGACTGATTACGACCAGAGACCCCGTTTGATGGCACCCGAAGCTAAAGCAGAATCAGAAACATTATCTTAAGGAGGACTTTCTGTCGAAGTACATTTTTGTGTACTGTATTTATATTTTCCGCGCGGGCACTTTTATTTTCATATCGTTATATAAGTGCTGAAGTGAATTGCCGTAAAGCAGCACCTCAGGCAGTATGAAAATATGTGACATCATCACATTTTTTGAACGGATTTTTAGAACAGATAAGTGATCTTAAAAATGCAATTTTCAGCTGAGTGTATTATCTTAGCCCTCCCTTTTGAATGCAACTTTCAAATTACTTGACAAAAAATTACATCCTGAGAAAAGGGGTGGATTTCTGGGGGTGAAACCCCATAGACTCATAGACGCCTGCGAGTGCCCCCGCATGGACAGAGACGTGTTACTGCAGCCAGTACAGAAGCCGGAAGTAACCAGAGAGTGCCTATTCTCTTCTATTAGACATTCTCTGGTAAGATCAACTAAAAATGCCAGGTCGGCCAGCCACAGAGGGTCACTCAGTTCATGAAGAGGTCAGCCCTTCTCTTTAACTGATCGACTTCTGATCTCAGCGAATAAAACCGCTGCAGCACATAGCCGCGGCTCAGCCAGTGCACCTCAGAGTGGTAGAGTACATCCCCGTATTCAGCATCCACATCAGAAAGGAAAGCTTGAAATTCTCTTTGGTACAGTCCTCTAGCTCGAATTATGTTGACAGTTTTTACAACAGTGTTCATCACATCGCCCAGCTGGACAGTCTTGGCACACAGTGCTTCTTGGTGGATTATACAGTGCATCCTAACAGCCTCACTTCCGCTCTCTTTTACCTTGGCGCACACCATCGATGCCATTCCTTTGCGATCGCCCCATCATGGCTGGAGCTTCATCCGTTGTTACAGGTTTTGAGAAATCGCCGACAAATGCCCGAAATCCCAGGCAAATCGGTGCTCGTTCACACCCGTGAGATATTTGGCATGCTAAATATCTGGACCTGTCGGCGATTCAAAATCCTGCAGTGTGAAAAGTGTTCTGACTGAAAACTACATCGCCGATGACCGACAGCCAATGAGAGAGCAAGATACAGGACAGCAGGATGTTCGGGGAGGAGTTAGACCAGAATATCAGTATTTTAATAGATATATTTACAATTATATCAAACAGAAACAAAGTAGCCTACACATTTGCTTGACCAGCAGCATATTGCAAAATAATTTTTTTTACCCCCAACTCTCTTTGCAGAACACACAATCCTTGCTCTCGTCTCCCCAACCATTTCCTCCTGCATAATCTGTTTTTCTTTTCTCCTTTTCACTGCAAATCAGCGCACAGACAATTGGGATCGCAAGCTTCTTGCATGCTATCATTTTTGATAACAAATTGAGTCTCGCGCGAGAACTCCGGTCTCACGCACGCGTGATCTTGCATTATTTCCTTATCACTTCTCGCGTGTGTTTGGTTGTGAAACGTAGTTTGCGGACCAGGCAGAAGTTGTCGGCGATACTTTCTTTTGTAAAGTCATGCAGTGTGAAACCTCCTGTCGCCGAGCCATCGTTCAGTGTGAACACCGCAGCAACAGAATGTTACCCCAGATAGTCACGCAGTGTGAAAAGAACAGTGACCCAACTACTTTGAAAATCGTGCAGTCTGAACTCGGCTTTACCTGATCTATCTCAGCTGCTCAGTGAACCCAAACACACAGATGAACTACATTTACATTTACATTTAGTCATTTAGCAGACGCTTTTATCCAAAGCGACTTACAACTGAGGACTAAAGCAAGCGAGTCATCGTGAAGAGGCAAAAAACAACGCAAGAAGTGCTCAAAATACAAAGTTCAGGCATTGCTCAGAGTAGCAAAAATCAGACAAGGGAGGATTAAAGGAGCAGTAATTTTTTTTTTTTATTATTTATAAATAATTTTATGTTAAGTACTCACGGAAAAGATGAGTTTTCAGTTGTCTTTTGAAAGCTGTCAGGGATTCTGCATTCCGGATGAGGGTGGGAAGAGCATTCCACCAACATGGAACCGTGAATGAGAATGTTCTGGCTCTCTGTGATGGTACCACGAGTCGTCGCTCATTGACCGATCGTAGGTTTCTGGTAAGGGGTGTAGACTCGTAGGTGTGAGTGAAAGTAGGACGGAGCTGAGTCAGTGGTAGATCTGTAAGCAAGCGTCAAAGCCTTTAATTTGATGCGAGCTACGAGTGGTAGCCAGTGCAGAGAGATGAACAGAGGAGTGACGTGGGCCCTTTTGGGCTCGTTGAAGACAAGACCGGCAGCAGCATTCTGGATCATTTGTAGAGGTTTAGTTGCACATGATGGAAGTCCAGCCAGAAGAGCGTAGCAGTAATCAAGCCTAGAGATAACCAGGGCCTGGACGAGAAGTTGTGTTGCAAGCTCAGTTAGGAAAGGCCTGATTAACTGATACAGTTGAAAAGAAGCTGGATAAATTTGGGGACATCATTTACGCATATGGAAGTGAGAGGTTTGGTGTGTAAAAAAGGAAGGAAAAAGTACAAACTACTCCTGGAATGTCTAGACGGCAGCAGAAAATTGAAGGGTTAGTTAGAGAAAGGAGACAGCTGAGGAAGCAATGGAAAAGAGCAGAAAAAAGTCAGAAGGAGGGACTCAATCTCTTACAAAGGGCCATAAAAGATAAGCTGGCAACATTATGCAGAGCTGAGCCCCTACGGAAACGCTACAAAAAGAAGGAACGTGCGAGGGCTAATTTCTATAAAGACCCATTCAAATTCGTAAAGAAGTTATTCACCAGGGAGAAGAATGGCACTTTAAAAGCATCTAGGGTTGAGCTAGAGAGATATTTGGAGGAAACGCATACAGATGCAAAAAGGCATGAGCCTATGTCAATTCCATTAGACATACCACCTATCAACCCACCAGAATACCAAATGGAGGTCTGTGCACCTAAGTGGAAAGAGGTAGAGCAGGCTGTGAGAAAGACAAGGGCTTCATCATCTCCAGGGCCTAATGGTGTTCCCTACAGAGTGTACAAGAGTGCTTCAGGAGTTCTGCGAATTCTGTGGAAATTGATAAAAGTGGCATGGGAAAAACAGGTTGTACCTAGATCATGGCGCAGAGCAGGTGGAGTCTTTATACCTAAAGAAAAAGATGCTACAAGCATCAGTCAGTTTCGTCCTATTTCTCTATTAAATGTTGAAGGTAAGATTTTCTTCAGCATTATTGCCCAGAGATTGTCCACCTACCTATTAAAGAATGGCTTCGTTGACACTTCAGTTCAAAAAGCGGGCATTCCAGGGTTCTCAGGATGCTTAGAACACATCAATGTTATCTGGCAACGGATTCAGTCAGCTAAAAAGGAGAGGAAGGAGCTCCATGTGACATTCCTGGATTTGGCTAATGCATATGGTTCAGTGCCACACGAGCTTCTTTGGGCAGCATTTGATTTTTTCAGAGTACCAATGTCAATAACAAATTTAGTGAAAGCCTATTTTGGAGATTTGCTATTTAGTTTCTCAACTCCAAAATTCAGCACTGCATGGCAATGCTTAGAGGTTGGAATAATGGCAGGATGCACCATTTCTCCACTGGCTTTTACCATGGCAATGGAAGTAATCATTAGGGCATCAAGATGGGTAGTAGGAAGAGAGCGCTTGGCTTCTGGGATGCGACTACCACCAATCAGAGCATACATGGATGACATGACAACCATGACTACAACAGTAGCCTGCACTAATCGGTTATTGGGGAAGTTAACAGATAATATCGAATGGGCACGAATGCAATTTAAGCCCTCTAAATCAAGGAGCATCTCGATAGTTAAAGGAAAGGTAGTAGATAAAACATTCTTCATTAATGGTGAGGCAATACCAACAGTTTCTGAGAAGCCAGTGAAGAGTCTTGGGAGATGGTACTATGGGGATCTAAAGGACACAGTTCGAGTGGGAGAAGTTAGACGACAAGCAGTGGAAGGGTTGAAGAGCATAAACAGCTGTGCTCTACCAGGCAAACTAAAACTCTGGTGCTTTCAGTTTGGTCTACTGCCGAGGTTGCTGTGGCCACTGATTGTGTACGAGGTTTCTTTGACAACAGTGGATAAGCTGGAAGCATTAATAAGTTCATACATCAGGAAATGGTTGGGAGTTCCACGCTGCCTCAGCAGAGTGGGACTTTATAGTAAAGGAATATTGCAGCTGCCAGTCTCTGCTTTAACCGAGGAGTTTAAGTGTGCCAAGGTCAGGCTGGAAATGACCTTAGTAGAGTCACGTGACAAATGTGTAAGGGAGGCAGCCCCTGTGTTAAAAACTGGTAGAAAGTGGTCAGCAAAGAAATCTGTAGTAGAGGGCAAAGGCTGACCTTCAAATTGGGGATATCGTGGGACAGGTACTGCATGGAAGAGGGGGTTTTGGGCTAAGTTTACCTCCTCCTAAATGGCACAAGGCAGGCCCAGCTCAAAGGAGGAAGCTGGTAGTCAACGAGGTGCGAAAGCAGGAGGAGAGGATGAGGTGTATAAAGGCCATTTCCCAGGCCAAGCAGGGAGAGTGGATGAGATGGGAGAGTGTGGAACAACGCAAGATGGGCTGGCAAGACCTTTGGTCAATGAAAGAGAGTAGGATCAGTTTCCTTATTAGGTCAACATATGATGTTCTCCCATCACCGCAGAACCTAAACCTCTGGGTAGGAGAGGATCCCTCTTGTCCTTTGTGTTCATCACCTGCCACATTAAGGCACATTTTGACAGGATGTAAGGTGGCTCTTAGTCAGGGTCGGTTTACTTGGCGCCATGACCAAGTATTACGATGTTTGGCTTTAGCACTGGAAGGCAAGCGTAGTATGACCAATAAGTTGCTGCCTGTTCTAGCAAAGCATTACACGCAGAAGACAATATTTCTCCGCCCAGGACAACTGGAAGCTGCTAGGGACTGGAAGATGCTGGCTGATCTTGATCAACGGCTTATTTTTCCACCTGAGATTGCCACCACTAACCTACGACCAGATATTGTTTTGTGGTCCGGATCAGCACGCATTGTTCAACTGATAGAGTTAACAGTGCCATGGGAGGATGCGGTAGATGAGGCATATGAGAGGAAGAAACTGCGGTATGCTCATCTGGCCACTGAAGTAGAACAGCGAGGATGGAGAGTCCAGGTTTATCCAGTGGAAGTGGGTTGTTGAGGTTTTGTGGCACACTCTACAACCCGGTTCCTCAGAGACGTCGGATTCAGTGGCCAAGAGTTGCGTCGCACAGTAAAGAACTTATCTGAAGCAGCAGAAAGGAGCAGCAACTGGCTGTGGTTGAGACGGAAAGATTCTAGCTGGCTGGGTACAGGCTGCCATGCTACGGTTTCGTAGAATTGTTGAAAACTTGAAGAGTCTGTTGGTTTATTTGGATAGGTTGTATAGTATTTACAGTCATTACGTTCCTGTGTATATTGCGTGAATGACGGGTGGTTGGGCAGATATTGTGTTTTTGCGGTAGGTGGTATGCCATACGGAACCGTTGCCACTGAAACTGCATATTAACGCACCAGTGGGGCTCGACAGCCTTGGTCAAACGGGTTGGCGCGTATGGTTGGGTTGCGGAGAGATTGTGAGATTGTGGTTAGGTCTCAGCAGCAGGAGGGATGTAGAGGTCAGTAAGCTGGGCTGAGTTGAGTGGGGGACGGAGGGGGGTGACTCTGGGACACCAGAGTCACTGTCGAGCCCTCTTGAGATGTCCCCTACTCGGCTCAATCCAGACGGTTGTTGTGCTGGTCCACTAGGGAGACCACACTGTAGTTGCAGCCGTCGTGTGTGCTGACGCGCCAAGTACACTGCAGCCGTTAGCGCCGGACAGAAAGGGAGTCACACCACCACGTGGAAAGAAGCGTAAATGGATGGAGAAGCATAGTTTACTGTAAAGCTACGTCTTAGTGTTGCTTATCTTGGCGAAAGCCGAGTACAAATCGGCATGAAGTTTTTAACATCTACTCCCGTGTAATGGAAATCATGATGTTGTGCAGTGCAAACCGGCATGATCGAGCTGTCTTTGTAGTGTGGTCTGTGAAGGTCAGCTGGTCATCAAAGATTAGTCCAAGATTTCTGACTAGAGGAAATGACTAGCAGTTTGAGCACCATTTTCTCTAGTACATTAGAAATTGTTGCACCAATTAGATTAAAAAAGGTTAGAGAGAAAACTAAAGCACCATGGTACAACGCATGTTACAACAATGCTACGCATGTTATCAAGAGAGAAACTCGTAACTATGAACGTAAATGGAAACAAACTAATTTAGAGGTCTTTAGAATCGCGTAGAAAGACAGTATGTCACGTTATAAAAAGGCTCTAAAGGCAGCCAGGGCTGAGCATCTCCGCAAACTAACAGAAAATAACCAAATTAATCCAAGGTTTTTATTTAACACCGTGGCTAGACTAACAAATAAACAGACATCACCTGAGCAAAATATTCCATTACAGTGTAGTAGTAATGATTTTATGAATTTCTTCACTGAGAAAATAGAAAGCATCAGAAACACAATTGTAAATGTACAATCTTTTATGGTGTCTTATGATTCAGCCTCAATTATCGCCCCTCAAGAACAACTACACCGCTTGACAACTATAGGACAGGAAGAGCTAAATAAACTTATCATTGCATCTAAACCAACAACATGTTTATTAGATCCAATACCCACTAAACTACTGAAAGAAGTGTTATCTGTAGTGGAAGAGCCTCTTCTCAATATTATTAACTCGTCTTTATTTTTAGGTCATGTTCCAAGAATATTCAAGCTGGCAGTAATAAAACCTCTCATTAAGAAACCACAATTAGATCCAAATAACTTAGCAAATTACAGACCCATTTCAAATCTTCCATTTATGTCTAAAATACAAAAAAAAAGTTGTGTCCGCTCAATTGTGCTCTTTCTTGCAAGAAAATGATATCTATGAAAAATTTCAGTCAGGTTTCAGACCGCATCATAGCATAGAAACGTCTCAGGTTACGACTGTAACCATAGTTCCCTGAGAAAGGGAACGAGACGATGTGTCACCGACGCTTTGGGAACGCCCCCAGCGTGAATGCGTCTGAGCATCAATGTCAACTAGTCCAATGGAAAGAATGAGCGTCACGGGCGGGTGACGTCATGACCAGGAAGGCATAAGAGCACATCCGGTGAAACGCGGCATTAGCTTCAAAAAGTCGAAGCAAGCCGATCACAGGGATGCAGGAAGTATGGCAGGGTGACGCATCGTCTCGTTCCCTTTCTCAGGGAACTATGGTTACAGTCGTAACCTGAGACGTTCCCTTTCGAGGGAACTCGCGATGCGTCACCGACGCTTTGGGAACGAGAATACCCAAAACGCCAGAATTCCAAGTACCTGAGTGTTTGTCTGTTGGAACTAAGCACTAAGCACCTGAGAACCTGGGGCAGCATCCAGGTCCAAACTGTAAAACCTGACGAATGTGAGCGGTGAGGACCAGCCTGCCGCATCACATACGTCTTGAAGAGAAACTCCAAATAATAAGGCTTTAGAGGCCGCCATACCCCTCGTAGAGTGAGCTCTGACCACCAAAGGACACGGCTGGTCAGAGTACTCGTATGCAAGTGAAATAGCCTCAACTATCCACTTACTAACCGTCTGTTTAGAAGCAGGAAGACCCTTCTTAGGTGATCCAAAGCAAATAAATAATTGGTCGGACTTCCTCATAGACGATGTCCGATGAACATAAGTATCCAGTGCTCGCACTGGACACAGGAGGTACAGCCTTTCCTGGTCCGCAGATGTAAAAGGAGGAGGACAGAAAGCCTGCAGCACGATAGGCCTCGGAATCAAGGTCGGCACCTTAGGGACGTATCCCTGTTTTGGATATAAGAATGCCTTGACCATCCCCGGTGCAAACTCAAGGCAAGTGGGGGAAACCGAAAGGGCCTGAAGGTCTCCAACTCTCTTAAGGGACGAAATAGCTAGCAGAAAGATAGTGTTAAGGGTAAGAAATTTCTCTGAAACCGAATCTAAGGGCTCGAATGGAGCCCTAGACAGGCCTTCTAGTACTATTGCCAAATCCCAAGCTGGCACCCTAGTGCGAGTTGCAGGCCTCAGCCTCAATGTGCCACGAAGGAAACGTGTAATCAGGGGGTCTCGACCCAACGATGTACCCCCCCACCAGGGCGTGGTAAGCCGCAATGGCCGCCACGTAAACCTTAAGTGTGGAAGGACATAAACCTGACGTAAAGCGCTCCTGCAAGAACTCGAGTACTGTGTTCACAGAACAGTTAACCGGATCCCACTGATGTTGGTGACACCATACAGAAAAAACTTTCCATTTCAGCGCATATAGTTTCCTAGTAGCTGGAGCTCTGGAGCTTAGAATGGTCTCAACAACCTCAGTTGAGAGACCACTCTCTATGAGTTGGGCCCCCTCAGAGGCCAAACCCACAGATTCCAAATCTCTGGTTGGGGGTGAAATATTGTGCCCCCGGCCTGAGACAGAAGGTCTCTCCTGATCGGGATCTCCAAGGGAGGACCGTCTAGGAGATGGATCAGGTCCGCAAACCAGATCCGACTCGGCCAGCGTGGTGCTACAAGCAGTAGGCTTATTCCGTACTGGCGGACTCGTTCCAGAACTCCTGGGAGCAGAGCAACAGGGGGAAATGCGTACAGACGTAGCCTCGGCCACGTCTGCACCATTGCATCCAGCCCCAGGGGGGCTGGGTGAGTAAGGGAGAACCAAAGTGGACAGTGCGTCGTATGCTGAGACACAAACAGATCCACCTCTGCTTGGCCGTAAAACTCCCAAATTTTCTCCACCGCCTCGGGGTGGAGTCTCCAGTCCCCTGGCCTCAGCTCCTGCCTCGACAGGATGTCTGCCCCAATATTCTGGTCCCCAGGAATATACACTGCCCTCAGGGAGAGTAGCTTCCCCAGAGACCACAGGAGGATCTGATGCGCCAGCTTGCAAAGCGGACGTGACCGCAGACCCCCCTGACGGTTCAGATAAGAGACCACCGATGTGTTGTCTGTACGGACGAGCACATGATGGCCCCTCAGGTCTGGGAGGAATTGCTTCAACTCATTGAAGACAGCCATCATCTCCAGGCAATTTATGTGCCAAGAAAGATGATGACCCCTCCACCGACCCTGAACCGAGCGGCCTTCCATTACCGCTCCCCAGCCGGTGAGGGAAGCATCTGTCGAGATAGCAACTCGATGGCAAAGAGCTCCCAACACCGGACCTTGGGTTAAGAACCAGTGTTTCCTCCATATAACCAAGGCACGAAGGCACCGCCACGTGATCTTGATCATACGAAGTGGGTTTCCCCTCGGGGAGAACCCTCTGGTCCTGAGCCACCACTGCAAAGGTCTCATGTACAGCAGGCCAAAAGGTATCACGTTGGACGCTGCTGCCAAGAGACCCAACAGTCTCTCGAACTGTTTTACAGTGTGTGACTGGCCTAGCCTCAGCTCTCCTGTGGCTGCCAGGATAACAGCTACACGAACGGGCGATAGAGTGGCCCGCATCGTCACTGAATCCCATACCACACCAAGGAAAGTGGTTCTCTGTACTGGAGAAAGAACACTCTTCTTGGTATTGAGCCTCAACCCCAACATCTGCATATGAGCGAGAACGACACCTCGGTGCCGAACCGCCAACTGCTCTGATTCCGCTAGAATCAGCCAGTCGTCGATGTAGTTCAGAATACGTATGCCCTGAAGCCTGAGTGGGGCTAAAGCTGCATCTACGCATTTCGTGAATGTGCGGGGTGATAGAGCTAGACCGAAAGGAAGTACCCGATACTGGTATTCTTTGCCCCCGAAAGAAAACCTTAGGAACTTCCTGTGCTGAGGGAGGATGGAGACATGGAAGTAGGCGTCCTTCAGATCTATCGTGACAAACCAGTCCTCGGATCTGATTTGAGTCACGATCTGTTTGAGTGTCAGCATCTTGAACTTGAGTTTCTGTACTGAACGATTCAACAGACGAAGATCTAAAATGGGACGCAACCCTCCATCCTTTTTCGGAACAATGAAATAACGGCTGTAAAAACCTGACTCTCTGTCGGGTGAGTACACCTGTTCTATAGCTTCCTTTGCTAACAGGGCCTTTACCTCTTGCTCCATTACCAGAGCCTGCTCGGGATGCACTACTGTGAGCAACACCCCGTTGTAGCGAGGAGGACGAGAACCGAACTGGATTCTGTATCCTTTCTCTACAATCTGCAGGACCCAACGAGAAATATTTGGCAGTAGCTTCCACGCTGCCAGAAAATCTACTAGGGGAACCAGCCTCTCGAGGCTGGTCTCTGGTGTTAACGAGACAGCCAGTTCTGGAGCCTGAAACATAATGGCAGGAACTACCTGAACTGGCTGCTCTAAAACCCCCCTCAGAGGGCGCGAAACCGATGCAGTGCCGCAGCATAGCATCAGCGACTCGCTGGAGACCGCTGCGCCCCGGAGCACCAAGGGTGGCGGGGTTGGCAGAACGGTCCCGTGAGGACCCCGAAGTGGAACGGGCACCGTATTCTGAGGTGTACACCGCTCCACTTCGGTCGGGGCCGTCCTCACAGGTCTGACGCCATTGACGTCAGGACCTCTTTTTATGAGCCGAAGCCTTCTTCGCCTGAAGAACGGTCCTCAGATCCGGCTTCGGCTTGGAAGACTTCGACTGAGAGTGTTGCGTCTGTTTCCATTGTTTATGTGGAGGTGTACGAGACGAAACACTCTGTTTTTGTTGCGCACGATATGAGGAGCTCGACGACTGGGGCTGCTCACGCCCAGCAGCCCCAGGGGGTTGGACACGGCGAGGGAGAAACTTTTTAAAAGCCTCCGCTTGCTTCTTTGATTCTTGAAATCTCTCGACGACCGCATTGACTGCGTCGCCGAAGAGACCAGAAGGCTCAAGCGGAGCATCTAATAAAAAAGCCCGGTCTTTTTCTCTTATTTCGGCCAGATTTAACCAAAGATGTCTCTCAGTAGCTACAAGGGCTGCCATAGACCGCCCAATTGCTCTAGCGGTCTCCTTTGTAGCTCTGAGAGACAGATCGGTGGCCCGACGAAGTTCTTGAACTTCATCAGGGCCAACTCCCTCACTCTTATCCAAATCCCCCAGCAAATCAGCCTGGTAAGCCTGAAGCACCGCCATAGTGTGCAGACATGCTCCAGCCTGACCTGCTGCCGTATAAGCTTTGCTCACTAACCCTGATGTTGCTTTAAGCGGTCTAGTGGGCAAAGCTGAGGCCTTCAGAGACGATGTTGGGCCAGGTGACAGATAGCTCGCGAGCGTCTGTTCAGCCTGGGGCATCGCCTCATAACCGTACTCTTTCAGCCCTCTTATACCTGAATATAAATTAACTTGAGGGCTGAAAAGACGTGATGAGTACGGTTTATCCCATGATCTAGATAATTCATTGTGTAAATCAGGAAAAAAGGGAAGGCCTCGTGGTGGAGATGATGTCGCTGAAGAAAGGAAACGCTCATCTAATTTGCTTTTAGGACGAGCGCTACTTTTCTCAGCTGGCCATTCAATATTTAATTTCTCTACAGCCCTAGACATCACATCCACCAGCTCCTCATATGCTGGGGAAACAGGTGGCGAATCAGTTTCCCCAGTGTGTGTGCTTAAACTCTCCAAACTCATCGCATCAACCTCCTCAGAGGAAGAGCAATGAAGTAATGGAGGGCTCTCTCCCCAGGCGGAAGAAGCCGCAGAGCGGGCTTCCGACACCGGGGGGAGAGCACTGGATCCTCCGGGTAAGGGAGGATAAAAGGCCCTGGGACCCGTCTCCAACCCCTCCGAAAGATCCTTTTGCGATCCCCAGGAATGCATTCTCCGTGCTGCCTCGGCAGCAGCGGGTCCTGCACCCTGAGGATCGCGAACCTGACCACTCTCGTGAAAGAGTGACAGGCGAGAACGGAGCATGCGAAGCGGAAGCATCTCGCAATGCTGGCACTCAGCCCCCTCGAAGGCTGAGACGGCATGCTCCATTCCCAAACAAATAACACAAAGCTCGTGTGTGTCCCCACCCGTTAAATAACGCGGGCAGGGAGAAGCACACTGTTTGTACATTTGTTTCGCCATAACTCTTCCAATATAAATGCAACAGACAACAATAAATAGACAGAGACAGAGTAACACAGATCGCTTGCTGAGACACAGAAGCTAATGCCGCATTTCTCCCTGGATGTGCTCTTATGCCTTCCTGGTCATGACGTCACCCGCCCGTGACGCTCATTCTTTCCATTGTACTAGTTGACATTGATGCTCAGACGCATTCACGCTGGGGGCGTTCCCAAAGCGTCGGTGACGCATCGCGAGTTCCCTCGAAAGGGAACTGCACTCGTTAAAATTACAAATGATTTACTTTTAGCTTCTGACCAAGGCTGTATCTCAATACTAGTTCTACTCGATCTTAGCGCTGCGTTCGACACTATAGATCATAAAATACTCTTGGATCAACTACAAAACTACACTGGTGTTCAGGGACAGGCATTAAGCTGGTTTAGATCGTACTTATCAGACCGTTACCATTTTGTCTGTTTAAATGGGGAAAAATCGAAGATAACGTCAGTAGACTATGGAGTGCCGCAAGGATTGGTGTTAGGCCCTCTGCTATTCTCAATATATATGCTGCCACTTGGTAATATTATAAGAAAACATGGAATTAATTTCCACTGTTATGCTGATGACACTCAATTGTATATTTCATCCCGACCAGATGAAAGCACTAACTCAGGGGTCGGCAACCCAAAATGTTGAAAGAGCCATATTGGACCCAAAAAATAATAAAAAATCTGTCTGGAGCCGCAAAAAATTAAAAGCTTTATATAAGCCTTATAATGAAGGCAACACATGCTGTAAGTGGTATATTAGCTTTATTAGTATCAAAATGATAAGTAGGCTACAAATTAGAGCTTAGATCGGGCCCAAAAAATCAAGCCCGGGCCGGCCCGACACATTTAACGTAATTATGAGCCCGAGCCCAATTTTAACCCGACCATTTTTTAATGCGTGGGTCGTTATAACTGACGTTCTCAACTTTCTTTCTCCCGCGCCCGCAACATTTATTTTTTGTCCCGCTCCCGCCCGCAAATAGACTTTTTTTCTGTAACTCCAAATACTTTCAAGTTAGCCTACGTGTCGCCACCATACATCCTCCTGATAAATTATTTGTTATTAAAGCATTAAAACAAAAACCACTGTTAATTTAACATAAAAGCAAGCAGTTTACTATGCGTGCATGGTTTGGGATGACTGAATCCGCGCAAAGTGCGCTCTCTTAATAATTCCTAAAAAGCTGACAGTTCATCGCGGTCTCACACATCTCTGTTATTATCAATGAAGCTGACTGCACAATGAATCTTTCATAATATCCACACTTTGTTTGTTATAATTAGAGGATCTGCCAGCATACAGAATTCAGCACTGAACAAAAAAGTCAGTTTTGAGCGTGAGGGGAGTCTATCTTAAATGCTTCTCATTGGCCATTGCGTTCAAGAAATCAACACATATATCTGTGATTGGCTATATCGCTCAACGCTGCAAACATGTTATGAATAGAAATTCTGGCCTGTAAATCGTTTCTATTTTGTTTTAGTAGAGTGAGTGCATTACCGCACGCGCCCGCGCTCGCACTCGGCCATCAAATCTAGTCCCGCGCTGCACTCTATTGCGTTGGGAGTGCTCAGCTATCTTTCTCTTTTTCCCCTTGGGATCCACGGCCCATGACACACCCGCCGGTTAGTTTGTTTGTTTGTCAGCCACCGGTCTGGCATCACGCCGATCTGACAGACACGTGTGTAACAGTCTATGACGTAAATTCTTCGTTGACAGAAATGTTGAAATTAAATATTTATTATACACATTTTTACAACGTTGAAAAACTTAGAATGTTTGTCATGTTTTTCCTCCTACAGAAATTATATTAAAACAAAAAATATTTTTTTCCATTTTCAAATTATTGAAAAAGCTCCAGGGAGCCACTAGGGCGGCGCTTAAGAGCCGCATGCGGCTCTAGAGCCGCGGGTTGCCGACCCATGCACTAACTTATCTAAATTGACAGAGTGTCTTAAGTATATAAAATGCTGGATGACGTGTAATTTCCTGCTATTAAATTCAGATAAAACGGAGGTATTACTTATTGGTCCAAAAAACTACCCACAAAACCTCTTACAATACAACTTTAATTTAGAAGGATGTCCTGTTACTTTATCCACTACAGTAAAAGACCTGGGTGTTATACTAGACCACAACTTGTCTTTCGAAAATCATATTTCATATGTTACAAGAACAGCCTTTTACCACCTTAGAAACATTGCTAAGCTACGTAATATGCTATCTGTTTCTGATGGAAAAAAGATAGTTCATGCATTCATGACCTCGAGACTAGATTACTGTAATGCTTTATTAGCTGGTTGTCCTGCATCCTCAATAAACAAGCTACAGTTAGTGCAAAATGCAGCTGCTAGAGTTCTTACTAGGTCAAGAAAATATGATCATATAACACCAATTTTATCATCTCTACACTGGCTACCTATTAAGTTCCATATCAATTATAAAGTATTACTACTGACCTATAAAGCCCTAAATGGTTTAGCTCCTGTGTATTTAATGGACCTTCTATCGCCCTACAATCCATCGCATTCTTTAAGATCACTAAATTTGAGGCTTTTGGTCATTCCTAGGATATCTAAGTCCACTAAAGTAAGGGAGGGCATTCTCACATTTAGCTCCTAAACTCTGGAATAGCCTTCCTGATATTGTTCGAGTCTCAGACTCACTGTCCCAGTTTAAAACTAGATTAAAGACGCATCTCTTTAGCCAAGCATTCACATAATGCTTACCCTTTATACTACTGTTGAATCAGATCAAATGCATTAATATTATGAACAGCAGCTACGCTAATTATTTCCCATCTGCTTTCCTGCTGTTATCTCGGGACCAAATCGGCAGCCCAGGCATTCGGCAGATGCATGGCTTCGCTCACCGTCACAGAGAGACACCTCTGGCTGACGCTCGCTGACATGAGGGAATCTGAACGGGCCGCCTTCATCAACGCGCCGCTTTCCCCTACTGGTCTCTTCGGCCCAGCGGTAAACGGGATCGTTGATCGCTTCTCCGAAGTGCAGAAGACCACGCAAGCCATGAACCTCTTCCTGCCTCGAAGCTCTAGCTCAGCTGCAGGCCGCTCACGTGATCGTTCAGCCCAGCCTCCCTCTTCACAGCGACGACAGGGGGGTCACCCGAGATCGCGCTCGTCCAGCCATCACTGGCCGCCTCCCCCAAATGCCGCTTGAGTGCTGAATGTAATAAACGTGCCCACAAATCCGTGCTCACGTTTCATTTCTGCACGCTCTGTCACACGGCTAAAACAGGCAGATCTGGGTCATGTTATGATTGTATGTCACGTGCCCGCTCAGCGCTCGCTCATACTAAACAGATACAGCTCCGGCGGCGCCGCTCACATATCGCATAAAACGCTCCCCATTCAAAGTAATCGCGTCGTCACATATAAGACAGCTAACCGCTCGCGTGTTACAAAACACTTGCAAAACAGCCCCCAGGCACAACACTCGGGACGTTGCATGCAAAACAGTCAGCCATCGCTGTCAGCGAGCCGCTGTATCCGTGCACTGAGGGCGCTATAAGACAGGGCTATTCACTACAGTTCGCTCGACCCCCCCCCCACCACCGCGCGCTTTCGAGCGCAGACCGAGACAAAAGTGAAAGCGGAAGTAGCACCGCTACTTCGCGCAGAAATAGCCAAACTGCTGTGCAAACGGGCCATAGAAACAGTACCTCCTTCTCTGAGCGAGTCAGGCTTTTACAGCCGTTATTTTCTTGTGCCCAATAAGGATGGAGCTCTAAGACCTATCTGAGACACTTGAACAAAGCTCTCATGAGGAAACTGTTCATAATGCTCACGACCAGACAAATCCTCGCGCAAATTCACCCGAGGGACTGGTTTATCTCTGTCGATCTGAAAGACGCCTACTTTCAGATCCAGATTATACCCCGTCACAGGCCATTCTTGAGATTCGCCTTCGATGGCCAGGTATATCAATACACCGTCCTCCCGTTCGGCCTGTCCTTGGCACCTCGTACATTCACGAAGTGCATGGACGTGGCTCTCGCGCCATTGAGAAGTCAGGGCATGCGAATTATTAACTATTTGGATGATTGGCTGATTCTAGCACAGTCAGAGATGGAACTTTTATCTCACAGAACAGTGCTTCTCAGTCACCTGGAAAGTTTGGGTCTCACGGTCAACTGGACCAAGAGCTCTTTAACGCCCAGTCAGTCAGTTTCTTTTCTGGGAAAAGAACTAGACTCTGTGGCCATGACGGCTCGTTTGTCGACACAGCGCACGCGCCGTGTTCGACACCTCGCCGCATCTTTCCAGAAGGGCAGCATCGCTTCTCTGAAAACATTTCAGAAGATGCTCGGCTGTATGGCTTCAGCTGCAGCAGTGCTTCAGCTGGGCTTACTGCGCATGCGCCCTCTCCAACGCTGGTTGAACGCTCGCGTGCCTCACCGAGCGTGGGCTTCAGGCCGCAGGAAAATCAGAGTGCCTCAGAGCTGTGTTTCAGCTCTGCAGCCCTGGTTAGTGGCCGACTGGTACCAGCAAGGAGTGATGATGGGAGCTGTCTTGTACCGAAAGGTCATCTCGACAGATGCCTCCAACTTGGGTTGGGGTGCTGTGTTCGAGGGCAGACCGGTCTTTGGCCTGTGGTCAGACCAGGAGAAACGCCTTCACATAAACTGTTTGGAGATGATAGCAGTCGAGAACGCGCTGATGCGCTTCCTCCCACTCATACGGGGACACCATGTACTGGTCTGCTTGGACAACATGTCTGTTGTGTCCTACGTGAACCGCCAGGGCGGCGTCAGATCCAGGAACCTCTGCTATCTGACAGAACGCCTCCTCGTCTGGTCCCAGCCACGTTTGCGCTCGCTGAGAGCCGCGCACGTGCCGGGTCACCTGAACGATGGCCCAGACAGACTGTCCAGAGACAACATTCCCCCAGGGGATTGGGCTCTGCACCTTCAGACAGTCCAGTTGCTATGGCGCCTTTTGGCAAAGCGGAAGTCGACCTTTTTGCGTCAAAAGACAACGCTCACTGCCCAATGTTCTTCTCGAATGTTCGTCTCACTGTTGCCACAGGTAATCAAGAGAATCAGGGAAATGCGCTGCCCGGTGCTCCTCATAGCCCCGCGATGGGAGAACCAGCTGTGGTTCCCGGAGCTGACACGGCTGTCACGAACAGCCCCGTGGCCAATTCCGGTGAGGAGAGACCTCCTTTCTCAAGCCCGCAGCTCAATCTGGCATCCCAATCTGACACGAGCACGCTGTGTAGAGCTCCCTCTACAAGACGGCTCTATGCGTCTAAATGGTCTGTGTTCTCCAAATGGTGAAAACAGCTGGACCCACAAACATATGGGGTTCCGCAGGTGCTCGTCTTCCTCCAAGTTGGACAAGGGCAGGTCCCCTTCCACGCTCCAAGTGTACGTGGCGGCCATTGCAGCGTTCGTAGAGTCGACGCACGGCCAGTCATTAGGAAGACACGAGCCGGTCATCCGCTTCCTTAGGGGAGCTAGAAGGATGAACCCTCCGCGGCCCCCGTCGGTTCCTATGTGGGATCTCTCTGTGGTCCTAGAGGCCAAACTTTCCAGGTGACTGAGAAGCACTGTTCTGTGAGATAAAAGTTCCATCTCTGACTGTGCTAGAATCAGCCAATCGTCCAAATAGGACCACAGAGCGTTCGGACACCCCCTTCAGGCGTTCGGAGCAGCTTTTTGTTTCGTTTGGTGGGCACACCAAAAGTCTCGCCACCTCGAAACAGAGCCTGTCCAGATGGATAGTGGACGCTATTGCTGCGGCTTACGCGTCAAAAAGTCTGCAATGCCCTCTGGGCATCAGGGCTCATTACACTAGAGGCGTGGCCTCATCGTGGGCATGGTCCAGCGGGATTTCTATTCATGACATTTGTACGGCGGCAGGCTGGGCTTCCCCGTCTACATCTGTGAGGTTTTTCAACCTTGAAGTTCCCGCCTTGCAGGCTAGACTATTGGCAGTCTGATAATGTTTATGCTCTGCCTGCTTCTCAGCGCACAGGCTAAATATCATGTCATTAAGCTTTCCTGGTTGAGCTGCACTATTATGGGCCGTTATGTCAGACCGGCTGCGCTGCTCTGCATTTCCCATTGGGTGCTTATATACATGTGTCAGCCCGCTATGCTGGCCGCCTATTTTCCCACTTATCTTTGTTCCCCGGGGCTCCCGGGGACTCATGGAGTGGATTCTTGGCGCGCACGGCGTTGACAAGGGGTTCCCGTAGCGTAAGCTAGCTTACGCAATACGAGAGAACCTCTCGTAAGAGAACGATACTCGGTTAATAACGTAACCTCGGTTCTCTCTAGAAGAGGGAACGAGTATTGATGAAAACCCAGAGAAGCAGCCTCTGAGCCGTTCTTTTATACGCTAAGCCACACCCATTTTGGCGGGCTCTGACACGTGGAGGCCATGACGTCACGCCAGGCTCACTGGTAGGCTGCTGCAGTTGCCGCAGGGCAGCCAATGAGCACGCTAGACAGCCTGCTCTAGGTCTGCTAGCTGCTGCACTGCGTAGACAATAAATACAAAATTAAGGATAATTTTTTGGCTTCATATCTCGAGAAAAGATTACTTTACCCGTAGCGTAAGCTAGCTTACGCAATACACGTATACTCGTTCCCTCTTCTAGAGAGAACCAAGGTTGCGTTAGTAACCAAGTATCGTTTGCCGAGCCTAACGGACAGCTTTGGGACTTACAGGTATCATTATTTTTATTTTATTTTTGCTCTTTAGAGAGAAGGGGCCTATTTTGAGTTTGCTTTAAAGGCCACAATGCACACAAGCAACACTACATGCAGGCCTGCGGACGCAATTATAATTTTATTTATAATTTATATGCAATTTACATTTTATTATAACTTTGGTTCATCTGAGTAAGAGGATCCTTTTGTCATTTGATGATTTGAAAGGTTAATTTATGTAAAACCAATTTACATAGGCAATTTGCCATTTGGAATATTCAAGTGATTTAATTTGTGACATTTCCTCAGTTACATGTGGGGAGGGTTTTGAGACCCTAGTGAAATTGTAATTCTTCTCATTAGAGAATATTTTTATTATATTTATATTTTTATTTTCATTCTATATTCAAAGGACTTTTAATACAATTTGTAATTGTTTATTGTGAAAGAACAGATTAATTTCCTTACTTGGTTTTGTATGTTAAATCGTGGTAGTGGTGGTGTTAAATACTAATTTTAAGGGTTTATTTCTGTGCTCCATATCAATAAGAGGTCAGAGTATTGTTAGTTGAGTTCAAAAGTAGTTCCCAAAATTAGTCGAGAGTGTAGCGACAATGACTCTGTTTGGGGAAATTATTTAACTCAAATGGGGAAGATTATTCATTAGATAATGAATATGTAATCGCATACATAAATTAAATTATCCCAAATAGGGAATGGACTAAACATTACCATATAGGAATAATTAACACGATTGATCGTAGTAATTATTGATATAGAGGTCAGTTAAGTCAGATTAATTATCAGGATTACCTGCCTGTATACCGAGTGAATATTTTCCGCTGGCCACACGGAAGTATCTGCTCGTATACGGCACTTTCAGATGTTTAAAATAGTTAACCGAGGTAGAGCTTTGGTAACTTTACAGACCTTTGACATATTACAGAGACTTCAATCATGGGACAATGAGACAGATTCGATTCAAAGGATTATGGAATTTAATAACACAATACTAAGGGTTATATAGACTACTAAAAATCACGCAGGAGTAAATAATATGCATATCAAAACAAACAATTAATACAGGATTGCAATATGACGTATTTAAAAAGACACAGTTAGAATGAGAGAGAGTGAGAGAGAGAGAGAGAGAGAGAGTGGGTGTGAGAGAGAGTGAGAGAGACAGAACAGTTCAAACAGTTCAACAGAGACCCAAAGGATTCCAACATTAATCTAGACAACTTTAAGCAGCACTTAATTGAGATTTGTACGTTACTTGATTTAAACACGGTCCCTTTGTGTTGAGTTGTGTTACAAAGGCAGCGTGGTTGGAGTTGTCTGGCACGTCTTCCGGTAGGAGGCAGAGGTTTGCGATTGCTTCAGCTGTGGCCCGTACGAGAGGCGATTAATCTTAAACTTGTATCGTTCGTGAATGAAACCGAACTATCAACTGAGGTAGATCGAAAGAAAGCAACTTAGATTTAAAACAAAGTAGAAAAACGACGAAGAAGGAAAACTCCGGCTGGAGTTTAGCAGGAAAGTTTAGGAATCTCTCTCTGGCGTAGGAAACTGCCCAGAGGATAAGGTGACGGTCTATTTTAAAGGGGCGAGGGACACGCCTTTCTCACGTGTTTGATCCAATCGTTTTGCAGGAGGGCGGGTCGGCAGACCTTGTGATTCACGCCCTCCCGGATCATGTGCATAGGGGATAAAACTTGTTCGAAATACACTTCTAAACTAGTATTAATAAAAGCATGCATCATATTACATTCTGGGTTGATGATTCAATCTTCTTTGATTATTCTGATTACAACCATACCAAATTCGGCATTCCTAGGGCTTAGTGAAATGCAGATACATGATTTTCGTGATTAAAACGGATGTTAAATTGATCACATATCATAAAAGCTTACGGTTATACCAGTTTTGTCACCAGGGAATCATGAAAACACAACCACAAAACATTATACATTTACAAAAGGGGATTTTTTTATCCCATGTGTTCCGAGTGTTCCGTGTGTGTAAATGGATGTTCAGAAGTTCAACCAGCGTTGGTCACGCGGTGAACTCGCGACCAGTCCCGTTTGAGCGTGTGTGCTTCGAATTTGATGAGTTTACACAACTGCTACAATGGCCAGTTGTCTAATCTTACAATTCTCTTCTGTGTGTGTAAGCGAAAAACCCCAAGGGGATTCCACGTGTGTGTAAGGTCCGTCTGTCCACTTTGCTCAGAGGGAAACCTCATGAGCGCCTCACTATGAGTAATTCAATCAAATCCAAGCCCCATTTGCTTTGTGTGGCAAATTACAACAGAGAGGCTTTGTGAGTGACTCGGTAATCTAATCAGCAGTTCCAATGACCCTTACTTTTGTCATAGTCTCTGAATTAAAAGAATGCAAAACCAGCAGTTTAAGAAAATGGCAGATCTGACCATGGCTACAAGAGACACAAAATAAAAGAACCCGTGTGATCACTCTAAATATCTCTGAAAAGAAGAACCTTCTGTCTGAGTAGAGTGTTACATATACTGTAGAAAGCGATCAAAAAAACGTTCCCTTTACAATCGTTGGAACTGTCAATCAAACAGCTCAAGTGTTCTGTACTCTCGCCAAAATAGTCCTGGACCTGGCCTGTAGACCCGTTCGCAATTTGGTGTTGGGGGAATTTCGCACTTGAACTGAGTAAGTGGGTCCCTAGACATGAAAAATCACAGAGGTGCTCGTCCGCTATAGTGCCACGAATTACGTAATGGTCAAATCAAATATGGCCGCCATCAGATGATGATGAAAATCCAACTTCTTTGTTTCTGAATGTTTATACACATGTAATACCTCCATTTTGACTATTTATGGTATGTTGAATTCATTTCTGGCATTGATAGGACCATATTGGGTTATTATGACCTTGAAAGTGCATAGTCAAGGTCGTTTTCCTATTCTGAAGAATTTCAAAAGACATGTACATGCGAACTAACTCAATTTACAGTCTGCCCTTTTACTGAGTATTTGTACAACACTAGACAGAATTCACAGAAAATAAGAGGACAAGGTTTAACTTTTCTTGTATTTTACCAGGAGTATCAAAAGATTTCCAAGGTTCCTAAAGTTTTCATCTGACTATTGAGCATCGCACTATTTGTTCAACAGTGAGCATTACACATGTACATGAGTAACTCAAATTTACTAACTCAAATTTACAGTCTGCCCTTATACTGTGTATTTCTACAGCACTGGACAGAGTTCACAGAAAAAAAATAAGACAATGTTTGACTTTTCTAGTATTTTATAGAGTTCACAGAAAAAAGAAGACAAGGTTTGACTTGTATTTTACCAGAAGTAGTCAAATTTATAAGATTTCCAAGGTTTTCGTCTCACTATTGAGCATCGCACATATTGATCAACATGGAGCAATACCTGGCCCCAAAAGCTTGAATTTGGTTGCTTCAATGGCAGATCAGGACAATCTTAATCAAGAAGAGCTCTACCGGTGCTTCTCTATAGGCCAGTGGGTTGTGCAGGATCGCCCTGGCTGGTTCTGTGCTGTGGGAGGTGACATGAAGGTCGAGCAGACCATTCAGCGAGTATCAAAGGGTCCTGGAAGTCACTGTCGTAGGAGCCACACACAATACAAATGCTGTAGCGGAGTTTGAGCTCTTGTTCCATTAGATTGGGATGATCACTGATTTCCTCAACTTTCTCACCAACAACCACACTTTGAAACAGACAGAATGCCATCTCCAGCATGCACGGAGCACCACTCGCCACTTTACATTCAACCAAAATGTTTCAAAGCTGCTGGACTTTGTGCTAGAGCTGCAAAATCCATACTCAGTGACAATCGTTGTGCCTGTTCCACTGCACAATCTGCTCACCAAGCAAGCTGTTGACGAGGTGTCGCTCCTCGCTTGTTCAACTGTCTCCAAAATGGGAAGCATGTCTACTGCTCGTACAGGCAGGAGAGGTTAGTTGAGAAGACCAAGAAAATGAGCACAACTGTATCAAAGAGAAAACTACTTCAGTTCAATGAACAACCACAGAAGACACCGACAATCAGTATGAAGGAGCAGAAGTTAGTCTCATCCAAAGACATGGCCGAGGCACATAGGAGTATGGACATTGCTAAGAAGCGGGGCATGAGTATCCGGCAGATACTTTCTTATGATGTGCTTTCAGCATCTCCCCTGTTTGATGGTGACCTTCCAGCTCATGTCAACAAGTCAAAACTTGTCAGTGAGATTGAGCCTCGACTTGATCTCAACCAATGGAGTCCTGAGTCTACTTATGCCACTCATGTTGTGGTAGACTTCATGTCGAAGATGCGACAGATGCCTCTAGCACAATTCCCTACTTTAGGTGCGGTCATCAATGCCATCATCAGCTCAACATCATCCCTCTGCCAAGACCCGGAGTTCATCCATCTTGTACTAGATTCCTACATCGAGATGTCCCTGAAAGAAGGGGAGCGTATGCGGCGTACAGACTCAACAACAGGCATCGACATCATTGGCATGAACAGACACACACCCATCCCTCAGCAACTTGACAAGTTCTGGGCATCTGAGGAGAACAAGCGGAATCTCCAACTGTTAGCTCGGGATATGGTATGCAATCGAGCCAGTGCCAATGCAACTGTCATTGTCAGCTCTATTGTCATTGATGATGAGGTGCTACCAGCAAAGGCAGCTGGTGGCGAAGAGATCCCAGACCTCTTGAACTGGATTGAGGAGGCTGATGCCAGGTTGCTGGTGCATGTTGAGTGGGCTGTTCGTGTGAAGCAGTGCAAGAGAGGTGTCATAGTCTCCAATGACAGACACCTTTGCATTGCTTCTCCACTACAGCCCATACTTCCAAGAACTCGGGATGAAAGAGATCTGGCAGCAGTATGGCACTGGTCAGAGGCGGCGAATGCTTCCACTCCATCAAGCAGTTTCTCGTCTTGGAGCGTCACGGTAACACTTTACAATACGGGTGCACTAATATGCATTAATTCATGTTTAACTAATGCACAGATAATCATGAGTTAATGTATGACTCATGAAGAACTAAACCATTAATTAATTATTACTGCATCAGCAACTAATAAAGAGTCGATATGATTAATAGATTAAGTAATACATGAATTGCTATTAATTCAATGTGTCATTGTGTATTAATTCCTTAATAACATATTTTATTATCTAATAGTGTAAATTAATGTGTTAATTACCACAATTAGTCAAAGCTATGCACTTCAACTTCCAGTTGTCTGCTTTAATTAATCATTAGCTAATGATTTGCAAAGGTATCATTATGTTATGACTTTACTTGTTGAGGCACATCATTATTAACTAGTCATTTAGTAATTGTAGTAATTTATACATGAATTTGCACTAACAATGAAGTAATTAATCATGTATTAATGCATATTAGTGTACCTGTATTATCTGGAAGTTGAAATACAAGGCTTTGGCTCATTCTGGTAATTAACATATTAATTAACACTATTAGTTAAAAAAATGAGTTATTAGGGAATTAATTCACAATTAAATATGTAATTAATAACAATTCATGTATGAACTAATACATTAACCATACAGACTCTTAATTAGTTCCTAATGTGGTAATCGTTAATGAATAGCTTAGATAATCATTAGTTACACATTAATTCAGTATTATTTGTGCATTAGTTAAGCATGAATTAATGCTTATTAGTGCACCCGTATTGTAAAGTGTTACCAGCGTCACTGACAAAGACAGTGATTAAAGCACATATCCTGACTGGAGATGACTGTATGAGCAAGGTGGGGACTAAACCTGCTGCTATGGTTTCTGACCCAGTCCAATACTTAGCCAACTTTGGAGAGGCAGACACCTTGACAGAGCAAGATGCAGCATTGGCTGAGAAGTACTTGGTGTGTGTCTGGGCTGGGGCCAGGTCAACTACAACAGCTAAGATATTTGAAGACTTAAGGGTAGAAATCTACACCAGTGGAAGTGCTGGAATTGACGCTCTCCCTCCCACAAGTAGTGGGATCAGAGGCCACATCTAACGAGGGGCTTTTCTGGTTCATACGGCATGCCACTTGCTTGCAACAGCCAAGGACGCCAAAGCAAGACTAGAGCCAACGGAACATGGATGGAAGGAGCACTTTGGCACACTCCTGCCATCAAAATGTCTGAAGCCCTTACCACCAAGTCTGCTCACAGTATGTAAGTGTGCAGGCAAGTGTGACAATCGCCGATGTGGCTGTCGTGCTGCTGGAGTTTCATGCACCATATTCTGCCATGGGAAAATGGAAAAATGATCCTGTAAAAACCCATCCCACTAACATGCATGCACACATACAGTACACTTTGAGAAAAATCAGACTATATGGTGCACTTTTAGTTAATTTGGTATGATGTAATTTTATCACTTATTGATACATAGTTTTATTTGCACCCAATTGTTTTATTTTATATCATTTTACTAACACCCAATTAAAATAAGTTTAAACGAATGTTTATAATTGTTACATTTCTTCTCTTCATGTCTTGTTATAATAATAAAAAATCATTGTGGAAAAAAATACAATAAAAAGTGACTATTAAAAAAATAAATCTTAATCAAGTTATTGAAAAATGATGTTGACATTGACATTTCAATGACAAGATGATCCTTAATGTTAAAAACAATATTAGCAATGAATGTTAAATGTCACATTTAGTAGAATTAGACTTATTGCATCTGTTTTTTATTTCTAATAATGGCCAAGTTATGGATAAGAAGTAGGAAGATGACCTTAACCATGACCTTTTAAGGTAAAAAGTCAGCCAATATGGCCATAACAATATCAGAAATTAATTCCACATACCATAATAAGTCTAAATAGAGGCATTACATGTGTATATACATTCAGAAACAAAGAAGTTGGATTTTCATCATCATCCGATGGCGGCCATATTTGATTTGACCATTACGTAATTCGTGGCACTATGGCGGATGAGCACCTCTGTGATTTTGTATGTCTAGGGACCCACTTACTCAGTTCAAGTGAGAAATTCCCCCAACACCAAATTGCGAACGGGTCTACAGGCCAGGTACTGGATTAAAACTCCCGTTAGAATCAATGAATCTCTCATTTACTTTGTGTTTGCATTGTAAGTTATGAAAGCATGTCTGTGATCAGCTACAATGCTTATCCACTGCAACCTTTCATGCCACGATCTAAATATAATTCTATAGTCAACCCTTTTCACGATTAGTAAATCTTGAGAATGTCGCGTTACGCTAAATAGAACCCAAGCGCAGACAGTAACTTTCACAAAACACGGTTTATTTACAACCAGAAACAAAGACCCACGATGGGGCAAACAAACAAAAACTAGACTTGACAATAAAACGGAACTGGAACATTCAAAGACAGATCACAATACTCACAGAACCGAATGTTAACAAGACGAACAAGCACTGAGGAACAAACACCGGGGGCTTACATAGAACACATAATTACAAAGGTAGGCCTACAGGTGACACTGATGAACATCAATACTAACGAGGGAACAAGGGGCGTGCCGTGGTAAGGACACATGATTACAATCACAGGTGACGCTAATACAACATTAACTAACAAGGAAACAAGATAAAACATAAGACAAGAGACAAATACACGACAGAGAACTGTAATTGTGAAAGTGGGCTAAAAGTCTTCGAGAGAATTCCACATGTAATACTTAGCCAATCACAGCAGTGGGCGTTTACACTGAAGTCTCACACAGACACGCCCCTTCAAACAGAGAATTCAAATCAGAGGGCTAAAATCAGGGTATGAAAAAATGCCTTTTATTCTAAATTATGACAATTTTTGCAGTAAAAATCATAATAACGTTATAAGTGCATCCCAGGAAACATTATAAAATAATGCAGTTCATGACCCCTTTAAAGGGGTCATATAATGCCATTTTCATACAAGTTAATTTGATTCTTTATGGTTTAAATGAAAAGTTTGTAATATAATTTAATTAAAAATTCTCGTTAGTATTGTAAGAAAACACTCATTTTACCTAGTCAAAAACAGCTCTGTTTTCAGCACGCCATTTCAGTGCATATGCCTTTAAATGATAATGAGCTTCGCTCACCCCGCCCGGGCATTTTTACACAACGCAAGTGGAGTGTTGCCTTGACAACAGTTGAGGGTAATGGGTATATTTTGGAGAAAGAATGGCAGCGGGAGTCTCTGAGGACACATCTGTGCAACCGTATCAGTTTGAACCGGAGTTGGACCCGGTGTTCTGACGATTCATGCTACCCATCGAGATTTGCTACTTACTGGTTGTGCGCATGTGCAGACTCACAGTTTTTTTTTTAACAAAAGGTAAATTTTCATGTGTTATAATGTAATTTCCCTTTAAAAAATGCTAACTACCATATGAATATTTGTACGGTCAGCCAGCTGAACAAGAATAACTGAAAGTTTCAGTTACTAAGGAAAGGTGTGCTTTGACAAGTCAAAGATGAATATTTGATGATAATTTTATAATTATCAAAGATTAATTATAATTAAAAATAAAAACAGTAGTCTACAGTATACAGTAGCTACTCATACACTCAAAAAAATTAACAAGGAAGGTTGTGCACTTTACATAATATATTTATATTTAGTTTACTTATAATAATTGTGTTTTTTGACTTGAAATGTTTTTTTTTCTATTAAGGCGCACGTAATTATGTCTCAACTTAACAGTACAAAATCCTAACGTGTTGCCTAAACACAAACCATTTATGTTAAGTAAAAAATTCTTACATCCAGAGGGTGGCAGTATAGTGCGAGCCAACTGCCATTTTGCTCGAACTTAATTTGATTGTGTTCAATCTGCTTAAATATGTAACATTTAAGTTTACTTAATCTGCTTGTGTTGGATTACATGATTGACTTGTGTTGCATTAACTGAAACTGGGCGGTGCTTGTTAGTTCCCTGCATGCTTTGCATATGGTTGAAACAAGAAAGAATAAATGTTAAAATGAAGTGTTATTTTATGTTTTTTTGAGAAAATGAGAAAAGGGTAAGACTTGATAGTGCGTAATTGTGTTTAATGTTCAATTACATTGCAATTATTAGTACCATTTAAATTACAGTGGGTTACCATTGTGGAGAAGAGTGGCGCATTTGGTTAGGTTGAAAACTGATTCATCAACACTCACAGCAAATCCTTAGGCTGATAAAGCAAGTATCTTATCATTTAAGATGCTAAAAAGTGCTATTGGTAGCAAATAGTTGACTATCGTCTAGAAATGTATTAATTGTACACTAAAATAAATGATATTGCATTGGATGAATGAATATATGAATTTGAATACCTGAATCATATCGGGGAGCCTTTTTAAATTTGCTGACAATATTAAATTAAGCTGTGCCCTATGGAAGCTTATGTGTAGCAATATTCAATTTGAAATGTAATATGCAAAATGATAAAGAAATATGTAAAATGACAATGCAATATGTAAAATGGCAATGCATTTCTGTATTTAAATTTACATTTTCCATTACATTTGTGCAACGTTTGGTGCAAAATGAAAATGATAATTCAATTATATAATTTACATTTGCCATTTCATACATATGTTTTAATATGTAAATTTAATACACATTTTAACGCTTTATAAGTTGCGAAATTAAAATGAAAATTTATTAAAGAAATGTTTAGATCTGTTTAAAATGTTCAAGCAAAAACTGTAGCAAAATGATAATTTAAATGTTATTTTTCTTAATTGGATTTACACTCTCAGTTAAGACACTTGCGATTGCATTTTCATTAAATGTCCCGCAATGAATGTAGCAAAATTCAATGTGCAAATTGAAAATGCATTCCAAGCCGATCACGCCCCTGCCCCGCCCCCTCCCTCCCGCTCGCTCTTGTCAATCACTACGTCAAGGCGGGGCTCGGCAACATTTTGAGGTGTTGGAAGGAAACATGGCGGCGGCAGAGCTGATACGAGCGTAAATTTACTGGCAGATGAAGGGAAGCGTGAACAGAGAAATTGTAGTGTTTCCGAGGATTATTACGCGTTTGCAGGTGATACCAGTGCATTGTTGGACCGTGTGGGAGAATGTTCTGCCTTATCAGTATCACCCGTTTGATGTCAACATTATGCTGCACTGTTGTTGTCTGATGCAGGACTCTGTTAATGCTTTTTTCTTTTTGTATTAAATATTCTCATTGTCTGATACACATATGCTTAACTTTATTCTTATTACTATTAACTATAATTACCCAATAATGTTGGAGATCCTACAGGTTTTCTTTACAAATGCACCTATTCTGAGATCACAGAATATGATGGGTCAAATTCAGCTCTTCCAAAAAATTTGACCGCTCTTTATTTCTTCATAACTGACTGTAATGTTCAATAAAGTGTCTCATGTGATGTTTAACCATCTCCCTTTTCTATTTTATAAAGCATATTGATCAGATATTTATAAATATATATAGGGTCATCACGGAATCTGACAGGTTTTGATGCCATCGTCTATAATTGGTCTAATATTTTAAAAAC
Organism: Rhinichthys osculus; assembly: GCA_029959095.1. Lineage (NCBI taxonomy): Eukaryota > Metazoa > Chordata > Actinopteri > Cypriniformes > Leuciscidae > Rhinichthys > Rhinichthys osculus. The sequence continues at coordinate 43,727,772 of JARWKJ010000008.1, read as the reverse complement.
CGAAGCCGCACAACCGGCACAAACGAACGAGACTATTTTATTTGGAGGATGTGGGGGGCTGGGTGACCTCAGAATGACCTATAAATATTCTTTAAATATCTTAAAAATCGAAGCAGCACAAACAATAAAGCAAAGTAACAGCACAAATGAAGTAAAAACGATTGAGCCTATTTTGCCGACGTTTTGCATTGGGTGGGGGCGGGGCCAACTTCACACAGTGATTGACAAGAGTGAGCGGGAGGGAGGGGGCGGGGCAGGGGCGTGATCGGCTCGGAATGCATTTTCAATTTGTACATTGAATTTTGCTACATTCATTGCGGGACATTTAATGAAAATGCAATCGCAAGTGTCTTAACTGTGAATGTAAATGCAATTAAGAAAAATAACATTTAAATGATCATTTTGCTACAGTTTTTGCTTGAACATTTTAAACAGATCTAATAATTTCTTTAATACATTTTCATTTTAATTTTGCAGCTTATAAAGCGTTAAAATATGTATTCAATTTACATATTAAAACATATGTATGAAATGGCAAATGTAAAATATATAATTGAATTATCATTTTCATTTTTCACCAAACGTTGCACAAATGTAATGGAAAATGTTAATTTAAATACAGAAATGCATTGACATTTTACATATTGCATTGTCATTTTACATATTGCATTATCATTTTGCATATTACATTTCAAATTGAATATTGCTACACATAAGCTTCCATAGTGCCTAACCATAGTAAATAAGTTGAATCAACCTTAATACATTAAGTTGACCCAACGTAAGTAAATTGAATTGGAATAACAGAATTGCATAATGCTGAAATAAAGCAAGTTAATCATGTGGAAATCCTTTCCATGATTTTTTATGTTCATTCAAAGAGTTATTTTTTTGAGTGTAACTTAGAATTGTATTATAATTGTATTTCATAAAATAATAATCGACATTCTGTGATCGATTTGCGCTACGGTAGCATTTTTCGACAAGGCAGCACAAATCGTCAGAACACCGGAACAAGATGACAGCCGCATAGAAGTTAGACAATTAAGGCTCGAACAGGACGTTTCTGAATGGTTGGTAAACGTAATGTCACTTTGATCTATCTTTGTTTACTGGCAGGGTAGAGTAACTTAGTGAGATGTACGAACGCTATGTGTTTACTGATGTATACGGACTCAGTTTGTAATAACACAATAACCATAAGCGTTGTTCATTATAAACGTGGGATTATGAATTATATTGAGAACGTCGTACATAGGTAACATGCCGTAATGTACCCTGAGTGTAAACCTACTGTAAGCCGCATAATTGTGAAGCGTGCAAGCGATTTCCAAAGATTAATATAAAGGTTAATACAATTTTACTCACTTCTGGAGGTGCAGCAGGGACATGTTGGTACCGATTCTTTTTTTAGGAGCAGCTTCTTAGCAAAACCAGCTTTATACTGAGTCTGACCCTCGTTTATAAAGCAGCTGGTGAGAAAAGATTTGCGAATCGCGCAAACATGAAAGCATTGACGTTGCTCGTGGGGAATATTCCCTTCAAAAACAAAACTCAGCCACTGCGTTTTCAGCGGTTCGGATTTAGGAACATCAAAATGACTGTGTTCGCTATTACACCCAATAACAGAACACCACAATCGCTTAGACGCCACGGTTTCCTTTTTTTCAGCCGACTTTTTACTTCTACTCCTTACATTTTCAAACTGTTTATAATATATTTAATATACCGCAGCGCCCAAAATGTCTCTGGCCGCGCCGCTCTCACTGGAACCGGCAGGAATCAAGTGCGTCTCCCCTGGAGTTCTGCAGTCGAGCCTGCCACTTATCAGCCAATCAAAAAAAAGAAAGGGGCTGCACAATAGCCAATAAGAAAATACCACTATTGTATCTGGGTAAGATTTAACGCAACAACCAAAGAAAAAAAAAGCATATCCTGGAATTGTTCACGTGATTCTGTCACTCCTGCTGCCTGTCTTCAAAACTTGAGAGCCCTGCTATATAATTGTGCATAGTACATACCAGGAAGGTATCAATCAGGATTATGACTTATTTTTATTTTTTGATTAATCACTTGGATTAATCATTCATTTTGACAGCACTAATGTTTAGTGTATATAGACAACCATACAAGGGTATTTGTTACTAAGCCTGCCCTGGGTACACCAATTTTCTTGTCCGTTGCCATCACAGATTCCTGCAGCTAAGCTTATGTACATTTCTATTCCAATAAAGGTAATTGATAACATGCCTCTAAAGTTTGACTTTTTGCACCATTACAATACTTATAGGCCCCTGTGGCGTGGCCTAAGCCTTTGTCCTTTATGCATCAACCCCCCCGGTCCCCGGTCCCCAAACACCACCACCGCAAATAGAATCTAATTCTGTGGGAAACACTGGACACCATTCTATTCCAGCGTATCAACAATGACGGACTATGATGACAGCTAGCTCAGGGCGGGGATGTGTTGAAACGCTGCTGTCAATCAACAATCGTGGGAGGGGCGTCCGATTTAGTGACGTCACAAAATCGAACGGCTCAATTTGAGGCAGGGGAAAATATATAAGGAGATTAACCCTCTGGGGACCAGAAACGCGCCGGCGCGTTTTGCTCGTTTTTTTTTTCACATAGCAGAAAAATAGACTTAAAGTACTACCATCATTTCTGTTCATATAGAGTTAAGAAATATGAAAAAATAATCTGGTAAATGTCTACTTTTTATGTGCCCACATACAATCGAAATAAAATATTGTGCTTTTGTAAAATAAAGAAAATAAACAGGGTGTGCGTTCTGCCTCTCCGTCACCGTGAACTTTTTTTCTGGAGTACGTCTCTAATCTTCAACAAAACTCAGCTAATACTATTCACCCAGCCATAAGCAATATATCTTTGAAATCATTTGAGTTTGTACTTTTAAATGATCCGATTCAAAACTAAAATTATTATTCTCCGTTTATGTCATCTATATAAAAAGAGAGACGTGTCAGCTCGTATCATTATCGTTCTCTCAGCTGATTATCTCTGGTAATGTGACACGCCCACGGAGAGCACGCGCTATTCAAACGCAAATATGTGAAGCAACACATTGAGACGCGTTAACGCCCATAAACTCTGAAAACACACATTATTTATGTCAGATTAATCTACTGTCGTCTTGCGCGGCTATATGAGGAACAATCCTGGGACATTTACCACTGGGTTTATTTTCACTTCGAGGATGAACAGATTCAGCTGAGAAGTAAGTGTTTTTTGCAAGTGCTTTGTTCTAATCGCGATATAGAATAACGTAGTGTCTGTAAACGGAAAAATAGCATACTGTTTAAAAATGTGAATCATGTTTGTGTGTGTGTGAATGAATGAATGAATGAACGCACAGATACGCACTGTTACAGACTAAATAACAGACAACATTTCGTTGACTCGTTTTGGATAAAGTTTTTACTCTAAAATAGACATCAAATAAGCTTTTTTTAGGAGTTTCTGCTCATATGTTAAATATATAGTATGTTTTGTCAATAAACTAATCAACTAAGATGTTATAGTGTTTGTTCAAGCTATATCAAAATAATGAATCCTCAACTTTGAAATATGTATGATCAAACTAAGATATTTATGGAGAAAGACAATTTTCTTTTCAAGATGTTTCCAACTCTAAATTTGAACTTTGAACTGAAATAAAACCATGTCAATATGGTGAAGGGTGTGTGATAGAAGTGTCCAGACTTATGCACCCTGTATTTTCCTTATATAAATCCAAACAATCTAAAAGCCATTCTTTTTTTAAATCTCCTCATTCTTTGTGCAAGGCTCCTGTAATGATATGGCCTGATAGCACCTAATAGGGCCATTATGGGAGGGTCTTTGTCTTTCTCAGGTGTGGAATGCCACACATATTAATGAGAGATCATGCCTCCTCGCATACAGCTTTCTCAAACAAAACACGTCATTAAAAATGTAAAAGACTTTATTGACTTATCTGAATGAGTAGTCAGGATGATTCTCACATAGTTTTGGAGCAAATATTCTAGGCTATGTGATACAATTTTCAAAAGTCTTGTGAAGAAATAATCAATATGTGTTTTGTGGTCTTATTTCAGCAACTTTCATTTTTATTTTTTTCAATAACCACGCATAAACATTATTCTATTAAAAATACAAACATGTACATACATGTTGCTCAGATATCATGGTAGCCAAGTTTGTGCTATATAGAGTGAATTTACACCTTTGCCATTAACATGTTTATAAATAACTGAAAAAAGCACAAATGTCAGTGCATGTCAAAACATCCCAAGGGCCCCAAAAACACTCTGGTCCCCAGAGGGTTAAAACAAAACCACTGGATAGATTTGTATCATTATATGATGGTTGTGTACAGGCACTGCCAACACACATTTCAGTACAATCAACTTGAAAAAGTGCATGTACCATTATATGACCCTTTTAATAAGAAAAGAAATGTCATTTGGTTATAATACATGTTTACTTTTTTATTTAACCATTATCAAGAGTTACACTGTAACACAATGTCAGTACCAGCATGAAACATAATTAGAAATTAAGATAAAAATAAAAAAAGCAGAATTTTACCTTTGCTAAACAATATATCTGTCACCTGATTCAATGTATGTTTGAAAATAAAATTCAATCTCAATTAAAGAAGCTTAAGTTTAAAAAAAAAAAAAACATGAAATGTATGTAGTGTCTGGAAAAAATAGAAATGTCAAGATCTATTAACCTAACAACAGTCAGCTTCAGTTCTCTGCTTCCTGGGGAGTTGGGCTTGCAGGCTGTCTATATGACATACCATGTACTATGTGCACAGAGCAAAAGAAGTTGAGCTTCTCCTCACAGTCTCTGTGTGTCCAGTCCTCTGTTAGCTTGTCCAGGGCTCCACAGCGAAGGTTTCTGGCAGGACACTGGGGCGGTCCCGTCTGAGACCAGGCCGTAAAGTCAAGATCATCTCCATCGACCCATCTCCACTCTCCTGCTAGAAAGCGCAGACCAGTCCACACATATTCAGTTTCAGCCAGTGTGATTTGTCCTAAAGCAGAATTCATACTGTTCATTGAGCTCAGACTCGCCAGACCATTATAATGTGTTCTGCAGTATTCCAGAGCTCCTTCCCAGCTCTCATTCCTCATCACCAGAACAAACTCTGATATGTTCATACAGAAGAAGGCATATTTATCCGTGCATTTACTGTCATGCAGCTTCTTATGATCTGTGTGTAGAAAAGCGCATTCATCATTGTCTGGTTGTTTATTATCCCAGCTAATTTGTGTTGCGTCTTCTCCTCCGGTCCACTTCCAGACTCCTGATATTTTGCGGAGACCAACCCAGGCATTAGAAGTTTGACCAACTGCATCTTCCAAAAACTGCTGCTCCTCGCTCTCAGTGGTGAAGGTGGACAGGTCATGAAAGAAAGTTCTGCAGTGCTGTAGTGCCGAATCCCAGTTCTTATCTTCATTGACAAAGTAATGTTGTTTAATGAGACCGGAGGAGAGTCCGTAGAGCTCCAGGATTAGGAACGCAGTGAGTGTCGTCTTCATCTTCATCCAGTGAAGAGGTTTGGTGATTTTTCAATGATTAGTTGAGGTAGAGGCCAGAATTGTGCATGATGACACTGACTCTCTTTTACTTAAACTGACATACAGCCAATGACAAAAGAGTGTGAGGGTGTGACCAATCACAGCACACCATTACAGCCAGAACAAACAAATCAGCTGCATTTAACCAATCAAATAAACCTCATAATATTTCTTAGAAAGAAATTGTGGGCAGGTAAAACTGGCATGGAACATTTATGCATGTGCATGTGCTGAACAATATACAAATACATGTTTCCCTCTTTGGTCTGCTAAATCTTTTCAACAGACACAAAGAAAGTAGACACTAGTGTCCACCTGTAAACCCTTTGGAACATATTTTGCTAATTATCCTTGGTATTTTTCCAACTCTTTTCAAAAGTGTTTGGCTAGATTCTCTCAGTCATACTCTCAGTTGCGGAAATGCAAACAGATCAAGTAAAGCATAATGAATTGCATCCTAACAAACTGAAAAGCATTTGCCTTTGGGCTGGGCCGTAGCTAATGAGGTGAAAAGTGTGAGCGATTGCAAGGTGCAGGCAGGATTGATGTTGGATCTAACATCATAAATTAAATTTGTTATACATCGCAATGAAAATTAGAAGACAAATACTCTACAATGCATTGTGTCTTCTGACACATTTCTATCATGGGCAGCATAACATTTTCAGCAATTTGAGCTACTGTAGCTCTTCTGTGTGATCAGACCAGATGGGGTAACCTTAACTCCCGACGTGCATCAATGAACCTTGACCCATGACCCTAGCGCCAGTTCACTGGTTGTCCTTCCTTGCACCACTTTTGGTAAGTAGCATACCGGAAACACCTCACAAAACTTGGGGATGCTCTGACCCAGTCATCTAGCCATCACTATTTGGCCCTTGTCAGAGTCACTCAGATCCTTTTCGCTTGCCAATTTTCCTACTTCCAACACATGAAATTCAAGAACTGACTGTTCACTTAATTCCTAAAATATTCCACCCCTGGACAGATGTCATTGTAATAACCTGATAATGTGCGGTTTTGTAAAAGTGAGCTTTGCATTCAAATGCTGAAAAATGTCCTCACAGACAGTAGCCTACTGTACTGCATGTGAGACCATTTTCATCTGAGATACTGTAAACTACTTTTTTTTTTGGACAACTCTTAGGGAGTGCTAAAGAAGATACCTCAACCTCATAAACCTGGGGACTTCATATTACATTTACTACTCACATTGGAGCCAAGCAATCATTGCATAGTCTGAAAATTATTTGAAATAGTTTTTAAATGCACTTAGAAAATCCTACTAATAAAAATAAATTATTTACCATGCACATAAGTTTGCATGTATTACTTAATTAGTTTTAGATGATTAGGTGAGGATTTTGTTTACAAGTGAACTGTGAGTGAATGTAAATGTGTATTTGGAGTGATGTACATTCCGTACATCACAGCTGACGTAACAAAACCAAATTATTGGTAACCAAAGTTACCAACAACATATCAAGCAAAACATCAGTCTGTCTGAGAGTATTGGCTCTCAATTTGCTGTTGAATGTTTAATCAGTGAAAATTATCTTTGCTATTATTTTTAATATTATTACTAATACTAATAAAATAATTACTGTATGCTATTATGTCCAACACCACTTGTTATACTCAAGGTGGCTTTGTGGATGTCACACTGCAAATTCACAGTGACAGCAACATAATACAAACAAATAAAGAAATAGCCGTCAATCAACATCCAAATTCATTCAAAACATTTTCTATTGTCAGAGCGCAACTCCACTTACATGAAGGGTCAGGCTGCTGGAAGTTCACTCAAACCATCAACACAAATGATCCCTCACATGCAAAAGACGCCGGCAGATATATAGGCTGTTCCGTTCCACAGATTGTTACCCTTTCTGAGTAAGTTTAATTATTCCCAGTTTACACAGAATTTATTTTTGCATTCCACAGTACTGCTTAAAGTTGACATGAAATGGAAGTTGTGATAGTCTTTTCTTACCTATTGTGATATCCAAGTGGAACGGCTTCTTGAATGAGAACATTTTTTTAGCAGACTTAATGCACCTGTTCATAGTAGGTTGATAGACGACAAACTGCCTCAGAGGTTGCGTTGATCGCATTTAACTTCTGTTGATCAACTATTCAGTCTTAAAATTTGGGAAATATTAAGCTTTTTATTTCCCTTCGCATGCATTTTGAAAGAAGTAGCTGTGTGCTTGAACTAGCACCTCCGCAAGTTTGTGCCTAATGATCCAAATATCCAGAAGTTGAGAATTTTCTAATAAAACATATTTTGAACTTTTTTTGTATTTCAAAGGAACATGGTTATATTATTAGGAAATCACCAAATAATATTAGTGTCAACTAGATAGACCACATTATAATTAATGGCAAATGGCGGAGGTCGTGGTGCCAATGTAAACAGTGACCACTACCTACTTATTGACCGCACCAAACTTAAACTGTGGAAAGCTGCCAAAGAGAAACAGCTCAGAAGACGTCTCAGATTATGACTGTAACCATGGTTCCCTGAAAGGGAGGAAGATGCTGCGTTGAAGATGCCGTGGGAACGCTTCTGCATGATTGCATTGTGAAGCATGTGTGAAATCCGTCCAATGGTGTGACAGAACATCATAGGCGGGTGGCATCATGACCAGGAAACTATAAAGCACACCCAGACCAAACAGTTCAAGCTTCGGATAGGCTGAAGAAACTCGACTACAGGC